>BSDF01000005.1:68194742-68742242 GCA_027925045.1 Hypotaenidia okinawae
ATCCTATGCTAAACCATATCCCTAAGTACCTCATCTACCATTTTTTTAAACACATCCAGGGTTGGTGACTCAACCCCCTCCCTGGGCAGCCTGTTCCACATCCCAACAACTCTTTCAGTGAAGAATTTTTTCCTAACATCTAATCTGACCCTGCCTTGATATAGCTTTGTGCCATTTCCCCTTGTCCAATCACCTGTCACCTGGCTGAAGAGACCGTCGCCCACCTCTCTACACCCTCCTGTCAGGTAGTTGTAGGTGGTGATAAGGTCTCCCCTCAGCCTCCTCTTCTCCAGCTCAACATCCCCAGCTCCCTCAGCTGCTCCTCATATGATCATAGGGCCTTCACAAACAGGTGGTAACAAGGACAGCAGTTTTCCACTTAAATATTAAAAAGGTTTAATGTATTTGTTTCCTAATTGTGAAGACTATTCCAGCTAAGACTCCCTGGTTTAAAACTCACCAGGTGCATAAAGCTAAGATTCAGCAGAAAAACTTCATGGTACTTGAAGCACTGAAGCCAGAGAGGCACTTGCAGCAGGATGGGACCATAGTATTCTTTAGCAGTGCTGCCAGCTGAGTGTAGAAAGCTTCATAAAATCCCAGCGGACAGTGATTTACATTCAGGAATGCTATTTATGCTGAAGCTTTTGGAAGATGCAGATCAAATTTATTCTCTACTTGCTATGCAACAGTGGACTGGGTTTGATGTGAGCAACATCAAGGTCACTTGGAGCGCCATCACGCCTGACCTTGAATATCTCCAGGGATGTCGTCTCCTTTAAGTCTCTGGGCAACCTCTGCCAGTAATCTACCAGCCTCACAGGGAAGAACTTTTTCCTAATATCCAACCTAAATCTCCCCTTTTGGAGTTTAAAACCCCTCGTCCTGTTGCTCCATGCCCTCGGGAACAGTTCTTCCCCAGCTTTCATATAGGCACCTTTCAGGTACTGGAAGGCCACTGTAAGGTCACCACGGAGCCTTCTCTACTCTAGGCTGAACCAGCCCAACTCTCTCAGCCTGTCTTCACAGGAGAGGTGCTCCAGCCCTTGGATCATTTTTGTGTCCCACCTCATAAGGGCTTTTCTCATATGGCTTCCCAGGTACATGGCAACCGTTTTCGCTGGAGTTCCTACCTTTTGTGCCAGTGTCACTGATGAAAACACTGCATGAGGTTGGACCCAAGACTCATCCTAAGGACCTCCAGAAGTAATCTTCCTTCAGCTTGATACTTTCCTTTTTAGCAGTGTCAAGTTTTAAAAACATAGAGTGTTTCACTTTTCTAACACTAGCGGGTTAATACACAGAGCCATTGGGGTTGGAAGAGACCTTGAGAGATCATCGGGTCCAACCCCCTGCCAAAGCAGGGTCCCTAGGTCAGCATCCAGTTGGGGCTGGAATCTCTCCAGAGAAGGAGACTCCACACTCCCCTGGGCAGCCTGTCCCAGGGCTCCATCACCCTCACTGGGAAGAAGTTCTTCCCCAGAGTGGTGTGGAACTTCCTGTGCTCCAACTTGAGGCCATTGCCCCTTGTCCTGTCCCCACAGACACTGAGAAGAGGCTGGACATTTCCCCTTGTGTCCCACACTTGAGATATTGATAACCATTGATCAGATCCCCTCTCAGTCTTCTTTTCTCAAGGCTAATGAAGGTTTTATACTGATGGATTTAATGAATGAAATGAAATCAGGTTTGGAGTGTAATTTTAATAGTAGGGAAATCATCTACTGGTCAGAGAAAGGTGAACATTCAGATGCTGACCAACATTGCATGGAAAGAAATGAGATGGATGACAGATTGCCAAAAGGAAATTTAGGAAAAGATTTTATGAGCCATCAGATTTTGCAAAGGGAGTGATGGTAAAACTAGGGCAGAAAAATATTTAGCAGCCTGGTGCTTATGACCCAGGCAGCAAATAAGCACCACGCATCCACTCATTCACTGCCCACCAGTGGGATGGGGAGAGAATCAGAAGAGTGAGAAGCGGTACTAGTCCTGGTAAGAGGATTGATGCATCGCTGGAGACAAGAGGGAAAAGAACAGGGTTCCCTGAAGACAGAAACCCTCTCAGAGCTGCTCCTCTTTCAGTTGGTTAGCCAGCATTTTTAAAAGTACTATTGCTCTGAAGATGTTCAAATATATTACCTTCAGTCTCTAAGCAATCTGGACATGCTTTTATTGCCTTGTTTTCCTACCATTCTTACTTCACTGTTTCCACATTTTGTTTTTCCCACAAAGCAGATGGCAAGCCAGAGAAAAGCAGCTTTACCTTACACATTTAGCAACATCTGAATTCCCATGTGCAAAGGCTCCTTCTTTCCTCAACTACCTCCAGGCTGCTAGAGCAAACTGCAGAAGTTGTCAGAGCCAGCTAGACTATACTAGACATTTCCAGGGAATCATATTTATCATTTATAGGTTACAGGTACAAAGCAAGGAAGAACAATATATCTAATGTACATGTACATATAAACAAGTGTCTACTTTTGGGAATGGTAGTGGGAAGGTAGTTAAAACAGTGATATAGATTGCCAAAACATTACCTCAAAATCAAAATAATATTTTCATCCCAAAGGCAATACTTTATACAGCATTTCCTCATGAAAAGTGTGGGGTGTTTTTGGGTTTGGTTTTTTTTGGTTTGTTTGGAACAGTTTTTTTCCTCTCTTGAAAAAAATACAGCAAACCTTTTTCAGCTAAAGGTTTTTCTGGATAAACCCAGACCTCAAATGAAAAATTGCTACGCATAAAAACATACATTCTGTTTAAGTAGTTACATTAAGAGTATAAAACTCGAGATGAGTCTAAACCTTCAATGAAAGACAGCATGGTTCTCCTCCCATAAAACGTCTGCATGTTTTATCTTCCCCAAAAGCACAGTTTAACCTGAAGAAAGAATTTACCTGGGAAATCATTTGCAGAGTAATATCAAGAGAAGTATTAATTAAGGACTGTCTTTGAAATTTAACTCATGGTCCCTAACTTTGGTTGGTTTCCTGCCTTGAAAAACCATTTCTGGGCATGTTTTTATGGTTTTTTCTGTCACAGCTAAAATACTTTTGGACAGGGGAGGAGCAATTGACTGACATTGCGTGTCAGGCTGCTTCCTGTGACAGTTTTACAGGGATGCTTGGGGAACATGGTCTTCCAAAAGGTGAGTTAGAAAACCATGGTCACCAAGAATAGACCAGGTTTAGTAGCTCTACTAAATAGAAGGATGAGTGGAGCAAAGCTGAAGCCCAGAACTGTTTTTATTAATGGTCTGGATGTTAGCAACTGGTGAATGAACTTAAGACATTCACCCATCATACTGAATTGGGGAAGAATGAGTATTCAGAATAATCCTGAGAAACAAATCAGCAACAAAGAAGCCAGTTACTAAATCCATATGGGAATGGTCAGCTGCACAAACACAGAATGGAAAGACAAGTCTCTAGCCAGTAACTCTGCATGGAAGATTCCAAGGATTACGGTGGATCACAGTGCAAACATAAACTAAGAGATGTTATGCCCTTTTGAAATAGGTGAACATCATATTCCATAAATGAATAGGAGCGCTGTTCATTGACTCATAAGGGAAACCTTTGGAGAGGTCCTGCAGCAGGAACTCTTATCAGCACAGAGGGATAGCAAAGATTCCAACTTTTCTCAAAAGACTTAACCAAGGTGCACCAAGCATCACTAAATCAGGTCAGGGTTGGATGGGGCTTTGGGCAACCTGTTCTAGTGGAAGGTGTCCCTGCCCATGGCTGGGGGTTGGAACTAGATGGGCTTTGGGGTCCCTTCCAACCCAAACCAGTCTGGGGTTCTGTGATTCTATGAAGGACATTGGTCTATTTCCATGCATTGGGATGGATGAGTTTGAGGATAAAGCTGCCGTCCCCACTTCCTGTGGAATACACATCACAAATACACATCATAAAGAAGTTTCACTGATTTTCTGCAGGTCTGAAATACTACTTCTGCTTTTGCAGATAATTTGTGTTCATTTTGGTGGGTCCTTCCTCTTCAAAGTCAACAGCATAATGCAACATTACTGTCAGAAAAGCCATAGTTTCTCACATAAATCTGCAGAAAGTTTCTCTAACACTACTCAGATGGTTGTGGAGACACTTTGTAAGTAAGCTTGGAGGGTAGAGGAGCTATCCCTGTGTATACAAATGGTCTCAGCTGACTGGAAACTGGCTCTATTCTGTGGCTACCCTAACTAGACAACACACCTGGGCTCATGCAGTCCAAGGTATGTATCCACCACCATGTAATTCCCTGCTCGGCTCCAGGCTTCGTTCTATAAACCTCAAAGAAACAGAAAAGAAGAAACACTCTGACAGACTTTATTACATCTGCCAACTGCGTGTAACATTTCCTATTTATGTAACAACATTTTACTACCAGAAACCAAGAGTTTCTTCAGAGTTTCACGGGATGTTCAGCTCCATTTACCTTCATTTTCTGCTGCAGGCACAATTAAACCAAGCTCTTGTATTTTGGGTTAAGTCATGGAACATTTTCGCATTAAAACTGAAACTGTATACAAGCTTTTGCTGAAAGCATTGTCAGATCAGTGCTGGGAGATTTTAAATCAGGCAATGTCTATGAATGGGTGTATGAATAGGTCTTTTGTGGTCCTGTCATTTCCCAGGCACAAAGCCTCTGTAGCAAGCAAAATATTATGGCCGCTCGTGTTTTTGCTGTGTGATTTATAACACCGTCCCAAAGCCCTTTGTGAATTTTAAATGCTGTGACCATGTTTGTCAGAAAGGAATGCTTAAGTATAGTATTCCCAGATACTCATGTAGGTTCTTAAATGAAGCCCTTTTCCTGCAAATACTGACACGGAAGCTTTTCGTTAAATACAGGATTGAATTTTGGCAGAATCGGGGCCTAAACAAGCCTCCGTTTCAAAAAATGCCCAAGCCATGGGGCACAGAGGCAGAACTATATTGCTGAGCCCTGCTGACTTCAATGGTATTACTCGCCTGTTTAAAACCCTTGTGGGACCACATCCTTTCTGACACAGAAGGACTGGCTCCCTCTGCTTCAAATGAGAACTGACTTGGGCTATTAAAGTCACAACATGGAAACCCTACGTCCGTGCTTAGTTCTGTACATCTGATTCTGACTGCTGAAGGTACATACACGTAGCTACCTTTCTTTGATGAAGGCTTAAATCTAAATGAATGCGTCTGGTCTGGGCAGGAAAAGGTCATGCATTAACAGGCTTTGCTTAACTCACAGAGCGTCTAAGCAAATAAACCCAAAATTGACATATTTATTAGAACATATTTTATTTTTTTTTTATAAATCACCTTAAGAAAAACAATGAGATATCAAAAATGACAATTTTAAAGGCTATGTGTGGGTTTCTACAGAAGGTTAAAAGAGAGTCAGCATTGACTTTATAAGCAAACACAAGAATGTCTTACAAGGCATAATGCTGCAGAGAACCTTCAACTAGAAAGTGAAGGGACATCTGTTTGGATGCTTCACATCAGAAGACACCATTCTAAGCTCAGTTTAGGAAGCTGTATCTCAGTCAAAGTTAAAGCGCATTTGGCTAGGCCACGCCTCAGCTGAGCTTCTCAAAAAAGGAGCAGCATATAAGGGAAGGACAGGGTAGCCTTAATCTGCTTTATGCCTATCTTACTTTATGGGGACCTCTGGAAACCAGCTGATCCTTGATACAATCATCAGCCAGAGACTATTAGGATGGAAAAACACGATGATGGTGCTTTCCTTCTCCGTATCCACATGATAAGAGATCTACACAGAGGCTAAACTGATTTCAAGGCTGTCACAAATCAAGGTTAGCAAGCCAAGGGTCTACAACCGCGTAGCGAACAATGCAGACTAGTGCAATGCAAGAGGACTAGAGCAACATGTCATCAAACACCATCTTAAAGATCTCAGCCTGGTGCCTATAACAAAGCCTTCCAGTTTTACAGCTTATCTCTATTGGAAATGCCAGTCTCTCAGCTCCTCAGCCAACACGTATCTAAATGTCATCAAAGAGGTCCTCTGGCTCACAAGTGTTTTCCAATGTTTCAAGAGACATCACATCCAAAGACTGTTCTCCTAGTGTCTTCTCTGGGGCTGGATCAGGTCTGGAAATGTAAAACAAAGAGATATGAAACAAATTTAGATATAAACAACTCCAACATATACGCCACTAAGGTAACGCTTTAATAGTGTATTTGGAGCTCCTTGTTAAGGTTACATGTAAGGGAAAAGTGCTTTATGTAAGACCTAATTACTTGCTGAGATGGAAGTGAAAAAAACAATGTGATGAAATTCAGAATAAATGTCAAGGTTTCGGCTATTTGGTTACAGTTTTTAGGACACTGAGAATGGCCATTTGTTGCAGTTTAGCCCCAGCTGGCATCTGAGCCCCACACAGCCGCTCTCTTGCTTGCTCCCTGGATGGCTGGATGTGGGAGCGGCTCAGAAGAGAAGTGAGAAGACTCGTGGGCTGAGGCAAGGGCAGTTTAATGGGTAAAGCAAAAGCCACGCACACAAGCAAAGCAAGATGAGGAATTCACAGCCCATTTCCCCATGGCAGGCAGGTGTTCAGCCATCCCCAGGATGGCAGGGCTCCATCACATGGGATGGCTACCTGGGGAGACAAACGCCGTCATTCTGAACGTCCCCACTTCCTTCTGCTTCCCCAGCTTTATATGCTGAGCATGACATCACACAGTATGGGATATCCCTTTGGTCAGCTGGGGTCAGCTGTCCTGGCTGTGTCTCCTCCCAACTCCTTGTGTACCCCCAGCCCACTCACTGGTGGGGAGAGGAGCAGCAAAGCCCTTGTCTCTGTGTGAGCACTGCTCAGCAGGGACAGAAACATCCCTGTGTTACCAGCACTGTTTCCAGCACAAATCCAAGCCCTAGTCCAATACCAGCTACTATGAAGAAAACTAACTGCAACAGCCAAAACCAGGACACCATTTCACCCACAACTGCCACATGGAGAGTGGGTCAGGGCAGAATAAACGTGGAAAACACACAAAGAATCTGCTCTTCTACTACTGCACAGGATGATGCTCTGTTAACCGCTCTTTATTTTTGACTTGGCTTTTAACCACGTCTGTTGTCCATCAGTTTGACCTGGAGGCATATAAAGAACCACACTGAGATGTCACAAAGGTCCATGCCCTGAAGTTGGCTCTCTCCAAACAGTAGAGCAGGATAAAACAAAGGATTTGTGAACTTTAAGAGGAGAGTTATCAATTGGTGACAAGATATTCCAGGTTGATAGCACTAGCTGCTTTGCAAATAAGATGTAATCTTCTAATCTTGGCTCAGTTTGCTGCAGGGAATTGGTGTAGGAAGCAGGGAACAGACCTAATGTGCTCATAGGATTTTGGACAAGCTGGAGTTTCATAAGGGTTGATGGCTTCATGCCCAGGTATATTCCACTGGAGTAATTCTGACAGAAGGTGAAAAATTCGCATATTACCGAGGCCAACACATCAGCCACCATGATGGGAACAACTATCCAGAAATGATGGAATGTGTTACTTTCAAATGCTGCCATATGAGGGCTTAGTGCAGTAAGCCAGGCAGAAGCAATCCTAATTTTCAGGCTAATTCAGGCATTTACCTTCAACTGCTCCACGTCAGGGAGCCAATACAGTTCATGAAATTCAGCTTTGTTTTTTTTTTTCTTCTTCTTTTAAAATTTGGTTTCAAACAGATTCAGGGCCAGGTTGTACAGCACTACTGCCTAGAAATCTCTAGGGAGCAGAGGTTTTCATAAAAAACTGCAGCCTTCAAAACGCAACGAGCTTCCTAAGACCCTGGCTGCTGTGTGATTCATAGCCTTTCACACTTTAAGCTCATCAAGCCCTTGGAGGTTCAGAGCTCTCACTACAACGTTTCCTGCTGCAGACTTGGGGAAAGATTTTCATTCTGAGCTGAAGCCTCCATGCTCCCAGGGAATCAGCAAAAGTGTGGTAAATGCTGAGTCTAGGATTCTGTCAGTTCTTAAGAGCTTGCTGGTATTCAGAAGGGTCTCCTCACCACTCTATCCATCACTCCAGTTCTGCAAACCACTTTAAATTCAATGTACTGGTATATTAAGATTATGATAATTGCTTTCTCTGTAAGTCTAGTGAGCTTCCACTGTGAACTCTTCCAAAATGCTTTCCTTCAGGCCTGAATAAATTGTGTCCAAGCATTTTTTTTCCCTTTTGGTATGCAGTGACATCTAAACATGCATCTCATCAAAGGTCATTGGGACTAACTTTGAAACAAACCTACCAGAGTCATAGAATCACAGATTCTTATAATGGTTGAGAAGGCCCTCAAAGGTCATCTGGTTTCAACCCCTGCCATGGGCAGGGACACCCTCCACTAGACCAGGTTGTCCAAAGTCCCATCCAACCTGGCCTTGAACACTGTCAGAGATTGAAGGGCAGCCACAGCTTCTCTGGGCAGCCTGTGCCAGGACCTCACCAACCTCACAGGGAAGGATTTTTGCCTCAGATCTGATCTAAATCTACCCTTTTTTGGTTTAAACCCATTCCCCCTTGTCCTGTCACTCCCTGCCTCTGTTCTCCTGCTTTCCTGTAGCCCCTTCAGGTACTGTAAGGCTGCTATAAGGTCTCCCTGGAGCCTTCTCTTCTCCAGGCTGAACAACCCCAACTCTCTCTCAGCCTGCCTTCATAGGTCCACCAGCCCTCTAATCATCTCCATGGCCCTCCTCTGGACCCCTTACAAGAGTTCCATGTCTTTCTCATGTTGGAGACCCCAGAACTGGACACAGTACTCCAGGTGGAGCAGCGGGTCAGGATCGCCTCCCTTGCACTGCTGGTCACTTTCTTGGCTGCTAGTGTGCATTACTGGCTCATGCTGAGCTTTTCATCAACACCCCCGAGTCCTTCTCCTCAGGGCTGCTCTCAATCCATTCCCAGCCTGTAGCTGTGCTTGGGATTGTCATGACCTATGTGCAGGACCCTGCACTTGGCACTGTTGAATTTCATGTGGTTCACACAGGCCCACCTCTCCAGCCTGTCAAGGTCCCTCTGGATGGCACCCCTTCCCTCCAGCATGTCAACCACACCACACAGCTTGGTGTTGTCAGCAAACTTGCTGACACTTGCACTTGATCCCATCTCTGACAAAGATGTAAGAGTGCTGGTCCCAGTACCGACCCCTGAGGAATGCCAATTTTTTCCTTTTTATAAAAATGGGGCTGTTTCCCCTTTCTAACTATCCATGCTGTTCTGATTGCTAGCGATCAGTTGTAACCTTTAAAAAAGCCATAACAAACAAAAACCCACAGGTATCTTACCCCAACACAGGGTCATGCTGAAGTTTGCTTACTGAAGGTGTGCTGTTCTTGTTCTTCTCTAGGTCCAGCTAAAGCATTAGGTCTCCAGTGACCTCATATGCAAATCATAGAGTGTGGAGCCACATACTAATTATTTTAATTAATCCTGAAAGTTCTTATCTGCAAACAAATTAGGCTGTGAAGACCTCTGCACCACCACAGGCTGTTTCAGGTACTTGAAGTCTTTTTCTCAAGCACATAGAACCATAAATCATAGGGGTTGGAAGGGACCTGGAGAGATCATCGGGTCCAACCCCCCTGCCAAAGCAGCTCCTATTGCACAGGTCAGAGTCCAGACGGGTCTTGAATATCTCTCCAGAGAAGGAGACTCCACCACCTCCCTGGGCAGCCTGTCCCAGGGCTCTGTCACCTTCACTGTGTAAAAGTTCTTCCCCATGTTGGTGCGGAACTTCCTGTGCTCCAACTTGCAGCCATTGCCCCTTCTCCTGTCCCCACACACCACTGAAAAGGGGCTGGCCAACTCTCCCTGCATTCCATGCTTAAGATATTTATAAATATTAATTAGATCCCCCCTTAGTCTTCTCAAGACTGAACAGTCCCAGCTTATTCAGCCTTTCCTCATAGGGTAGATGTTCCAGGCCCTTCATCATCTTCATAGCCCTTCTCTGGACTCTCTCCAGGAGATCCCTGTCTTTTTTATACCAGGGAGCCCAGAACTGGACACAATACTCCAGGTGGGGCCTGACCAGGGCAGAGTAGAGAGGGTGGATCTCCTCCTTTGACCTGCTGGCCACACTCCTCCTGATGCACCATTGGCTCTCTTAGCCACCGAGGCACACTGCTGGCTCATGGCCAACCTGTCATCCACCAGGACCCCCAGGTCCTTCTCCACTGAGCTCTTCTCCAGCAGGTCATCCCCCAGCTTGTACTGATAGAAACGGTTGTTCCTCCCCAGGTGCAAGACTTTACACTTGCTTTTGTTAAACCTCATCTGGTTTCTCCCTGCCCAGCTCTCCAGCCTGTCCAGGTCTCTCTGGATGGCAGCGCAGTGTTCCTGCGTGTCAGCCACTCCTCCCAGCTTTGTGTCATCGGTGTACTTGCTGAGGGTGGATGCTATTCCCTCATCAAGGTCGTCAATGAAGATGTTAAACAGGACTGGACCCAACACCGAGCCCTGGGGAACACCACCAGTCACAGGCCTCCAGTCAGACTCTGCTCCACTGATCACAACCCTCTGAGCTCAGTCCGACAGCCAGTTCTCAACCCAAATGCTCATGTGCCGTGTAGGCATAGAAGACTAGGCATATAAAAGACTTCTGAGATGCCACATTTGCCAATTTTGGGTTTTCATAGAAATATAGAATGGTCTGGGTTGGAAAGGACCTCAAGGATCACAGAGTTCCAACCCCCCTGCCACAGGCAGGGCCATCAACCTCCAGGCCTGGATCTACACAAGGTTGCCCAGGGACCCATCCAACCTGGCCTTGAACACCCCCAGGGATGGGGCATCCACCACCTCTCTGGGCAGCCTGTTCCAGCACCTCACCACTCTCTCTGTAAAGAACTTCCCCCAAATATCTAATCTAAACCTCCCCTCCTTTAGCTTTAATCCATTCCCCCGTGTCCTGCCATTATCTACCCTTCTAAAAAGTTGATTCCCCTCCTGTTTCTCTGCTCCCTTCAGGGACTGGAAGGCTGCTATGAGGTCCTCCCTAAGACTTCTCTTCTCTAGGCTGAGGTACAGGTAATAGGTTTCACCTCTTACAGCATTTTCTGACTCTGAAAGGAAGCCTGACAGTGCTTAAGCAATGTCAACAACTATTTTATCCTCATTGGCTAATTTTCAACACTATGCATGAGATCACATCTATAAGCCACTGTTGAGTTTCAACATTACACAGAAGTATCAAAGCTTCTGTGTTCTTCTAACAATGCAGTCCTCATGTAATCTCCAAAAGCTGTAATGCCATGCCTGTGAATAAACCCAGCTACACTTGAGAAGTAGGAACATTAGACTCTTTACATGAAGTTCATAAGCAACTTAATTTTGGTCGCAAGATTTGATGACTCCTATTTGCATGGCAATTATTCACTGAGTGCCAAGAGCTTGCTTTGTGCTTTGAAATTATTTTGAATCTTGGATGCTCACTGAAGCTGCATTACCATATCCTGTGCATAACTGAGTTAATTTCTTTAAATTGCAGTGAGTTGCATAGTCCTCTCTTGCCAAAAAGCCTGGAAGGCAGGCATTCTTCTTGAAAGGTTATTCTTCTGTTGGATCACTTTTTTGAAGTCTTGTCTTTTGGTAAACTTAAACTCCATTAACACATCTGGAGAACTGCTGACTATAAGAGATCATTTCATATTTCCTGACATTTACTTCAAGCCCTTCATAAATCGAGACAGAAGACCGGATCCGCAGCTGGTGTGAATCACTGGAGCACTAATAATGTCAGTGGAGCTCCGCTGACTTACACCAGCTGAGATCCTGGCCCAAGATTTGGAAGAAAGTGGTTACATTACTTGATATTTCTTTCCACAGCTGAGAAAGAGCCTTAAGAAACAGAAGGCATGCAACATTTAGTACTTAACTGTACAGCACAGAAACTCAAGGCCATGTAGGGTGATGGCTTTCCATAGCTTGGGAGAAAAAGTGACACCTTCCTTTGCGGTAGGACAGATGGATGCCTCCCATTTGTTTCTTGTGATGAATTATTCCCAATTTCACACAGACCCCAGAGAAGATCTGCACAACAGCATTCCTGCTGCCACAGATGGACAGTTCCAGGAGACGTTTGTGAAGCAGTATGAAGCAGAAAACGATCTCCATGACTGCTACAAATGACACAATTAAAAAAGCACTTTCCAGTGGCAAAAAAAAAAAGATCAAAGAAGTTGTAGCTGTGCTGAAAGGAAATCGGGTCAGAGGCTGGAACATCAGCACAACTGCTCATCTTGAGGTATTTCTGCTGGAATGATGAAGGTCCTCCAACGTAGCTATGCTTGCGTAGCCAGCCCAGCATGTTGTGGTTATGCTTTTATTTAAGTTTTTTGTTCCTGAGCAACTCTCATGGGACTTGAAAAGATAAATATCCTTGTAAATTAGCACAACTAAAAAAATTTCTCAAGAAACTAGTAATCTAGGATGCACACTTGTGTCCTTGGACCATTGCGTTATTTTCCTCATTTTTTCAGGATTACAATACACAGTTCTGATGAAAAGCTGGTACTTTCTTAAGAAAGGAGATTTCATCTCTCCCAGAAGTTGTGTAGCAGTGTTTCGGGAAAAGCCTGAATTTTTCAGAGTGTATATCTTTCCTTATCTTCATGTAATAGGTCCTTTTATTTTAATTTATCTGAAAAAAAATGAAGGCTTAATACCATGAATAGATCTTAACAGAGGATGTAATCTGATACATATTTCGTTTGATATCATAAAAATAGGTGGCAGCAGCAGCTCATAAACAGAGAGTCAGTAGTAGTTACAGTATTAACATAAGAACAAAGGCAAGGTACCTAAAACACTAATGAATGCTCATGTTGACACTGATGGGGCAAAGGCTCAGAGCAACATTTATGCTCCAGAGATGGTACTTTTAGCCCACCCCAAGAAAGCAATGTGTGTCTCACAGTACCTTGCTGGACAAAATGTCCAGTGTACAACTAGACAAAGCCATAATGTATTGGGTGGGCAACTCACTGAAGGGTCGGGCCCAGAGTGTGACAATGAAGGGTGTTACATCTGGCTGGTGGCCAGTCACTAGTGGGGTTCCCCAGGGCTCCACCAGTTCTTTTTAAATTTTCATAAATAACCTAGACATAGGACTAGAGGGTGTCATAAGTAAATTTGCAGATGACACCAAACTGGGAGGAGCTGTTGACTCCATTAAGGGTGGAGAAGCCTTAAAGAGAGACCTGATGAGAGAGCTGGGTAATCACCAACCACATGAAGTTTAACAAGGGCAAGTGCCAGATTCTGCACCTGGGAAGGGGCAACCCTGGCTGCACATCCAGCCTGGGGGATCAGATGCTGGAGGCCAGCCATGCTGAGAAGGATTTGGGGGTCTTGGTTGACAGCAAGTTACCCATGAGCCAGCAGTGTGCCCAGGCAGACAGGAGGGATGACCATACCCTGGGGTGCATCAAGCATGGCATGGCCAGACGGTCCAGGGAGGGGATTGTCCCACTCTACACTGCACTGGGGGGCCTCACCTTGAGTACTGGGTGCAGTTTTGGGCACCACAGCACAAGAGGGACACAAAACTACTGGAGAGTGTCCAGAGGAGGACAAGGATGGGGAAGGGTCTGGAGAGGAAGTCTTACGAGAAGAGGCTGAAGTCCCTGGGTTTGTTCAGCCTGGAGGAGGCTGAGGGAAGACCTCATCACGGTCTGTAGCTCCCTGACAAGGGGGAGTGAAGGGGGAGGCACTGATCTCCCCTCTTTGGTGACCAGTGACAGAACCCAAGGGAACAGCATGAAGCTGTGACAGGGGAGGTTTAAGTTGGATATTAGGAAGAGGTTCTTTACTGATAGGGTGGGTCTGGCACTGGAACAGGCTCCCCAGGTAAGTGGTCACAGCACCGAGCTGGGCTGAGGTCAAGAAGTATCTGGACGATGCCCTCAGTCCCATGCTCTGCCTTGGCTGGTCCTGTGTGGAGCCAGGAGTTGGACTTGATGGTCCTTATGGGTCCCTTCCAACGCCGGAGATTCTGGGATTCTGATTCTTTGATTTATCAGAAATCTGCTGTCTTGGCTGTATAAATATTGTCTTCACAAAAAGTTCTCAGAATAAAAGTAGTCATCAGCCACTGCTATTATGGAAGAATTATGAAAGGACCTTTTAGTAAAGCTCATGTCTATACATAAAACCTTGGCCTTGAACAACTGATGCCCTGTGGTGTGAGCTCTTGGGAGACATCATATTGACTGCTTATGGCTACTGGCCAACAAGAAGAAAGTTCAACCATGAAAAGAAAAAGAAATGGTGTAATGGAGGAGGTGGAAAAGCTTCTTACATGAACAAATGCATCAAGAACACTATGTGCAGACAGACTTCTTTAAAGTTGAATATTAAATATGTAGAGCAGACTAAATTGAAACGACATGTGATTAAAGATACAATGACATTGCCCTTTGCAGAAGTGCTACAATGACTAGAAGGTAAATTCTAAATGCATTTTTCTTTTAAATTCAATTTAAAATGGAAAACGAAATTCAGTAATTTGGTTTAGGTTTTGGCAGTATTATGAATACTTGAATTCCAAGTATAGTCTACTCTGGTATTTATTCCTAGAAATAACAAGAAAACAAACCCATATATTTCTAATTGATCTGGCAGAATGTAAGCCCCATCGAGTAACGAAAAACTTGCTGGATGCAATCACCTTCAAGATCTGAAATTACATTTGATGGACTTTACCCTAAGTTGTGTTAGTGAAGAAAGTGAAAACTTTTCTGCCAGCGTCAATCATCTGAGGAGAGGGGTGGTGTCAGAGACCATCAGGCCATACGCTGTAGCTCAGCCCAACACAAATTCACAAAGGCTAGAGAAAAGCACTCAAAAAATAGCTGAGAGGAATGATTTCTAGCTTAAGGGATACTGCCCCCATCCCTCTTACAAGAACCTTCCACGTGTGGCATTTTCTTACACTCAGTGTATTAAGCAAACAGTCTAATCTTAGTTGAGGTCAGCAGACAGACAATAATAATGACAATGATGATGATAATAATAACAACAACAAAGTAATAGCACTACTAATCATCATCAGCTTGTTCAGTCACACAGTTAATGAAGAATATTTTCAATGCAGCAACCGTAAATTTAATGTTCACCCAGAGAATCAATGTTCCTTAATAAGCTTCCACCTATGGCTGAAAGCCACGCTGGAACAGCACCTGCATTCATTGCCACCACTGTGCAGTAAGGTAAGTCTGGAATTCCCTCAATAAACACAACTTCAAGCAAAACTTAAAAAAAAAAAAACCCAGGACAATTGCTACATACTATCTTAAGCTCTTGCAAGCACCACTCTTTGTTCTCCAGAACTAGAAACTAGCAAATGAGAGGTAATTTTGATTTATGCTTATACAAGGTTTTTTATTTTACATATCCCTGGAAGCCTTCAGAGGGGAAAAAAGTTAACTGGAATCCCTTAAATATCAGAGAAGTTGGTATAGCGAATGCAGCAAGAACAAACTTGCTAACAAATCTGCTACACTGAGAAAATACTTGTATATCTCTAACTGATGTAACTTCTAATACCGATAAAACTTTCGATGACTGGTCTAGATCAGATCCCAATGTTATTAATCATCCACTCTCCTTATTTAGTCCTATGAAACCGATCATAGGATCATGGAATGTTTAGGGTTGAAAGGACCTTAAAGATCATCAAGTTCCAACCTCCTGCCATGGGCAGGGACACCTCTCCCTAGACCAGGCTGCTCAAAAAGTTGAACACCTCTCAGGGATGGGGCGTCCACCACCTCCCTGGGTAACCTGTTCCAGTGCCTCACCATCCTCACAGTGAAGAATTTATTCCTAATATCCAATCTAAATCTACCCCCTTTTTGATTTAAAAACATTCCCCCTCACCCTATCACTACATGCCCTTCTAAAAAGTCCCTCCCCAGCTTTCCTGTAGGCCTCTTCAGGTACTAGAAGGTCACTATAAGATGTCCCCAGAGCCTTCTCTTCTCCAGGCTGAAAAAAAAACCCCAACTCTCTCAGCCTGGCTTCACAGGAGAGGTGCTCCAGCCTTCCCATCATCACCGTGGCCCTACTCTGGACCCATTACAACAGTTCCATGTCCTTCTTATGCTGGGGACTCCAGAACTGGACACAGCACTGCAGGTGGGGTCTCAGGAGAGCAGAGCAGAGGGGCAGAATCACATCCCTTGACCTGCTGGCCACGCTCCTTTTGATGCAGCCCAGGATACAGTTGGCCTTCTGGACTATGAGCATGCATTGTCTGCTCATGTCGAGCTTCTTATCCACCAGCACCCCTAAGTCCTTCTCCTCAGGGCTGCTCTGAATCCATTCTCTGCCCAGCCTGCAGTTGTGCTTGGGATTGCATGCAGATCAGCCACATGCAGATGGTCTACAGGTCCTCAGAAAACCACATGTAATGTCTAAAAAGGATGTGCAGACAACACGTCATGGAAATGAACAATGCTGACAGTACTTCTTTAAGGACTTGTACCCATTCAGTTGCAAACTCCCCATTAACTTCAGTTGGCAGAGTTGCAGGTCTGTATTTAAAAAGAAATTCCAGTTTAATAATATAAATAGAGTGCTGGGTCTTTCAATCTGATCAAATGTACTTGCAGATGCTTACTAACAAAAAATCTACTTAAAAGTGTAATAATAGCTGTCACTTAGAAGGAAAAGCCTAAAACATGTTTGTTTTAGACAAGTGGCATACATTTCTGTGGCTCATTTCCACTTAAACTCCTTATTGCTTAAATAAACTAGACCACATTCACTTTGAGGAGCATGCATGCTAGCACCACTGCTTTCACTGGGAAAAAAACACAAATCTCTTAATCATAACTACGAGAGTATATAGTAAAGGAAAACTTAGTTTGTTTAGGAATTTTGTCAAGGTCTTTCATAAATCCAGTACATTGCAAATTTATTGGCAAATGCTAGAAGCCATTCCTCATGGTTGTTAAGCACTATTTATCACATATATACATTTATGTAACACCAGCACTGGCTAAATTGTGTCATAACCCTTTTCCAAGCTGTCAAGCCCTGGAGCTGCTTTCTCTCCCTCACCCCTTCTTATCCCCTCAGGGTGATCACAAACAGTAGCCAGACACCGAAGGGGCCAAATAAAATCCCCTGAGCCATTTTCTCCTGTAGGAAGCATGTGTCCTCCTGATCTTCTGTCTGTTGTCCCCGAGGACAGACAGGGTCAAGATCACTGTTGCACAGTGGTGGAGTGTGATGGGATGGGGTTTCCATCAGAAAGATCTGAAGCCTGAGGGTGGCAGCTACAACCGCAAAACCCCACTGAATCACATCACAAAAATAAGGCATTTAGCTGGAGGAAAATCCAGCAATCCTAGCAAAACCTAGATTGTGCTTCAGATGTTCCATGTTTTTTTTGCTCCAGAACTGAGGCTCTGAGTGGCTGTTTAAACCCTAATGACTTGAACAGGAGCTAAGCCCTTGTGTAAAGGTAAGCATGTGCTTACAAAGCCTCCTTAGCCATGGCCCCAGCTCGCAAGTCTCTGGGGTCCACCCTGTAGATTGACTACTTCAGAATGAAACCCGCAACTTGCACAAACCAATTAAATTAAAAATATTCCTGAAGAAAACCAGGTTAATCTGGCGTTCATATGATGAAAAGTCACAGCATCACAGAATGATCGGGGCTGGAAGGGACTTTGAAAGATCATCTAGCCCAACCCCCCCTGCCAGAGCAGGATCACCTAGCAGAGGCCACACAGGAATGCATCCGGGTAGGTTTTGAATGTCTCCAGAGAAGAAAACTCCACAACCAATCTGGGCAGCCCAGAATCCTCTTAATAGTAGACTAGACTCTGATATCTTTACTAAATTACTAGGTAATGCCAAAAACATCCCCTTCTCAGAAGGATGTAGAAGAACCCATGGACATAATCCTAAAAATGATCTTTTAAAAACTCCTATGGCTAAATTAAGCAAATTCTTTCTCACTGCTGAACAACTTCCACACGTATACCTGGGCGCCACCAGAAACCCATTACCCCCCAGATTACCACTATTATCCACACATCCACTCAGCAGGTTTTGGTTCATTCATTTTAATCAGCTTGTTGCAGGAAACCACTCTGGATCAGTACAGTACATGGGTATGACCTACCTATGTATTTTCTAAGGACAAAATGCACTTAGAGGGGTAGAGCAGCAGAAAATTCTTAATAAATCTGGAAGCAGTGAATTGAATAAACTGGGAGCAGGTTTCAATTTGCAAGTTAAGGTAGAGCAGATAAAGCATAACAAGCTTCCCCTCCTTTTTAATAAGTCTCTAATAGGTCTCTGTTGAATACAAAATTGTTTTAGTGCCAAGAATCATGCTTTCTTTTCTGTTGTCTCTTAAGTCCCATTCAGCCTTTCCTGTGTTCCTCCTGAACCCTCCTCAGCCACAGATTTGAATTCGTTCATGCTTTTTCTGAAGTGAGATCAAACCGCTGATATTTAAGATCAAATCCCTGCCTACAGTGACACCTGTGAGAGCTGAAACATGTTCAAACAGAAGAAACAAAAAAAAGTGTGACAGTGCCTCCAGCCCTTAGAAAACATGAAGAGAAAAGTATAAATACGTAAAGTTGGCTGAGACAAAACAGAGCTGGACAGTGAAACAACTAGTGTTTTCTGGCTAAAACTGAAATCTTTCTCCTCTGCACTTTTACCATATCTTACCCATTCCTGAAATGTCTCCTCATCCAGGGTAGAGAACAGACATTGGCTTCATCCACCTAATGCCAGCCCTATTCTTTATGTCAGGGGCACATGAAGTATGTGGGCCAAAGAGCCTGGCTCTGAGTCTTGACCTTCTTAACTCACTGGTAATACTTCTTTTTTACTTTGCACATGTGTTTAAGACGCTTTTACTGACTCTCCTTTAGATAGCCCATCTATCAAAGTGTGTATTTTGTGTCTATTTCAAGCTACATCCAAAAAGCATCTATTCGAAGTCACTTTCAAAACCTATCTTCTATTACCATATGAAGCAGGAATCATCTGCAGCTCATGATGCAGTTGCTGTAGGGCAGGCTTCGAGTCATTTTCTCCTCCAAAACCCCAACTGGTCTCCATCCATTCAAGCTCTCAGGGTCTGCCTAAGCAGCAATATCTGCAGTAAGTACTTTACCAGGAGCATTTAACAATAGACCAAATAGCCAAGTCATTACTTGTTGGGTAAATGCTGCAAGAGTCTTAGACTATAACATCTTGAAGAAAGGTTGTACTACTTCCAAAACCAGCAAAACTCCAACTAACCAAAAGGACGGGACCAGCCCTGTGTGTTTCTTTCACAAGAATTCTTATATAAAGAGGGGTTTTCTTCCTAATGAGCCTGTCTACTTTTTATTTCCGTAAATGGTCAAATTCACAGAAAGTTTCTTTAGCCCTTAAATTTCAGAGATTTCCTTTTCTGGCAGAACAGTTTGCATACATGTTATACCAGGATCAAGGGACAGCCTCAGCTTACTCACACACTCATGGACCTCCCCCAGCATTTCAGTAGATTTAACTGGTGCTATACCAGCATCAGCCACATCACAGCTGAGAACAGCTGGGACCAGCACGACTGTGCTGGGACTGCTGCAGGTCTGCCTCAAAGGTGGAAGGAAGGGAGCCCAGGACAGCCACCAGTCCAAACCTGTCTCCATATCAGCAGGGGAGAAAAGAACTGAGATGACCTATGAGGTCATTGTTCCCTACAAGGAAAGGCTGAGTGAACTGGGGCTGTTCAGCCTTGAGAACACTGAGAGGGGATCTTATTAATGTTTATAAATATCTGAAGTGTGAGAGACAAAGGGAAATGGCCAGCCTCTTTTCAATGGTCTGTGGAGACAGGACAAAGGGCAATGGCCTCAAATTGGAGCACAGGAAGTTCTGCACCAATCTGCAGAAGAACTTTTACACAGTGAGGGTGACAGAGCCCTGGGACAGGCTGCCCAGGGGTTGTGGAGTCTCCTTCTCTGGAGATATTCAAGACCTGTCTGGATGCCGACCTGTGTGACCTGTCCTAGGCAGCTGCTTTGGCAGGGGGTTGGACCTGATGATCTCTGGAGGTCCCTTCCAACCCGTACAGTTCTGTGATTCTGTGACCAATGGACAAGAGTTGAAAGACATGACTTAACAAGCATGGCAAGCTGAAAGACAGCAATCAACCCTGTATTTTAAATGGGAATTTCTGATTATTACTGTTCAATGAAAATAGGTGCAGCCCATGCACCACAAGTCCCTCTACCAGGTGTTTCTTCTCAGGCTCCAGGCTTTCAGAGACACTTAGTCAATCAGGAAATTAAAATCAGGGTCTTGGATAGATTTAGGCACCTGAGGCTGGCCTATCAGGCTCATCAAGACTACTACCCAGACACATAAATGCAACCACGGGAATGTGCAATACTGGTGTCATACAGCCAAGCTCCTCTGGGCTGCTGTGCCCCCGTGCTCACCACCTTTACTTGGAGATATCACGTCATGCTTCACACTTCAAGCCTGCTCTAACATATGTCTTTCTTGGCACGAGGCAGGGACACCTGCAAGTTTTATTTCACACACAGCATAACTGAATGACATTCAGTACTTTTGGTCACTGTGACCTGCATTGGGCTGAAATCAGTGGCTTCCTGCAACGAAGGAACAGGCTACGTCACCCAATTGAAAACAGGTAATGAGAAAGATAATTTAGCAGATGTCTAAAATGTGGTAACAGCTGCCCTTGGGTCAAACCAGTGCTGCCCAGAACCACCTCTCCAACAGCGGCCAAGAGCACAGGCTCTTCAAAGAGTGCAAGGTACTTTCCCAGCCCCTAAGCTCATTGGCTTCCAGAGCCAGGGTTAATTTCTGTGTATTCAGTAACATTCACAGAATCACAAGGTTGGAAAAGACCTTTAAGATCATTGAGTCCAACTGTTCCTGTCCTGTGCTAAACCATATCCCTAAGTATCTCATCTACCCTTTTTATAAACACATCCAGGGTTGGTGACTCAAACCCCTCCCTGGGCAGCCTGTTCTACATCCCCACAACTCTTTCAGTGAAGAATTTTTCCTAACATCTAATCTGAACCTGCCCTGGTGCAGGTTAAGGCCATTTCTCCATGTCCTATCATTCAGCACATTTCTCTTTCACAAAATGGCCCTGTCCTCCCTGAGCCCATGTAAACATCCAATACTCCCAAAATATTGAAGGCTCTCCACAGGTAACACGTAAGAATAGGAAAACAACAGAAGAAACACAGAATACAATGAAAAAGGGTGAAAACATGAAAAAAAATTAACAGATACCAATGTACAATGATTTTCTTTACAATGCTGTTTCAGTTCCAATGCCTAGCCCAGATTTCATCTTCAGTTGTGATATGTTAGTATAAGTTCTAAGTATCTGCACCAAAGTTTTCTTGTCCTGGTCTGGTGAGCACCAGTGTTCAAATCACAAACTTTATAAATTTTTAACCCACAGAGAGCCTTGGTAATTGTGCTGGTGCTGCACCACTGACAGATTCAGGTAGTTTGACTTCTTGTGAGTTTCAGCCCAGCGCTCTAAAGGTTTGGGTTTTTTTATCTTACAAACACATTAAGAGACAAGGGAGCACCACACAGGAGGGCAGCTGGGACTTTATTAGGTGAAGGCAGATGTCAGTCAGAGCAGAATAATCATGGTGTACATGTGAAACAGCCCGGCGTGACATACAGATGAATCACTGAAAATGCAATTACACCTGCAGCTTGGCTTATAGGCAACAGGTCCACTTATTGGAAACCTGTCTGGTTTTATCCAGGCTGCACCACTGGGAAACAGGAAAAGAATAATAAGGGGTTTTAGGTACACCTCCTTGACGGATGTCTCCTTTTTTTTTTGTCCCAGAGAAAAAATAAAAATCAATAGCAGGTTGATAGTCCCAATGTCACAGAGAAGTCTCCATCTGTTGGTTTTGGGGGTTTTGTTTAGATGGTTTTACGACCTGAATCTTCATTCTGTTTGAAATACATGTCTTTGCAAGAGAGAGAGGGGAGAGACAGGGAAAGAGAAAGACAGAGAGGCGTTTCCATATGAAGCATAGCACATAACCACCTCAGCACCGGCATAAATTCTCGTGATCAGAAGGAGCAGTTCAGATAGTGAAAATGGATGCAAACAATTAAAAAGACCTAGTCATGTGAAAAGCTGCTTTTTTTTTTTTTTTTTTTTTAGCACTATCAGAAATCAAAATGGTTATTTGAAAAGCATCCCAATAAATCTGGCAGCCAGAAAGCATTTCTGGCATCAGGAAATAAAAGAATTTTTTCAGAATTCAGTGTGAAGCCTGGGTTTTCAGTTCAGGCTCAGCTTAGCTCACCTTTCCATCTCATAAAATTGGCTGCTTACAGAGTTAAGACCAACTCACTTCTTAAGCTATTGCACATGGAATTAACAAAGCTCTTTAGCTCTGAGGACTCATCTCACGACTGATGATCTTTCACTTGCGCAGGGTGAACTGCAATTCCCTCATGACATTCATTGCTGGCAGGCAGCCCTCCTAATCCTCCATTGAATCTTCCAAAGAGTTTTATTACTCACAATATGTAGCGTAACAATTGACTGCATTGTACATATACATACATACTCTTGCCTGTTAAAGATTACAGGTCCAGTCATAAAAGAGGGGAGTTTCCCCACTGGCTTTATTTTGCTTTGTATAGGTTCTTTGTACACAGCACACCGACATCAGTCTCCCAAGGCTTTGCAGGAGGTCAGGGGACTGTATTTTTAACCTACTCGCTTTTTCTGCCCAGACATGTCTGGACTCACTAGTGAGACAGTAGTCCGAAGTATATAGCCATCCTACTGCTTTTTATCTTTCAGAACTAATGGCAGAACTAAAAAAAACCAAACAAGCCTCTGCTGGCTGTGCGTGCTATTAGGTTTTGACACAAAACAGAAGCAAGGAAACAAACCCGAAGCATATCCTACTTGCTGGTTAGGTTTTGATGGAGGCATTTGTGTGCTCACGTTGCACGTAAGGGCTTCTGCATCGCTCTGTCAGGTACAGAGCGCTCACTGTAAATGTCTGTCCCAATGTAAAGCACACAGCAGAATCAATATAGAAATTAAAAGGTGCTGACATATTGATTCTACCCCCATTTTTTTTTTTTAACTCCGGGAATGTTTTAAAGAAACATTAATGAAATAATAAAATAATTGATATTGATCCTTGCAAGAATCATTATGCAAGATAGATTATTTGGAAGAAAGCAGCAAACTGAGAAGGCTGTTTAACTGTGTAGGCGTTTAATAACCAACACAGCTTTTAAAATAATTTATCGACCAGCTTTCCCCCAGCTGCCATGAGAAGAGGAATCCACTCTACCTTTTCATACCGGGTACTGCTAATTGTAAGAAGATATTCAGACAACAGTAATAAAAGCTCATTCTAAATCTGGTGGGAACCGATGAAAGCAATTACGGTGAGGGCTTGGTACTGTCAAACTGTCAAGTTTCAAGTTTAACGTAATTCTTTAGAGTTTCTCTCTCCTCAAAGAAAAAAGTTGTGTGCCATTTTCTGCTGAGAGTGCAACGAGAACAAGGAAACAGTCCATTTAACTGCAGAATGCCAAAATCTTATATAAAGCACCAATAAAATGATATGTCGTGTCTTCAGGAAGGGACATGTTGGATATGACCAGTGAAAAAAACTGCAACAAGGGCATTGAGGGGTGGGGTGTGAGAAATTTCAAGATGTAGGAAGCATGTTCATTTAGATTTTATCAATTGTTTCTCTTTTTCTAGGCTAGAGACATGTTCCATTGTGGAGGAAACAATGAAAGAATATGAAATAATAATCAATCACTAGCCTGAATACTTCCATTTATCAGTGGAACATATTCTGCCTAAAGTTTTTCCTACAGCTGCTTGCAAAACTAGCCCTACACACAGACTTCCAAGTCACACAAGTTTCATGGTTACAGAAAACATTGAGCAGCCAAAAGAAGCTGCACTTCTATGTCCTACCTATGTGCAAGTCAAGCATGGCATGGACAGTGGCACTGACAATAAGGCACCTAACGTGTTTCCTCTAATAGCCCTGTGGTGCTGACAGCAAAGTCCCACCAGTCTAAAGAATCCTAAAATATCTCATGTTGGAAGGGACCCATAAGGACCACTGAGTCCATGTCCTTGCTCCTTGCAGAACTACCTAAAACTCAACTGTATGACTAAAGGTCTCCTTCAGACACTCCTCGAACTCTACACGTCAACTCACACTTCGGCTCCTCAGCTGAAGCTCCATGTGATGGTGAAAATCACCCTGAATGATGTTGGAGGCAGATCTCTCACAGAAGACAGATGACTTTACCTGTTTGTCTCAAATGTTCCTTGAAACAACAGCCACCAGGCGATAGTGAACCTGGAGTTAAACTGCTCGAAGAACAGCCGGTGAGGAGACAGCAACAAGTAACAATGCATGAGGTCAACTTCAGTGGAAAAAACACTCCACTTTTTGATATGTGTGTTAATTTTAAGATGAGGGAAATAAGATCTTCTCTTTCACTGTGCAGTCATTAAAATGTTGTGAAAGAGAGCACAGCACTAGGCCACACAAGGGACCTAGATAACGTGATGGAGATCTGGCAGTGATGCATAACCTAGGCAGGAATGACTGCAGAAGAAAACCCCAGTTCTGGATCCAGGAGGGTTGAAATGCCTTCCATCCTACGTGTGTGACAATTGCTTGCCTCCAGCAGAGAGGAGGTGTGGCTGCACTAGAAATACATCAGCGTGGTATATGAAGAACAACTGAGACTTAGATAAAACTAGTATTAATGCCTTTGGCTAGTGACAATTGATCCATTTGAAAAAAACCCCAAACAACCCAAACCAAATACCCAACTTTCCTCTGTTAGCCAAAAATCCCCCCAAATCCAGTAACAAAACAGTAGTAATATGTTAATCTACAGCCTAGGAGAGTGATTAGGGATTGAAATAAGACAAAGATGTTCCCAGACACAAGGGGTAGCATGCAGTAAACATAAAAGCAACTGATGGGCCTAGCATCATTTGCTGCTCAAAGATAACATCCCTATACCTACAGAAAGAGGGGCTGTTTGGACTTAAACTATTTCTGCTCTTCCCTGTGCAACAGTTTAAAGGGCAGACAGGCACACCGAACCGAATCTTCGTAACAAGAAGCACTCAACAGACAGAAGAAAGAGCTGGAGGCGAGACACATAGAATATAACTCTTATTTGGTCACTAAAGCTGCTGCAAAACCAAGGCAGAAAGAGACACTCATGCTCCCAGGCAGAATTTGTATAGTAAGATGCTATTTTGCTTTCTGTAAGCATTCTAGAACTGTTCCCAGCATTACAAAAATAAGCAGATTCAGAAGGCTTGGAACTGGACTGGAGGCTTATCAAAACTGCCCAGTTCTTCCCAAGCCTTTAAACAGCAGAAAATCACAAAAGGATGTATGCCCTGTAACATTGGTGTATTACTGCTTTCAGAAATGAGGGAGAGAGGGAGTAGCAGCCACCTTTCTACAGAGTGGGATGAACAATGGGATTACATGAACATTCAGAACAATTCTTTTGAATTTTAGATAAAAAAAAGGAACGAAGCCTTGGGGCAGTGGCAGAGGAAGGGAAGTTACTACTTTAGCATACCGAGTGTTTCATCCTCAGCACTCCTGTGTGTCTACTATATGCCAGCAATCACAAAGGTGTGATAAAACTATCACAGAATCACAGATTCACAGAATTGTAGGGGTTGGAAGGGACCTCAAGAGATCATCGAATCCAATCCCCCTGCCAAAGCAGGTTCCTTAGGACAGAATGCTCTTCTGTCCTAAGCAGAAAGCTTTTCTGTACTAATGTCCTTTTCCTGTCCATTTTTTTTCCATTTCTGGAAAGCATTTCTTACAGACAATGCTTAATTCAGAGGTGTGGGTTGTTTGTTTTTTTTTCTTTCAATCATTGGCTGAAAAGGCAAAAACTCTAGTGAAACTGTCTCTGGTGAGCAGTCCAGATCAATGTGAGGTGAACAGCTAGAATTAAATCAATAAAGGGAATAATGAATCCAAAGACACTTGTTTTAAAGCAGAATACCCAGATGATTCAAATTCCCTCACAAATACTGTCCTGCCTCACTGGAGCTGACTGGGCTCCATGGGGGTTGAAGCTGATGAACCACTGTGCTGCTAAAATGCCTTAAAAAATGGGGGTAAAAAGGAAGAATGTCCTGTGCAGTATTTCATCGCTGTGTGAATGGCATTTAGGGCTTCCCCATCTCTCCACCCCATAATCTGGAGAAAGTAAAAGCAGCCTCAGAGGCACACAAGGCTCTTAGGAGACCCATGGGATGCCTTCCACCTCAAGGCTCACTAGCAGACACCACTGAGACTCTTCCTCACCACAAAAGGGTACCTGGCTGCTCGTTTTTGCCTGCACCAGCAATATCACACCCATCCTTCCCTCCCAGCTAATATGTGTGGAGATTAAAAACCAAAGTGAAAGCCCACAAACCTGGGTGAAGGAGAGAACAGTAATGGTCTCCTGAAGGCAATACAAGTCTGGATGAAAAACTGCATTTCATAGAATCATAGAATCATAGAATCGCAGGGGTTGGAAGGGACCTCGAGAGATCATCGGGTCCAACCCCCCATTTACACAGAGGCTGTCACTGGCAGGCTGAAGGTGGCTGCTGGAGGGAGGGGAGCGGATGTCACGCTATGTAGTAAAAAGCAAGTTGTTATTGGCACAGGTTTAGTGTAGTCACATTGCACATGTGTGTCTAAGCCGCGGTGGCGCACGCAGCTTGTCCCTAACTAGTGCCAAAACCACCTATTTTCCCACCATGCCTCTCCATGCTTTTCATTTATTGCTTCCACCCTCATTGTCCAATAGTCCAAATGGCAAAATCCAAGTGCTGCCTCTGACGGGAAGAGGAACACAGTAGCTGGCTGGCATAAACCCAGTGTAGGTCCAAACTGGGAGGAGCTGGTTCGGGGCCAGCGACAGAACAAGCAGCTTGTGGTGGCAGGAGTGGTTTTCAAAGGTTCTGTATGCTTCGGTCTAGCAGAGTCTCCAATGCATGATGTACTGCTACCCTTTCCAAATGTGAACTCCCTTAATGGAGAAGTGAGTTCCAGAAACACGAAAGGGTTTGCTCGGTTACTGTGCTAATAGTGCTTCTTTGTGCTATAGAAACTTAAGACAATCTTCAGGACCAAAAAAAAAACCCCAAACCAAAACCTAAAAAGTATCAAAACCCCAATCCTGGGAATAAGGGTGGGCAGCAATGAGTACGGCAACCCCAGCAGAAAGGTTTGTCAAGATGTCTGTTGACAAGACTACTGGGAAAAAATCACACAGAGCAGAGTTCCAATAAGACCCTTTATTATTGCAGAACCCCACAGTGATAAGTGACGTGTGCTGCACCGACAACTGTTTTGCAAGTCCAGATTCCAACCCTACCATTCCAGGGAAAAATAAAACAACTTTACCCAGAAGACTTGGAAGCAGGCTCTTCCGACACATCTTGAAGTCAGTTTGACAAGTAACTACCCAGCCACCCTTGCAACTCACTAGGGTCCCAGTCCTCGCCTCTTGTGATATCCCACCTCCACAAGAAGTCCAAGGAAATAACTGCGGCCCCCACAGGTCCCTTCAACTTGTCCCCTGCATGACAGCTATTCAGGGAGCTCTATAGCACCAAGGCTGTATTTTAAAGCCTGACAATGTCGCAGTATCTGAAAGTGGAGGCTATTGAGCAAATTTCATCAGGAGATATTCTTGCCAACCCTCCTTTGAATAATAAATGTCTATGAAGGTATTTATATGTATAGCCAGTTGGGAATTTTCTGGCTATGTTTTTCAGCCAAATCAAAGATACATGTTAAATATATGTCCGTGCTGATTTTAAGAAATGTTGGGAAACCAGGGGTTTGGGTTCATAAACCAATGACCTAATTATACTCGCCCACATACGGCATTTTTCCTACTCATGACAGAAAAAAAATGGCTAGTAACATTTACTGCCCTTCCTGAAATTTGTTGTACAACCGTGCTGTCACCAGCGGTACTCTGGTCTTTCTTAAGACGCGACTACTTCAGAGACTAAACCACAAAGACTGTCAGAAAGTCGTTACGTCCCCCTCAAATTTAAATCTCTAATTTTTGGGAAGAGACATCAAAAAAAAAAAAAAAGGAAAAAAAAAAAAAAAGAAAAGGCTTACAAACCAGAATGGTATGTGGTGCTGTTCAGCGTAAGTCTTAGATCCAATATTAATGAATATTGCAACATACTGCACCTGGGCCAGACACAGTCTGGCCGGCGGCAGCCAGACAAAAAAGCCCACACAGGACTTCATTTGATGGAGGGCCTGTGTCCCACTCAGCGCAGCACTGAGGTTGCTACACATGCCCAGTATCTGTCCCCCTTGTGCCACTCAGGTGGGTCTCTTGGTGGGTCTGCAGCCCATCCAGAAGAATGTTAACAGCAGCTGACCACTTCTAGCAAAAAAAAAAATGAATGTTTAAAGCTTTTGATTTGGTATTTTCAAAAAGCGATGTGCAGGCTACACCCTCCTTCTAAAAAGTGTCCTCCTAAAACAGTGTCCTCCCCATCACAGAACAAAGCCACGAGTATTTCCCTTCAGAACATACCACTGTGCAGGAGAACCTGTCTCAACGCATGAAGGGAAGACATGGGTTAATTTTAATCACAGAACTGTAGGGGTTGGAAGGGACCTCAGGAGACCATCGGGTCCAGCCCAATGATTTTACATGTTTGCCAGACCAGAAATACAGACATCAAGCACCACCTCAAGTCTGGTTTTTGAAGGGTCTTGTCGGAGAAGGACGCAGATGAGTCGCCCTGTCTGCTGCTGTGACAGGACAACCCTTAATCTCAGCTTTCCTGGTTTCTGTCATGCAGCTGGACTCGTATCTCTGGGTGAATACACTCAGGGGAGTCCAGAGGTAAATATTAAACCAATAATCACGAGGTGAATAAAAAGCCTTTCCTGAGACAATCTTTTACTCAAAGCTAACTGTTTCAGTGCAGTAATCACTTAGGCTTGAATTTCTGTGCTGCCAGTAACTTGCTAGAAGAATCTAATCAAACCAAAAAATGAACCTTGCTTTTCCTTCTCTGCATATTTTTATGTTAAAGGAGCATTGAACAAATATTAATCAGAGCAAGGTCTCTGATGTGGCCAGCCATGGCTGTAAATTTAGTAGAAATTTCCAGCAGAATTGCAGTTACCTCAAGAAAAGACATGCAAAAATAACTTTGCGTATGTTTATCATAGCAATTCATCCTTATGTGCTATTTTTCAACTCAAATGGTTAATTTTAGAACAGAGAGGAGTGTATCTTGGTTTCTGTCAAGATAAACACTTGTGACATATAGTGCACAGAAAATAATCCAAAATGACAAAACTGATTTTGGAAAGTGACATTCACCAACACAACCGATGGTGAGTAATTCCAGGTTGGGATTTACCAGATTTGATTTGAACCATAAACTATTTCTTGCTTTTACAGCTCCATGGAGTAATTCTTTAATGTGACTGTTGCAGATGTCCTACACAAAAAAATCCTGATTCTGAAGATGTAACTGTTTCCCTGGACCAGTAAACAGCATTTTGTGGTACTGATGATACTGTAAGAAACACAGGCTTTTGATTAAGGAGATCATAATTGAAATAAAGACAGATCACGTTTTAAACACAGTTGGATCAGCTGGTGTTAATGTTCCATAAAGGTATCAGGCTGGTTGTATTGCCTACGGCTTGATTTTTTTATAGATGCATTTCTGAGAATAATTAGGATCTCCTATTATCCTATTTTATAAGGATCCCTGTGAATGAACAAGCCTCCTCCCCTCTTCCTTCTGGTTTTGGTCCGTGCATCTCATCTTCTCCTGTCCTCCCCTTTGGCACCGTTTTCTATGTTATAGTCCCTTACTGTTGGTGCACAAACAGCTGAGCCAGGATTACAAACTCCTCTGACTTTGGACTCTGCCAAGAGCGTGAGCCCAGCATGAAGAAGCAGTTCAGTGATCCAAAGTTCCTGTTGCCTAATCAGTCCTTTCACCCTAGCCAGGAGGCAGTCATGCCTCTGCTGTGGTTTTGCAAAAAAACCATGAATTATATGGCAGCACAATGAACTATCAATTACTGACCCAATTTGCAATGCTGGGAATCAAATCCCAAAGACCCTAAGTGATCAAAGAAGAATCGTAGGTTGCAAATTTTATTGCTGTATTTTTACTGGAACGCAGTTTACTCCTCCTAAAATCATCCACATTAACACAATACTTGCACGGTCTGGAGCTGTTTAAGCAAAACCTCATTCCACAATTCAACATTTCAAGGAAATTAGCCAAGTAATAGGACAAAGCATTTTCTTAAGAGTATTAGAAAAAAGTAGGAAAAGCTTTGAAAATTTAGCTTTTGTCCCTGAAGCCTGAAACTTTGGAAACCGACCATATAACATATATTTTCTAGATAAAGAAAGATATTTGTAATGGATTTTACAATTAAGTGAATGAAAACCACTACAGATTCTGTTGGGGATTATCAAACCAACATAAAAAAATAATGTAAAAAAATTATGTTAGATGTTTCATCTGGGATAGAGTTAATTTTCTTCCTAGCAGCTGGCTAGTGTAGTGTGTTGGATTCAGGGTGAGAGCAATGTTGATAACACACTGATGGTTTAGTTGTTGCCTAGTCAGGGATTCTGACTTCTCAAATCACCTGGCCTTCGAGGAGGCAGTGGGTGCACAAGAAGCCCAGAGGGGACATGGCCAGCATAGCTGACCCCAACTGACCAAAGGGCTATTTCATACCTTAGTAACATCATGCTCAGCATATACCTTGGGGGAAGCTGCCTGGGGGTCTAGATCATGGTTTGGAACTAGCTGAGCATTGGTGGTCTGTGGGTAGTGAACAATTGTGCAGTGCATCACTTCTTTTGTATAATTTAAAAAAAAAAAAAGTCATTATTATATTTATTATCATCTTTAATAACTTTATCTTTAGGGTGATGATTCAGTCACCTTCCCTGGAGGTGTTTAAAAAAAGGGTAGATGAGGTACTTAGGGATATGGTTTAGCATAGGACAGGAACAGTTGGACTTGATGATCTTACAGGTCTTTTCCAACCTTGTGATTCTGTGATAATCTTTATTATTATCATCTTGCTTTTCTGTCATATTAAACTCAATCCACAATTTTTGCTTCGCCCCCCACCCCAACTCTCTTTGTGTGTAAGCGAGTGGGTGTGTGGCTGTTCTAGCTGCCTGCTGGGTTAAACCATGACACCTACCATTAAATTTCTTGTGCATTTAGCCACTGGCATGGAGAAGGAATAACATTTTAACCTGAAAGAAAATGACTCATTCAGAAGATAAGGACTTAATTTAACTTACAAAGCAAAATGTGAAGGTAATAAATCAGCTAAGGGGATGCACATAGCACAGTGCATGCACAGCAATGTGAACAGTGCTTGGTTTTCATTGTTGTTATCCACTTTACATCCTGTTGATGCATTGTTAAAACCACCAGAAGCAGGCAAGGCACAAACTTGCATGCATGTTGGCATGAGTGAGCTTTAAATGGATGAATTTAGGTGGTTTTTTTCTTTTTTCCTGCCACCAGCCACAGATTTCATAGAAGGAGCTTCAGAAAGGAAAGAATCTTTGGTCTCATTCCAGTAAAGTTAAATCTCCAGGAGAAATTTAGGCAACACCAGACCGTAATTGCAAAACAACATCCTCCACAAATTCGGAAAAGTCTTTGCCTTTGAGCATCTCACTGAGCAATGTCCCTAACAAGTAAGTGGGGGAGTAAAGTGAGAAAAAAGCCCTGGTCTGAAGAAGACCAGAACAGAGTATGTGTCAGCAGCAACGTATTTGGGTTTTTTTTTTTTGAGTGGGGTTGTTTGGGTTTGGGTTTTTTTTTTCCCCTGCAGTGGACAGACAAAAAATTTTGCTCTTTTTCTTCTTTTCTAACAGCTGTTTCTTCCTGAGCACTGTCAGTGGGGTCCCTCACACCAACAGGTCTCAAATTTATTAGCCTTGCTTCAAGCTGCCCAAGACCTCAGAAGCTTAATTTTTAATTTTTTTCTTTCTGCAATTCAGCACACTAGGATCTTGTGCACTGAAGAAAAAAAAAGAAAGGACTTTGGATGGAACCTCATTCTGCTAAGTCTTAACTTGGCCACCCCAGTCCTAATGAAAGCAACCCTCCGGGTAGCAGGAACCTGCAGTAAGATTCAAAGAGATGAACCCACCCCCTTTCCCCCCAAAATATGAAGAGAACACACTTGTACTCATTCCAGATAACTAAGGAACACAACGGATTTACTGATGATTTAAGAACGTAAAAGGAAGCAGGAAAAAAAACAGACTTGAGTGGACAGACACATATACCAAAGCACAGTAGTTCAGTGGGATCTGTGAGAAAACCTACACCAGCCACGTAGCTCTATCCAGTGGCTTTAAATACTTACACAGGGATCTGAACGTAAGGGCTTCACCTGGCTGGCTGCTGTTAGCAGGAGTGCAAGAGAGTGGCAGACAGAGACCCCAGAAAGGCACACAGTATTACAAAGAGGTGCAATTGCTGCCCATGAGAGCTGGAAATCTGACTCACAGAGGGTGAGGCTAAAAACCTGAAGAATAAATTCAACACAGTGCTCAAGCTGAAGGACATAAGAAGACCCTTTACAAAACATGCTCAGTTGTACTGATCACATAGAAGACTTGTATGTTCTACAAAATGCTAGGATTGAGACCGAACAAATCCTGTATCAATACTGCCCCATGCGTTGCTGCTAAGAGAGATGGGATTATTCTCTGTATTACAGTTTGAGCAGCTGAACATCCCTAGTCCTGCCCAGCACTGATAGAAGGAGAAGCAGCACAGAAAGTCAGATATATCCTTTCTTAAAGTAGGTTTACAAGCCAGTTCATGTGCTATGCTTGCAGGATCTGTCTACTTACGTGATCTATCTACACCTTCAAAGCCATCAGAGCTTTGTTTCAAGGTGTCTAGACCATAAAATCTAAGTCCTTCAAGCGCTTGCAGTGCTTCAGAAAGCTGTATCCTTTCTTTACAACAGGCCCAGTTCTTTATCATCACTTGAGAACCTCAGGATCAAACGGCAGAGGAGACACATACCTGTGCTCTCTGCATATGAACTATGTACTGAAAATACCACAGGGTTCTTCATACACTGACCAAAGATGAATTTTTCAATCATGGTACTTCATTCCAGTGGAAACTACTCCTTAATGTTGATAGGAACACCCTTCAGCATAATAACCATCATTACATGAACTGGTCACCTTGATGTCCTTAACGACATCTCAACTCACACTGTGTTCAGCTCATCTGATCTCAAAACATTAAAGTGTGATTTAAAGAGGCATAGAGAGGGAGAATGACTAACACCAATGGAGAACAAACAGGCCTTTTGTCTACATAAATAGTTTCTAAGAAAATAATGTGTGTGGCCAAGAGGCAAGATGCCCTGAGAACTAAGAGAAATTTGCCAGAGGCTTCAGTGCTTGCATCTCTCTGTGCATACAAGTCTACAGCTATACTGGCTTTCTTGCATGCACAAGCTAATTAGTTTTTCTATTTACATATTCCAGAATATGGTATTAGATGAGGGGGTCTTTATCTACCTGTAACCACAAAGGACTATGAAGGGGAACACAGTGGAGCTTGCTGGACTGCTTATTTCTTATACAGAAAAATTCTTCCTCACTATTAGCATTTTTGCAGTGCCGTTTTAAATGAAGCAAGAGATGTGGCTTCATTTTTTCCTCTGGAAATATTATTTCACAAGCCAGTAGATATTACTGACAATTTCTTAATATATTGCCCAAAAATCTCTTTTTCATTTTTCAAGCCATTTTTCTTAATCCCATTTCTCATATTACATTCTCTGCTTCGTGTTGATATCCTTCAAGTCTTATCAAATGTTTCCTTTGTTGTCCTTTAGCCAGCCTGTATGTATTTAACCTAAAGCCGTTCCTCATAAATCCAGGCTCCAAATACCTTTCCCGTGTACGCTGTTCTTCTCTCCCATCTCTCCAGCTGTCAATATCTTTCCGCTAACAAGACCTCAGCATCCCAAGTGACAGGAGCCCTCTGCTTATTAGACTAAAATTGAATTGGTCTTTATTGCTGTCAAATCAGTATTCTAAATTCATGCGTAATTTGCTGTCAGCTACTACTTTTTAAGTCTCTTTCGACACCAGCGCTTTCCAAGGCTTCTCTCACTCACAGGAATCCGTGTCTCAGATTATTTTTCCCTTGATAGGCTTGCACTAATTAATGTTTCTAAAATGCTTTTAAAATGGAAAGCACTATATAAATATTAAGTATCCTTATCTGTAATGGGAAACATGCTCCATTACCATTGTCACATAAACTTCACATCAACACACTTTATGCACAGTCCTTGGTCATGGGCACTTGATTTCCTAAAAAGCATTACTAACTGAATACATTAATGGGGAATATTTATGTGTAGAGTCTGTACACATAAGAGCTGGGGCATGCATTGTGTGTGTTACACACACAAAATATAGCTTAAACCACTCTGCTGTTTATGTATTTAAATGTAAACAGAAACTTTGTCCAGTTTCTGATTTTGCATACGTATTTTACACCAATTTTCACTATATAAACACTGTCTTACTGAATTATTGACTGCCTAGCAATGTCTGGTGCAGGGAATGAAATTACTCTCAGTAAGTTTAGTGTTAATTATTTTTAAGAAAAGCCAACCAACCAACCAACAAAAAACCCCAGCCCTGTATTTTTGCTAACTAGCATTTAATGTAATTTTTAATGTGCATCATTCCAAGCACTCTGTTCCACAAAGAATTGCAAAGCTTTCTGTACAATTTAGCCCCTTTAAACTGCTGGTGATTTAAGAAGACTGCAAACCATCATTACTGCAGATGATATTGTGCAGCATCCACTCCCACCATGGGAGCTGATGTCTCGCAGTGCCCTCAGGGACTCATAGTTCATAGCCTGTGGGTTTATAACACCAAGCACATGCCCAGGGGGCCAATGAGCACTAGGGAGACAAAGGAAGGAAACTGACCCAGATGATTTGTTAAAGCAGGCATTAAATACATTGTCAAGGTTTGCCACTGCATTCTTGGTCCCAGTCCAATAAACTACTTACCATAGAAATTAATGGAATTATTCAGAGATTTGAGGGTTACATTTGTGTTTACACATTTTGTTTGTTTGAGAACTGCACAGTCAGCACCCTCCAGGACTGGCCTGCCATGTAGCTCAGAGGTTTGTTTTCTTTTTTTTCTCTGGCTCTACCAACTTTTGATTCAGAAAGCTCTGCGACACGTTTTCTTCAAGCCTCTGTTCACAGGGAAGTGGACGGCAAATCTTCACTTCCACCTGCATTTTCTTCCAACAAACCTAGTTAACTACTGGTCCTGTTGTGAGACACCTTGTCACATTCCATCTTTTTCTGGACTATTGTCCCTCTCCAAAGTTCAGACTAAAGAAGGAAAACCAGCACTTAATGTTCTTGAAGACTACAAGAAAGCCATTCTATTCAACCATCTAGTATTTTTTACGACAGCTTATACTTGTTGGCGTGTATGTGATGATGCTGCGTTCCTTGGACAGGTGTGTTCCCACCATTCCTTTCCCCAGTGAAGGCTGATGCACCTGTGTCAAATTTGCCAAACCACAGTTTCAGATAAAACGCCAGCAGATTGCTTATTTTGGAGATTGTTTAGGCAGAACAGCACACAGCCAATGCACCCGTCATGGCCAAAAAAGAAGTGTGTTTGCCTCCCTTATAAAACACAGAAGGGAGCCCTAAACTCATATAAAATGTCTAGACTCTGGATAAACAGTCACCAAAGTCAGTGCTGCTGCTAGTTAGTGAACTGCCATGGAGAAGAAGCTGTACATTAGGGGTATGTCAGTCACGTTCACGGATGTGGAGCAGGTTTAAGATAATCTTTGCCCTCCAGTGATCTGCACGGTCACCCACAGTCCCAAAAATGCAGCCACAGGACTGGCTTCCCTGGCTCCACTCACCAGAGCCGACCTTCACAGGAGATCCTCAACCCAGTTCACTTCTCAACTCAAGCACATCACGCTTGCCAGTACCCAGCTGGAGCATACAAGGATTCACAGTACTTCCATCAGTAGTAATAATACTATTTATCATTGTTAACACCCAGCTCCTCAGCAGCATGACCAAACACAGCTCATGGGGTTGCAGAGGCAACCCCCTTGCAATCACCACGCGCTCACGTAATTCATCTGACACCACGATGAATTCAGGAAAGTCTGCAGAGACACAAGGGGAACTTAGGGTGGATCAACAAAACGTAAAGGAAAAGGGCATCCTTTACTAGATACAGAGAGTTTACTTCAGAAGTACAGCACACTGCTGTACATCCACCAGTTAACTTGATCATGCAAGTTCAACCTGATTTATTTACTACACATTGCTGCAGCACTTTTAGTTGAGGATTATCCTCCATGCAATTTAGTGTGTTAAAGTTGCTTCAGAGTTTGCTTCCTGGCACAAAACATAGAAACTATGACAATGCAGTTTTGGAGAGAAAAAAAAATCCTGTATTTTCATGTTGATACAAATAAAATGCACAGTGATTTTTTAATTTAGACTACTATTCTTAATAAAAGAGTCGGTCTGCAGGAGATTCTTCTGATTATACATAGAGTCCTCAGCAAACATTCTGGAAAATTCATGCCCATTAAAAAAAAAGTGATAATGCTAGATAAAACAAATGCACCCGTCAGTAATGGTTACCTTCCCAGGTAGTGCCCCTCTACTTTCTGTACTGTGGGCAATATTATAACAAAAAATTCAACCCTAACATGAAGGAGAAGCACCTGTCACTGTCTCCACAAAAAGCAGGTTTAAAGGATGTAGAAACTTGGACAAAATTAAAATAAGTTTCCAAGATTTTTGCCCAGGAATGCCTGTTTTCCTGCTGAAAACCATCAGGATTCCTTACTTTAGAATGGCTGAGCAATATTTAAGCAAATTGCCTGGCGGGTGTCTGCGACAGAAAAGGAATATTCACAAGAATTAAGGAAAGGAAACCATACCCATTTAAACCGGTGACCTAAGCAGAAGCACGAAATGAGCTTTAAAGACAGAAAAAGGGAACAAATGCACTGTTTCATTCCACTCATATTCCAGGTTACAGAGGCATAAACAGATGAATGAATATGGCAGTAAAATGAGTTTGCTTTAACAGCACAGTAAGCTCTTATACGACCAACTCCTCCCCGCCACATTTTTTGAGGAATAATTTGTTCTGAGTCAAAAGGCCTGGTATGCCAAGTTTCAGCACAGAATAAAAAATTTTACAGTGGAGTTATAAATTTCTGAAAAGTGGGTTCTATGTACTCACATACACTTAACCATTACAAGGGCAGCAGGTGTCACTGCAACAAATGATGTAAAGATGAATTTAAACATCAGATAACATACTGAAATGCTTTGGAAACAGCCACAGGTCAGTAACATTTTATATGAAAGAAAAAAAAAAAAGGAAAAAAAAAAAAGAAAAGAGAAACCCAAATTCCCCTCCTTAACATTTAATTTTTCCCCACACGAGGCAAAGTGAAGAAAACACAGACACGGATTTTTTGTAATTAACAGGACTGTGGTTTTACACCTAAACGTGGGCCAAGAAGTGAAAAGTTAACAACCCGTTAGACAACATATATATTGCTTTGTGTGAGAACTGTGGAGATCTGCAAAATAGCCTAGGATGCATGAGCATGAGGTCAACTGTTTTCAGTAGATAATTGTACATATAAGCATCTTTACCTCACAGACAAGGCATGCAACATAACACAGGGGCATTCTGGCAGTTTCAAAACAATTATATTTGCCTTCCATGTTATTTAAACAAGCACAAGGAAGTAAGGCCGCTGATCACAGTTATGATTTAAATATTGAGAAAGAAAACTGCCTGCGTTTTCCCTCCTCCCCTCTCTTCCACTTTTCCACAGTCAGCACAGTATCCATAGCAGCTTTAATGTTTACGACACAATGGCCTCTCCTCCCTCCCAGATGTTACAAAGCACTTTAACACCTACTTAGCTTTAACGCTGGAGGGTTCCTATGGGAGGGCTGGTGCCCTGTTTAGATGCTTTGCTCAGTGCTGGGACAAAACCATGGGACCTGAAGGAAAAAGGGAAATGCAACTGCATGCTCCCCCTCGGATAGTCCTCCTTTCCCAGACTGTACTGCTAGTGAAGTGCTTAATTTGCAATTCACACGGGAATCCCAGCTCCTCCTCAGCTCAGAGTTGTACCTGGCAGCACTCAAGTCCTATCAATAGGGAGAATCTGACAGAATCACAGAGCATCAGGAGTTGGAAGGGACCTTGAAAGATCATCTAGTCCAACACCCCTGCCAGAGCAGGATCACCCAGTCTAAATCGCACAGGAACACATCCAGGTGGGGTTTGAATGTCTCCAGAGAAGGAGACTCCACACCCTCTCTGGGCAGCCTGTCCCAGTGCTCTGTCACACTCACAGTGAAAAAGTTTCTCCTTACATTCACATAGAACTTCCTCTGCTCCAGCTTGCACCCATTGCCCCTCGTCCTATTGCTGGCCATCACTGAGAAAAGAAAAGCTTGGCTCCATTCTCCTGACTCTCACCCTTTACATATTTATAGACATTAATAAGGTCACAAATATGGCTCACTGATCAATGTTTGTTTTACTCCACATATTGTAGAGTAAAACAATAAAAAAAGCTTAGCCGAATGATTTACATCAAGAGCAAGTTCCACCCTCCAGCCCAAGGCATCCTCTGAGGTTTGCAGGAGCTGTAATGAGCCTGAAGGTTCAACAGGACCACACAGCTCTCCTGAACCGCACACCTGATCTGTGCTCTGTAGCAGCACACTGGACACTACACATCTACCCGACAGAGGTGCCTACATGCCACAAGACTGCTTTTTGCTGCTACCAGCCTCACGTCCCATATGCAACACCAAACAGGTTGTCAGGGCAGCAGTTCTGACACACATGACTCACTGCAGCAAAAACCAGTAATGGGATAGCACTGCGACTGGACGTTAGGGGTTATCAGCTGCATCAGCAAAACCTGATTTGCAAAGCAAAATACACAAGGAGAAGGTCTAAATGGGGACTTTATGTTTTAGTTTTCTCTTAAATGCATTCTGTGTGGTGGTCAGGTGTGGGGCTGTAAGCGAGTAAGGCCTGCTGCTTGTTTTCCCCATTCCTCTCTCAGTTTACCCAGAGCTGCTCAGCACCCTCCGGACCGGGCCATCAGGAACCAAAGGCCTCTTTGTCTCAGGCAGCTTCATCATCCGCAGTGGTAGCTGCTGCTCCTGGCAGCTTGACCTCTCAGTTCAGGAGGATCTTCAGGGAATCGCCCAGTCAAGCTGCGAACACTGCTGGAATAATCAATCTCATCTCCTGTGTCTTAGGAAAAGCAAGCAATCCATAGCTTTCAACAGCAACATCCTAAGCAGCTGCCTCTTTCACCTGTGCCCGAAGCTAACTGACATTTAAGCTCTTCCTCTTCTTGAAATGAACATTTTAATCCGAGAAATATGAATATTATCTGCTAGACGTTATTTCTTGTGGGGTTTTTTTTTTGCTTCATCATAACAAGCCTGGCGCTGATTCAACAATGCACTTAAGCATATGCTTAATTTTAAGTAGATGAATAGGCCTGTTGAAAAAATGCTCCAGTTAAGCATAAAATTGATAATGTGCTTCAGTGTTCTGGATTAGGCTTTAATTGCAGGAAAAGTTTAAAGCCATATTGTATAACACTTAAACATCCACCCATAAACAAGTTTATGCTTTCCCTTGAAAAAAAAAAAAAAAGAGAAATTTTAAAAAAAAGTTATACTACTGCTCCCTGCAAGAACCAAAGCATAGCGTGTAAGAACCCTGGGATGAAAACAATACTATCTTGCAATGTGATTGATATACTGTAAAAAATGATCAGTCATTTTTTCTGCTAATCTTTGCTATTAGAGACATGACAGGTTTTGGGTTTTTTTGGTTTTTTTTTTTTTTACCAGCATCTGTAAGTCAGTCGACTGTTAGTAAAAGAAATACCAGTACAGTTAGGGTCTTTTTTTACTAACCGTGTTCTGTTTTCAAATCCCACATGCAGTAATTCATGCAATCACAATTCCAGACCACCCTGACGTCACCACCTCTTACAGTAGGCCTAATTTTATTTTTTTTTAAAGTGCAAAAATTATAATTCTTTAAATCACTAGCCTCACCAACCAACTCAGAACATGAAAGCAGTGTTTTAGTTTTATTGTGAAGCATCCCAAATAAATACTTTAAATGGCAAAGAAGCAGCATAAACATGAAGATAGAGTATGTGGGCCTGTCTTCCCTCTTTAGGAACACAGCATCTGTCAGGATAAATCCAAGAAGAAAGGAGATTTGTCCTGGTCTGAGAAGTACCGTTTTATTCCATGTTAATGCCTTCCATGGTGAATTTCATCTATCCTTGTGAAGTGACAGACAAAAGTCTTGCAGAAATCATAAGCTAAATCTGGAAATCTGAAGCGCTTTAGTGTATTTGTGGCGTGTCATGTAACGAGACAAGCCCAGGGATGTGCAGAATGGAGACATCTTTGCAGGGGAGACTCTCTGGATAGGAAGGCAATCTCTAATGTGGATTAGGGATAAATAGAAATACAGACTATGGATAACAAAGGACAAACTCTGGCACTAGCATGAATAAATATGAATTGGCCATGAAAGATCAAGGGTATGACTGATATCACAGAACGAGGGGGACTGTGAAGTTCTCAAATTAGGGAAGATGATTCGTATTCAGACCTAGCCTCCAGCTGCCTTAAAGCCACTGGTTCTTAGTGCAGATTAAAATGACATGTCTCATTTCTGATGAGGTCCTGAGCAAGGCGCATCAGGCCCATCGTTTGTGCCAGTTACAGGAAAATATTTATGGGGTACTTGAGAGGAAAAACACAGCAAGAGGAAGGGATAAAAAGGCCAGAAGACATTTCTCTCTGGAGCTGTCAGTAGGAGGCTGCACACTAAAAAAAAAACCGCAACAACCCAGAAACGCTCCAAGAAGTTTTTGCGGTGCTTTTTTTTCTCCAGAGACATGGATACAATGATACCTATTCAGTAGCTTGTGCCTCAGAAAACAGAATTATGCTTCTCTACTTCTGTGTGCGGTTCTCTGTTCATATACATTGTCAAACAGCAGACTTGGGGCGGGGGGAGGGACAGGGTGTGAAGAACAGAGTTTCTCTAACAAAGAATTGCATCTACTGGGACTCCCAACATGTTAGAAGTGCCAAAACTTTTATTCATAGCATCTATGTAGTAAGACTTCTCAAAAGATGAAGAAAAATATTTTATCAGCCAGAATCTATACTGGATCTTCTTGTCAAACACTGCAGTGTTTTATTCCTACAGGGCTGCCTGAGAGCTATTGTTTGCAACCACTGCCATCACATAAATTGATTATTTATTTTTTTTTTTTATTAATAGCAAGAATTTTCCTTGCAGTAGTAGTGAGAACAGCATTCACACATCGATCTCTCCTAAAGCAGTTCCAGTACAGTAATGTAGCTACCCTGTGTGGACATCTTTGTAAACAAAGTCACCACGAGTTATATTCAAAACACCCAACATTTGTACTCATGGCTGTGACTCTCAACTATTTGATTTCTCTCCCTCATAATACAGAAGACTTTTCAGTGACACTTCTGTATGGGAGACACAGAATCATAGAGTCACAGAATGGTCTGGGTTGGAAGGGACCCCAGGGATCACAGAGTTCCACGCAGGGCCACCAACCTCCAGGCCTGGATCTACACAAGGTTGCCCAGGGCCCATCCAACCTGGCCTTGAACACCCCCAGGGACAGCGCATGCCACTGTGCTAGTCGTCTTTTCTTTCTTTCACCAGGAGCAGTGCATTGGATGCTTCCAAGCCAAGCAGGGTGCTACAAAACACTGCCCAGGGAAAGAGAGACGCAACCTATCGAGACTTGTTAGCCCGTGCTAAAGAATTTTTAAAGTGCATGTCAAATATAATACAAATATAATATATAATATAACACAAATATAATACACTGGTGCAAAACGCACTGACTGCAAAACAACTTCATCCATTGATTATTTTAAAACTCAAGCAGGTATATTATTTTTCCCCTCAGAAAAAACAACCCATGCCAACAAAACCTGATCAGGTTACAGGGAGCAAAGATACTACCACGTAGGTATCATTCAGATTAACCAAAAAAATCAAATAGGTTATTTATTACAATTTTACTTGATGATTTTTGTCTCTTTTGAACTGCACATGCTTTATGCCAGACATGATTGCATCAGAATCTTCCTCAGACGACGTCAAAATGACAAGCTGTTGCAGTCAGAGAGCGATGAAGAAGACATCCTACTATTTTCTGTGCTCATGAAGAAAATAGCCTGGGTTTTGACACAGGCACATGGTTGGTTGAGTTAAACTGAACCATGACCACGGAGAAGGGTATCATCTCTGACACCACACTGGGTGCCACCGCAAAAGCGCAGTCACCACAGAACAAGACCACTATGTCAGGCTCTTTTGCTTGACAGAGTATAAAATCAGCGTGTGGGGACAAAGGGAAGGACAGTAAATTAGAGTGACACCATTAGTCACAGTATCGTGTTTCATTAATGTTATGGTTTGCGTGGCTGAGTAATTTTCATGCAAATAGGAAGGATTAACATCTTAATTTCATCCTGAATCCAGTCATCAAGTAAATTCTGTGCAAAACAGTTTGTCTGTCTTTGAACTTGGCAGTGATTTCAAAATTTCAAAGCAATATGGCTTTAGGTGTATGAAGCAACATGTAAATTTCTCTCCAACATTTTTTTCAGCTAAGTGACAACTACCAAAAAAACCCCAAACCACAAAACCCCAACAATTTTTCCTACATAACCATTGTAAGTAAACATTCAGGTTGGACTGACTCACTTTTCCCTCTGGCCATACCTGAAAAAAAAATGAAGTGGTATAGATCTGAAAGATGACTGAATTGAATTGACAGCCTCTATATGAAGCAAAAGTTTATTGGGATGCGATAATGAGTTGAGTTTTCCGTCCTTGACTGCAGTGATATTCAGATGCCTGATTGTGAAAACAGGAAATTGCACAGAAGACGTAAAGGCTGATCACAAATAGTTTGCCACGGATGTGTAAATGTACCACCTCAACTCTGCATCCCACACTGACAAAAGCTCTTCGCAGCACTGTCGTGATTTTCTTGTTGATTTATAGACAGTGAGTTTACATGAAGTCAGATTTAAAAACTAATTTTTCCAAATGGGTTCTTTTTTTTTAATTATTATTATTTTTTAATAATTCTGCAGTGGTACAAAACTCTTCCCTTGCTTGGCAATGCCATTGCGCTTCTCTTCTCACCATTTCTACCCTTGGGCATTAAGTTCACTGTGAAGTTTTGCTTTGCTTACATCAGAAAGTTCTCCATCTCACAATGAAGTCCAGGGTTTAATTTCTCCGAACTGTAACACACAAGCTCTTCTGAGATTAATTCATCTGTTGTCTGAAGCCTTGGCTGAAATTTTAATTCTTCTCCTGTCTTTGGCTTTGTGTGGTTGTTTTCAGTCGTTTCATTTTCGTGGTACATAGAGCAGCTTTAGTTGCGACACTTTCGTGGTCAGCACGGAAAGGCTTTACTGAGGAGGAAGATGAGTATGTGGTAGTTACAGAAGTTCTTGCCCTCCCCTTTACACTCTGACATCCCTCACAAATGTATTGCAGCACTATCTGTTCCTGTATAACAACTGCACAATTGTGAGAGTTTCTAGGAGAAAGCAATTAAAATTTTTCTTGTATTTCAGTTTCTGGTAAGTAGAAAACCAGTAGGGAAGACATTTCTAAATTTGTTCACAATTATTGGGAATGTACTACTAATGTTAAGATAAAATGGCAGATTTTTCATTTCAAGAATATGAACAATAGAGAAATTTACACTGAGTTAAGATGGTATCTTTCTGTAAAGTGACCTCGTAGGGTAAGCTGTAAAACAGAGGTTTGAAATACCAAGAGGGATAATTTTCTGCATTACATGAAGTAAAAAATCAAACTACAAAGCAGCCTTTCCTGTGCATAAGGCAATTCATCCCTTGTGCTATCATTTAACGTTTATATGTGTAAACTGAAATAAAATGATAAAATACAATTTCAAAAGAACATTATAATTTCTCCCATCCTTCCCTTTCCGGTGTTGTATTCTACACCTCTCTGTATGCATCTCAATTCAAGGCTGAATCTTGCAAAAGTTTACTCTCAGGTGTAACGCTTACTACACCCGAGGTGTCCCATTGAAGTCTGAGGAGACTGTTAGAGAGAAAAGAGTATCCCAGGAAACCGGAGTAGACTGAAGAATGTAGACAGGGTGTTTAGAGGGTGCTGCACACTGAATACAAAACCAGCCTGACATTTATGGTGGTTTTGTGGAGCCTTCCCTAGCAGTAGTGGTGGAGAGGCAAATTCAATGTTAGTCCAAAATACATCAGCCTTCTTCAGGAAACTCAGCTCTAAATGTCTAAGAGTAAAACAGAAATGCTTATCGTTACCGTTTTCCCACTGCCTGCCATTCACAGACTCTTTAACATAAACATACTACTTATTCAACCACTATTATACTCTTCTACACCTCACTACACTACACTTTTTACGCCTTTACCCGTAAAAATAAATACAGGATAAAGGGGGATATTCTCACAGATATACCACAGAGACTTCACAACAGCCAGCTTTGAGGCCTCTTGCAGCAAGGATTTCAGATGGCTAGGTGAGAAAATACGTGGGTTTTACTTTCAAAACCTTAGTGTCTACCACGGACCCAGTTTAACCATCAACAACACAAGAACAATAAAAAGTACTCTCAGGTCTCACTGAGATCTTCAGCAGAACCAGGTTTTCAGATGGTTTCAGAAGATTCAGGAGATCTGTGTCATGGCCCTGTTACGAGAATTGCTTCTGCTGACATTTCAGTGGACAAACTTCATAAAATACAGGTTTACACATACTGGAGTTTGAAAGTAGCTGGACATGAGTCTTTACTGCAGAAGAATTACATTAGCACATCTTCCATTGCATTCAGTGTTCCCTGTGCTATCTCAGAAACTTTCTTTAACACACAGAGACGAGACCAGAACAAAGAACCACCTCATGGGTTTGCTAAAAGGGATGGAGGAGGAATATGAGGTCCCTGTAGCCATGGGTATGGTGGGTGCTAAGAAGAAGCTGAGAGCTTCCCATACAAACACCATCTTTCTTCCATCCGATAAACCAACATTGTGCCACCAGCTACCTACGCACCATCCAAGAACACGTTACACCCACACCAAACCAGTGAGTTAAGTACTCACATTGTATAAAATACATGTTTAACCAAATGAGTCACTGTATCCTACAGAGGATAGTAGGTGAACAAAGTTTCTCTATGCTTAATAGACTGCAGGAAAAACAAGCAAGTAAATCACAAAAGGAGAAAAGAAGCTGTAGGATTCAGATAATGGAACAATTACCCACTTCAGAATAATGACAAAAGCACCTTCCACATGGGAGCTACTTTTTTTTTCCCCTTCTGCAAATACGCTACAGTCCCTTTATCCTTTCCATTAGTAACTCTAAGGGCTACAGATGATTCTTCTGTGAAACAAAACTGTAACACTTGAGTCTTTTACACAGTGTACAGAAAAGACAGTTAAAAAAATGCATAGCCTTCTGCCTCTAGAACCACTCTTAAAATAAAGCAATTCAATGCTTTCTATGTCAATCATATACAGAGGTCTCCAATGCCTCCCATTTTTATGAGCTGTCACTCGTTCCCATCCCAAAGGTACTCCCACTAAATACAAGCTTAATGACCCTAGAAAGTATGGCTGAAAATTTCTACTCTACAAAAATGTAAATTTAAAGCACAACAGTAATAGAAAGTAGAGAAGGAAAAAAAACCCCAAAACAACACAACTGTCAATTTCTTATTAAGTAATATTTTTATGCCCTTGGATATGGGCAGTCTTTGTATGTATTGAAATATACATTTTAGTCTTGGATAACTGAAAATGTTGCTCGAAGATATCTGCAGACATTGACATCACCTTAAGCCAATGAAGATTATAAAGTATCTGGGTGGCTTTATTCCCAGTTTAATCCCTTTTAACACATAATGTCTCCCGTTTCACTGTATTTGAACTTTCATGATAAACCAGAACAATTCCTGTGATTGATTGAACTTTACTAGCTTTATTTTACTGTACTAGCTTATACAAAGCTTCCCTACTGTAGACCTGGAATTTAAGTTGCATTTTCCCTTTACATTAAAGGTGGGGATAATCCACAATAATATGTGCACTGCCCTAGAATTCCCTGTGTATACGCAAGCTGTTTCCCTGAGAGAAAGATACCGCTCAGAAGCCAAGCGAAACCACAGATACCAACTCTGTCTTTTTTTCCAAGGGACTCACAGAGTGAAGAAATGAAATATTAATAGTGCTTTGTAGGGCAATGATCAAAGAAATAAAATAGTCCAGCAGAAAAAGAGAGGGAACAAATGGCTATATTGCTGTGTTAATGAGCACAGCAGCACAAAATTAATTTGGTAGTGGTAGTATTACACTGTGAAAAAACGTACCGCTCCAGTTGCAATGAGTATCACTGGAACTGTTAGAAATAAAGTTAAAATGGCCTGGAAAATTTATTATCACCTTGCATTGTTGTTCTAGCTGTTTTGGGGTTTTTTTCAAGTTTATTTGGAAGATTCAGGTCGAAGTAATCAGATGATGCCAATTAGTATGCTCCTTAACTTCACTGATTTATATAAGCTAAAGTCTCAGATCAAATAAGAAAGTCAAACTAAACCAATGGGATTTAGCTCTCCCTCTCCCCCTCCTTTTTTTTTAAATCAAAATGTTCTGTGCTACCCACATGGCCATTTTGAAAATCAAATTACCTACACAAACTGACCTGAATATTGCTAGCATTTGCATTTTGTGTTTTAAGGCACTCCATACTAATTTTCAACTTATGTACCGATATAAAATATTCTAATTAATCATCACTGTTAAACTATTCATACTGAGAAGTAATCTACTTCTGCAGAGATTTTAACTAATAAAACTATGAGAAAAATAGGCATCACTGATGACAAAACCAGAAGCTGATATGGTTCCTGATACTGATAAAAAAACATTCCCTAATGCTGCTGCACATAGTATTATACCTGACAAGTGGAGAGACAGAGGTGTACAGAGTGAATTCCTAGCATGAAGAGAGTGGGAAACCTTTGATACAAAGATTTCTTGCCTACTGAAACAGGTAATAAAAAGTAGTAACTAATGAAAGAGCTTCACTTGTAATTGCGATTGCAATACCAAAGTCTGTGCAGCTGGATACAAGTGACAGATTCTCTGTGGTGCTCCTCCAAGGATCTGGTCACTCCACCCCCAGACCAACGTGGTGGGTATCTGTTTAACATGGTCACCATTCCAACTGTTGTTTCACACACTGGTTGGCAAGCTCAGCAGAGGACAGTATGGGATTTCCTGTGTCAGACCAGCTTACAGAAGAAATTTAATCCTGGGCATAATTTCATTTTAATGTACACTCCTCATTGTTCCTTCTTTAAGTTATTTTATTGAAGCAGTCCAAATAAACTAAATATTTAGAGGTCAACTATGTTGACTATATATGCAAGTGTACTTTGCAGTTTGGGTGCACACTGTAATTTAAATGTTAAAACCAGCATTATTAATTATTAATTACAGAGTGAGTGCGTAGACAGTCTATCTTCTAACGAACCCACCAGACTAGCAGAAGTGTTACTACTTTTTTGGTTTTCTTAGATTGGCCTCACAAAGTCCTACTGATTTCTTGATATGCAAATTTTATCTTTTTTTTATTTGGCTTTTCTTATCCCAATCCCCCTCCTTGACCTAAAATAGACCTCTGCAGATCTTGGGAAGTATGCAAAATGGCATAAAAAAATATAGGTAATAAAAAAAATGACTGTTTTTTCAGATCTTGTATGTTGCTCTCTTAACCTCGTTGCAGACAGTGTGAATCGAACAGGTACAGTCGTTATCCATAAATCTATCACTCTCTCAATCCTCGGTCTTCTTATTTTGATCTAAAAAGAAAACAAACAAACAAACAAACAAAGAAACTCTTGGGTGTATCTTACCCTTTTTATGGATGAGGAAAGCATGTTCACCTGAAGCTTTGAATACAGAATGTGGGTCTGAGGAATGACCCAGCTAGAAATTAAGTTAAAGCCCTAATAACCCCTAGGGAGATTTTGCGGAGACTTAACTGATACCACCATAAAGAGTAAGAATACCTCAGGGTAAGCATATGGCTTGTCAGTGCGTGCCTGCTAAGATATGTTGTTTCTCAGGCTACTATATTTGTATAGCAAAATTCTGAAACAGATGAACGCAGAAACAGTTCTTATCTTTAAAATGTGTGTCTTTCCTGAACAGTATCAAAACAGCATCACAACGGCACAATCAAAGTTTGTCTAAATTCAGAAATATGAATTAAACAGCACCTCCAGGTCCTTATTAACATACACAATTAATTCCTTATGAAAAGTCTTCAGTGCCCTTGCTGATGCTTTGAGTTTTAAAAATTTGCAATTAATTAATTTTTTAACTAAAAGCTAAAGCTGCAATGTGAAAAGGAAGAGGCATAAGTGGGGGAGGTGGATGGGCTATGTCCAGGGTTTCAGCTGTTTGGATTCTGAAAATCAGGTTAACATTACTGTTGAGAGCAGAAGAGAAAGCATCCATCGGGAGCTTCAAGACTCAGATGTGACTTGTGATGCATGTCTGACTGCCATCCCATGCAGCTCCTTTGCAGGCAACCTATTTCATAAATACTGACTTTAAAAAAAAATAAACCTAAACCACACACACAAAATACCTCAAAATCAGTCATTTTCCTCACCAAAGTTGAAATCCAACCACTGCTGGCATAACACCTTGGGAGGGTGATACAAATGCTATTTATAACATTTAGCAGTAACCTAATATCATCAGGTATTCAAACATAAGCCTTCAGCCACACCATTTCCCTAAAGCATTCAATCCTTTTAAAGGCACAGTTTTTGTGGTAGTGGTTAAAAAACGTTCCTTCTACTTGATTACAAGAACCATTTTATTCCCTAAAGGTATCAGATGTTACCTGTCAGGGATAGAGACAAGAATTGGGCCTTGTTTCACAGAAGAAATAATAAAAACGCTAGACAAAACTGGTGTCACTGCAATAAGTTGATGAAATACAGCATTTGGGAAACAGAGCTTTGGTTAAAAGCTGCTGGCTAAGACTTAATCCAGGAAACAGCAAAAGCAATGTGCACACTCACACACGCACACTCAAAAATCCCCCAAAGAAAACAAAAAAACCCCAACAACCCAGCACTATCCAAAACTGGAAAAAAAAAAAAAGCCCCAGCAAGCTGCTTGGAAAAGGCTTTTAGAAGTTGATAAAGACTATCAGCAAATGCTTGTGTTCTCTCATAGTTAAAGAAGTAGACAGACTGGGAGTCACTGTGCCTAACCTCTCCAAACAGAAAGTTTCAGTGCTGTTTTTAAGCGCTGACATAAGGTGAGGGTGGTAGCGGAAGGGACCTTCTGTACAGCCTAAGGGAAGAAACAAATCTGTTTATAATTATTATTTTTATGGGACCAACAATTTTATGTCTGATAAATAATTAAGAAAAAAATAACAAGGAATTCTGTACCTCCTGTGCTGTAGGTCTGGGGTTTCTGAGGGGGTGAAAGATGAGTCAGACCATGACTCAAAGATCTGTCACGCTGGCACAGGGGAATTGAGAATCACCTTCTCTCTTACCCTCAAAGTGGGTGATCTGGTCTCAGCAGTGCTTCAACATTAGTCATCCGATGGCAATAAATCCATGGAACATTAAAAACTCTTTGCCATAAACACACAGAGCCATAGAAATAGCAACCATGTGGATGCTCTTGTGTGACACAGACCTTTCCAGAAGATTACTTGGCCATCTGCACGTAAGAGCAGTGGGCAGGAAGCACCTCCAAACCTGATCACAGCCTTTGAACCAGACATGGATCATGCACAGGATGTATAGCTTCACCTAACGAGCACTACACAACTCAGTGAGAATCATCGGCTGGATCACAGAATCACAGAATCGTAGGGGTTGGAAGGGACCTCCAGAGATCATCAAGTCCAACCCCCCTACCAAAGCAGCTCCCTAGGACAGGTCACACAGGGAGGCGTCCAGACAGGTCTTGGATATCTCCAGAGAAGGAGACTCCACACCCCCTGGGCAGCCTGTCCCAGGGCTCTGTCACCCAGAACGTGAAGAAGCTCTTCCACATATTGGTGCAGAACTTCCTGTGCTCCAACTTGAGGCCATTGCCCCTTATCCTGTCACCACAGACCACTGAAAAGGGGCTGGCCATTTTCCCCTGTGTCCCACACTTCAGATAATTATAAACATTGATCAGATCCCCTCTCAGGCTTTTTTTCTCAAGGCTGAACAGCCCCGGCTCACTCAGCCTTTCCTCATAGGGGAGATGCTCCAGGCCCTTAATCATCTTCATAGCCCTTCTCTGGACTCTCTCCAGGAGATCCCTGTCCTTTTTATACCAGGGAGCCCAGAACTGGACACAATACTCCAGATGGGGTCTCACCAGGGCAGAGTAGAGGAGAAGAATCACCTCCTTTGACCTGCTGGCTATGCTCCTTTTAATGCACCCAGGATTCCACTGGCCTTCTTGGCCACCAGGGCACACTGCTGGCTCGTGGCCAACCTGTTGTCCTTCAAATCCTTACACTGATTTCAACAGATCATTTCAAGTGTTGGGTGTAAAGCCTTGTAGTTTCAAACTGAATCTTCATTAATTTTAAAAATAAGATTCCTTTTCTGACTTACTGCTTCCAAGTAAGGTAAGAGCTGCAGAAGGGTGGGGAAACTATATTCCATCCATGGAGCACAGCTCAAAGGCATTAAAAATAAAGATCAGACATTCAGATGTTCACAAGAAGAAGACTAGAGAAATGAAGCACTATTACAAAATGCCCTGTTGCAGCCCAAGGGCTTGTCTGCTGTGAATAATTTCTGGATTTTGGCAGGAACACATGCTAGTTTAATTTGCTTCTGCAGAACTTTGTTTACTTGCAATTTCTCCTTACCAATCAACAAGCAGCTTTGAGCCACCACTTCCAACATTGTTAAAACATATACACAAACCTGGAAAGGATTTAGTGTATGGCTGCACCATGGTTTTCCTCTTGAGGGCATGTGGGAAACAAAGACTTTACAGATTATAAATACATCCAATATGAAGTTACAGACTGAGAGCTATCTTCCTAAAAGGACAGTCAGGAAAACAAAATCAACTAAAAGCTTTAAATTCTATACTGTGGCCACAAGAGAAAGACATCTCCTATGCTAGGACTAAATCAAACTAGCCAATCTAAGATGCATGCAAACAAATCTTGGCTAGGGACGAAGATTTCAACTTGTCAGTTCTAGAGTTATTTGAAACACTGAAAAAAATTCCCACAAAGAGTTTCAAGGAAAAAAGAAGTCCTGGAATAGATATCTAAATGTGGCAGTAGGAGAAGGCTGTAAACAAATGCACAGCTGCACAGTGAAAATTACAAATTTAATTATGCCCGATTGCAAAGTATTGGTTTTGTTGCTGAAGTAGTGTCACCCTCAGTAATAAGCATAACAACAGGGATTCTCATTTTACGGCACCTGTAACAATAAAGTTCTTTGATGTATGGCACTGAGCACAGTTTTAAGGGAAAAAAAACCCAAAATCATTTCTTTCAGGAAAAAAAACCCTCAAAACTTTCCAGAATATTTTCTGGTTTCAGAAAAGCATCCAGTTGTAACTTTGTCTTGCCTCTCCCCCACCTGCTTTTTTTCCTTAAGGCAGTTAAGTGACACAGCAACTTTCTAAAAGTCAAAACTTGGAGCAGATAAAACCAATTCTGCAATAGAGCAAAATGAAATTACTAAATTTTCCATCCAGAGTATACAAGATGTTTTTAGCCTAACTGTGTCAGTTACAAGGGAGAGTAAAAACTAATGGGAGAAAACCTTTTACAGTTTCCTCTTCTAAGAAGGTAGCCTTTGTTTCCCAAAGAGGCGACCCTCCCCCACCAACTTATCACCTGCAGAAGATAAAAAAGCCCATACGGATTTCTACTGCCCACAACTTTGGATGAAGCTCTATTGAGAGTGCTTAACCAGCTAAAGGAAAGGAAGGGCAATGCAAGAGCCGGAAAAAAGGAAATAGTGTGTTATCAAAGGACTATTAATTGCTCCCAAAGCAAGAGGGAGTGATGATCTTCTTCCTTTATTTACTCGGACTTTCAGCTGTCTAATCAAAGAAATGTTGTGCTGGTTGTGCTGAAAGAAAACTGTACCTTTTGTCTCCGTTATTGCCCACTAGACCTTAAGGGCTTTCACTGGATGGGTTTTATAGCCCATCGCTGCACTTCAGAGAAGAAAATGAGCAGGAGGCAGCTCCCAATGTCAGCCTGCACGGTTAGTAAACAGGAACAGGATTACTGAGCATCACTCGGCTCAGCACTGTTCTGAGGCTGTTATTACTTGGTTGCTCCTTCCTCCAAAGCTGAAATTTCCAGCTATAGTAAATTTACTGCGTTTGGAAACCCAGCTTTCTAATTATAATTAGCTTTAATATTCAAGCCTGTAGATCAAAAAGGGAAAAGAAAAAAAAGCTAAACCAAAACATCTTCCCACATGGAAGACTTAGATTACAGGTTTTGGTGTTGGCATTCCCTGCTCTCAGAGCAAAGCAGTTTGGCATGAAGGACCTTTCTTTCCAGTGGCCCTCTTGCAGCTAGTTCCTGACTGAGTAAACAAAGAATGGTTTCTTACTGGCCCCAGTATATCAGATCCTTGTCTTCAACTCCAAAACCTGGAAGAAAAGATGGAAAGCCTCCTTTTGTGCTTTGCTCCCTGCATCCCTCCTGTACAATCCAGTCATGAAGGTGTGCCACGAAACCATGAAAGCATCAAGTCCTCTTTCTATTCAGAGCAGTAAGTTTTTACAATTTCCCTGTAAATTATAGGAACAAACAGGTTTTCGAGGGTTTTATGGCATTAAAAGAATACCTAAAACTGCAAAATTATTTTGGAAGAAAATTTCTAACTCCTGCTGGAGTGAGCAAAGATGTCCCAGATGATCTGTAAATAATATCTAACGTACACTAAATTCCCCCCCCTCTAAATTTGCTTTATTCTGCTATTTCAAGGCTTTCCCAACACTGAGACCATTTCTAATAACAGATACCATAAAAGACTGCATGTGTACTGGCTGAAAACAACTGCAAGCACATTTCTCAGAGCACGTAAGATGTTACAGTTATTCTGTCCAAGATGAGGCCTACAGGAGTGAAGAGAAACCACAATGGTACTTTGCACCAAAATTTTTCATTCAAGATGTTTACTGTACTGCAGATATTACAGGTTTATTTCTTTTGGTGGATGCTGACTGAACACAGAGAATTGTTCCCCTGGGATTTCGTGAGCTGATGCACGTAGAAGCATCCCAGTAAGAGTCTGCCTACATCCCTAGGAATCTAGATAACATTGAAAACAGCCAGTCTTAAGGGCCTGACAGAGCTCACGCTTCACTGGACCTGACCATAATTCTGGCACCTTGCTGCAAAAAACACATAGAAAACCAGGAAATTTTTGAAAAAGCTTGCAGCAAGATAGCATCCGACTCTTGTTATTCTGTGCACCCCTCATCTTTTTTTCCCCAGCTGAAGAGAGGGGTACTGAGATGAAAGAGGAGTTATCAGGCACTAAAGTGCTTAACTAGCAGCAACAGGGCAGGAACCCTCACTGCAGCCGTAACAGGAAGCACCACGTGGTCCCTGTATCCCAAACCTGTCCTGACAAAGGCAGCTCTGTCAGTCTATTTACTTTTCCCAGTTTGTCTTGTTTTGTGCCTTTGATAAAACCGTCAGGACTCATCCATGCAAGGACTATATTCCCCTAAAACCCACTCTCTGCCAGGCTCACATATGGTACAGTTTCTTGTGCTTCAGAAGCCTGCAGTTCTCATAAGAACCCTTAATGTTTTCCATACTAATTTAAAATATTTTTTGCATCATTTCTCCAGCTGTTCTGCGTACAGGCTGAGCGGCACCACAAATCCTGCCCTGTAACATTACGTACTCTTAGCTGGTGCTGCAGACTTGTGGGTTGAGCTGCAGAAATATTAAAATAATACAGATCAGACTGATGAATGCCAAGCGTAATACCAGTGTATGCACAAAACAGATAACTTTACCGATGTTACCCAGGCGCTGAAATAAAGCAAACTTTAAATCAGATTACTTCAGTGCATTTGGCTCCAAGCAAGTGAAATGCTCAGGTTTCTCAGCTCCAGAGACTTTTTTCAACTTTAAAAGCTGAGCATGCCAGAAGTTTCTCCCAGAAATTAACACTACCTTCACGGTAGTGACAGAGCAGGACATCTGTTTGATAGAATAAGGTTTGTCAAAGGTCTTGAAAGAGTCAGGACTTTCCCATTGTTGAAACACCCAGGAAGAGCGATGGGAGAACAATTCCTCAGGAGGAGACTCCTGTGCTGCAAGATTGCTCCCCAGGGTCTGGCTTTGTCTCCTCCGGAGCTGGGGAAAGCTGGAGCACAAGAAGGGGTAGCTGTGGAGTCAAGAGTGTCATTCGGGGACTTGTGCAATAGCACTGCTCTTTAAATTCACTTATTAAATGAATAGCTTGTTTTGCAATAATTTGTCTGCGTAACCAAGCTTATAGCAGGGCCCAGACCTTTTAATACCAGGGTGACTAAGCTGTCCACTTGCAAAAGCCAGAGAGAGAAAGGGGATAAAATGCACGTCTGAGGACAGGAAATGTTCCACACTGGGAGCTCTGAGTGGCCTTTTTCTGAAGAATGATGATTGCTCCGCAGCTGCCCCGACCTCATTATACTCTGCCGAAATTCAAACTTCCTATTCTGACACTTTCTTAGGAAGGTGGAGGAAAAGGTCTTTAAAATCACCGGTCATGGGTGATTAGACATCTTCCTTCCACTGATAATTGAGGGGAGCTAGATGCCTGAACAGTACTCGTGGTCTCCCAAACCTTGCTCTTAGGAATGCAGCTCCTGGCAATGAGTTTTTTGTCAAACAATTTCACCTGCCCGTGGTCATTCACCACCCCTCTGAGCTTCAGCAGCTACAGCTCAAAATGAAAGATCACCTCTGGCAAGCCTGAAACACAGTAATGATAAATTGCTTCTTCTCCTATTAAGCAACGTTCAGCATATTATTCTGGTCCATTCAGGAGGTGACCATTCTCGCTAGGAAGGCTCAGGGGCCTGAGGGAATGAATGTGATAAGCTTTTTTTCTCCATAGATAAAGAGAGCACATTTTTAGTTCATTAAGATTCTCATCTAACTTCTCTAAAAACAACAGATTGCTCACAATGCTCTTTTGATGGTAATTATAGTGGATTACCAGCAAGTACAAATTCAAAGATAATCCATATTTGAGAATTTAGTCCTTCCCCACAGCTGCACTGCAAGTACTGTCTGCCTGTCATCAGCACTTTTGAGCATTTTGTGTCGTATTATTATGCTTTCACTATCCTAAAGTAGCAATGCAACCATGTATGCCCAGTGCAGATGAAACGGTCAGTTTCATTAGGGCATCACACAGGTGCTGATTTCTCCACCACTGTCGTGGTTTCCCCCGGCTGTGGGCTGAGATCCACGCAGCTGCCTGCTCCTTAAAGTAAAAGAGCAGGGGAAGAGGGAAAAAGGGGGAAACAAGGGAAGGGAAAAGGAAGGGCAAATAACTCCAAACCCAAGAAACTAAGAGGCCCGTGGGTTGGGATAAGGAGAGTTTACTAAGAGAACAGAAAGATCAAATATACCAATGCTAACAGGACTTTAGAGCAAAAGAATATGAAACTCTTGATCCCCAATGCAGTTTCTCCCCGACCCACACAAATCAGGTACCACCCAGAGCTGTCCCGGAACCCGACCGTCCCCCCAAGGAGCACGCGTCCCGAGACTGCCCCTCGTTATCCTGGGCAGGACGTCATTGCCATGGAATACTCTCTTTGGCCCATCTGGGTCACCTGTCCTGGCTTCGCCCCTCCTTTCTCCTGAATAGAGAAATACGAAGAAGCTGAGAAAGTCCTTGACTGTCTGACTGCAACTAAGAACATCAGGGTGTTCTCAGCACTGCTTTCATTGTAACTCCCAAACACAGCATGCCATCAGCTGCTACAAATGAAGTTAACTCTATCCTGACTGAAACCAGGACAACCGCTCACCAACCTAAGAGTCACATCCCAGCATCCTGTTATTGATGCCACTGAAACTGTTCCCATTTACACCACCAGCGCAGCCGACGCTCTAATGTTCTGCCTTAAAAACTCTTCCCTTAGAAAGGAGACATATTCCCTTCCGAATTTACACTGGCCTCTTGAGAAGGTGGGGTTTCTCAAAAGAGCAATCTCCAGAGACATAATGGACCGGTGCTACACAAATGTACACAAGACCTGCCTCATACTGTCACCAGATTCTCAAGGGAAACAACAGGACAACCTGTCTCCCAATCGTCTCTTGTTTCTGTCGACTTGAATTGTTGTTTTAAGCTAAATTCCAAATCAGGTTGAAATGGGGTTGTTGCCACTGACTTTTGGATTGACTTTAAGGTTTTGCAGACTGCCTCTTTATGAAGTTATCTTTTGATGAAAGTCACAATAGTTTGCGTGACCACAGGAGGAGAGAGAGCAGTAATTACACTTCCCATCTTCATTCTTCAACGTTGGAGAACAAAATGCCTTTTTGTTTCCCCAAACAAAAAACTTTGTGCTATGTAAAAAAATACAGATGACATTTTGCTTAAACCCAAAAAAGGATCTTTCTTTACCAAAGCCCTTCAGGCTAAGAACTCCGATCTTACTATTTGCTCACATGTTTTCTCACAGAGCAAAATCAGCTATGAAAATAATTCCTCTGAAATGCATGCTAATAAATTCAATTTTAAATCCACAAAAGTCAAACCCTAGTAGTTTACTCCACCTCCAAATAGTTATGCCATTGCCCAACATAAAAGCCACATTCTGACATCTCAGTGGACTCAGTCCTCCAGAATTAATATATTTATGCTCATCTTCTTTCTGACTAAAAAAAACCTCAGAAAGGCAAACACAGAGTGTGATTAAAAAAGAGGCAACCAGAGGCCCTATGACAGTGTTGTAGGAGGTAAGCCCGCTGCAGTAGCTCAGTCTGCACCCGACTGATGTCTGTCTAAACAAATCATTCAAAGGCCAAAAGCGGGTCCACCTCCAAATGACTTTTACAGTTGATGAGACAAAGTGAGAAGGCATCCAAGGAAAAGATTTATTTCAGACTTGATAAGTAACCATATTCATCCACCTAACCACACTATATTGATCATGTGGTTGCTAGAAGTATTTTTTTTCCCTAATCCACATTACCGCCTTTCTACAGGCTCATTTTCCTACCTTTACTACTCTGTTAAGTAAATATTTTATTCAGACAATGAGCTCCACTTAATTTTTTCATTACCAGAACAGCAAATGGATGCATAAGAAATCTCCAGTGGCTTCCCAGTTAGGGCTACAAAGGCACCATATGATCTCTATAACAGCTTTGCATCTTTTAGAATCATGCATAGTTGCATAGTGTACTAGAACACACGGCGCAATAGAATTAGTTTAAGATATCTCTGATGCATTTAAAAGGAATATTTGTGTGAGAATTGCAAACTGCAGACTGCAAAGACTTAGGCCTTTGTGCTGATTAGTAAGTGAAGGGACCACATGTCATGCCTGTACTGAATAACAGAATCACTAGGTTAGAAAAGACCTTTGAGATCACTGAGTCCAACCACACACGTCCTCTACTAAACCATAACCCTAAGTACCTCATCTACCCATCTTTTAAATACATCCAGGGATGGTGACTCAACCATCTCCTTGGGCAGCCTGTTCCAGTGCCTGATAACCCTTCTGGTGAAGAACTTTTCTAATGTCCAATCTGAACCTGCCCTGGTGCAGCTTGAGGCCATTCCCCCTCATTCTGTCATCTGTTGCTTGGCTGAAGAGACCATCACCCACCTCTCTACAACCTCCTTTCAGGTAATTGTAGGCGGTGATAAGGTCTCCCCTCAGCCTCCTCTTCTCCAGGCTAAACATCCCCAGCTCCCTCAGCCGTTCCTCATAGGATTTGCCCTCCAGCCCCTTCCCCAGCCTGGTTGCCCTTCTCTGGACTCGCTCCAGGACCTCAATGTCCTTCTTATGGTGAGGAGCCCAGAACTGGACACAGCACTCGAGGTGCAGCCTCACCAGTGCTGAGTACAAGGGCACAATCACCTCCCCAGACCTACTGGCCACACTATTTCTGATACAAGCCAAGATGCCATTGGCCTTCCTGGCCACCTGGGCACACTTCTCTGTTCTTTGCAATTCAGAGGTAGTTATATAAAACACCTGAAACACTATAGCAATTGTCAGACTGGGCTTTGGAGATTATGTAAAAGACAATTCCATTGATAGGAAAGAGACTATAAGTAAAAATACAGGATAGATTTCATTGATCTAACGCCCTCTGAATGTATAACTCATCAAGATGTTTGAGAACATTTAGATGCCTTGTTTGAACAGCAATCCATGTCTGTCAGTAATTTGAATTTTAAATTCTTGCATTAGCTTCAGGGAAAAGCAGTGGGTGTACTCAGCCAGCTAGAGGTATGAGGAAGAAAAGATAAGAAACATTAAAACAGAAAAGCAAGAAGTGTCTATTTCAAAGTGTGTACGGTTAATTATAAGGTTATGAGCCAAAAAGAAAACATATAAATATTCTGGTGATTGGGTTTAAAGTTTAAAAATAAATTTAACTCAGAATTCCAAACAATTCTAGCTGGATTTTTTTTTCCTAGCAAATGCTTTTTTAGTTCATGAACTGTTTTTTCCAGATTTTTGAAAGCAAGTGAAATACACTGCAGTTAAGACTGAATTGTTGTTAGCAAAATCCATACTAATTTGGCTAATGATCAATTTGCTGGCCAATGGCAACAACAAAGATTATGCCTGAAATGCATGAAATAAGACACTAATTTGCTCCAAACTAGGTCTGGGCCTACAGTAATTGCAAGAAGCTATTCAGTGAGATGTTCAGACCAGTGTACCACAGTGAGATAAATGCCTGACTGACAAGATTAGATGAGTGGTCCTATCAGGCACCGATTTGAGACACAATTAATGCAGTGTGGTACAGTTTTTGGGAGGACCATGAGGACAATGGGACATCTTGTTCCATGGATTTATGAAGGCTCTAGGAGGTCTTATGCCTACAAGGGATCACCTTTTCACGGGCGAAGAAGTAGTAGTCTTGTCTTAATCAACTCTGAACAGTGAGAAGCAATGAAAATGTCTGCCCCACTATAAGCAGTTTTGGGAAGTGTGTAAGGCAGGCAAAGTAGACAAGGAGTGAAATCTATCTGTGTCCACCAACGTGGTCACCCCATCATAGAAAGCCACCACATGGGTCAGGCAGGACCTGCCCTTGGTGAAGCCATGCTGTCCATCTTCCCTGTCTTCCACGTGCCTTAGCATAGTTTTTAGGAGGATCTGATCCAGGACCTTGTCAAGCACAGAAGTGAGTCTGACAGGTTGGTAATTCCCAGGGTCCTCCTTCCTACCCTTTTAAAAAATGGGCACAACATTGTCCTGCTTCCAGTCACCAGGGACTTCTGACCTCCATGACATTTTATATATGATGAAATGTGGCTTGGCAGCCACATCAGCCAATTCCCTGAGGACTCTGGGATGCATCTCATCAGCTCCCATAGACTTATACATGTTCAGGATCTTCAGGTGGTCACAAACCTGATCTTCCCCTACAGTGGGAGAGTCTTTATCCCCTTGTGCCCCATCTTGCTGCCCACTGACCCAGGAGGGGTGAGGAAAGCTGCTTCAAATGAAGACTGAGGCAATGAAGTTGTTGCCTCAGCCTTCTCTTCCACCATTTTTGTTCATCAGGTGGGTATGCTTTCTTTCACCTTCCTCTTCTGGTTGACATACCCACATAAGGCCTTCTTGTTATTCTTTGCATCCCTTGCCAAGTTAAGCTTTAGCTGTGCCTTGGCTTTCCTGACCCCATCCCTACACTACTGGACAGCATCCCTATATTCTCCCCAGGTTACCTGTCCCTGCTTGCACTGCTTGTGCACTTGCCCCTTGCTCTTTAGTTTGACCAGCACATCTTGACTCAGCCACACTGGTCTCTTCCCTTCCTTGTCTGATTTCCTGCATCTGGGAATTGAGAGTTCTTGTGCTCTATGAAAAGCATCTTTAAACATCTGCCAGCTCTGTTCTGCTCCCTCATCCCTGAGGACCATTTCCCAAGGGGTCCTACTGATTAGCTCCCTGAAGAGCTGGAGTTTTGCTTTCCTAAAATTGAGTGTCCTAACTACACTCCTTGGCTGTCCCATATCCCTCTGGACTTTGAACTCTACCAATGTGTTATCACTGCAGCCCATGCTGCCTCCAATCTTGATGTCCCTGAGAAACTCACATACATTGGTGACTATCAGGTCTAGTATTGCCTCCCCTCGACTAGGGGTGTCTATTATCTGGGCTAAGAAGCTATCTTTGATACACTCTAGGAGTCTCCTGGATTGCCTACAGCTTGCTGTGCTACTTTTCCAACAGATGTCAGGGTGGTTGAAGTCTCCCAGTGGGACAAGAGCTTTCAAATGTGAAGCCTCCTGTAGCAGAAGGAAGAAGGCTTCATCTAAGGGCTCTCCTTGATCAGGTGGCCTGTAGTAGACACCAACCACAAGGTTCTCTGTGTTGCCTCAGTCTCTTATTCTCACCCATAGGCTTTCAACTTGCCTGTGGCAATTCTTCAGGGATAGCTCTTCACACTCTATCCATTTTCTGATACAGAGAGGCAATGCCACCACCCTCTATAGCTCAGTTGTTTCTCTTTTTCTACCAGAGAAAGTTCAGCAACCTGCCTGTAGTGAAGGCATATTGAAGCGCTCTGTAGGACCGTCTACAGTTCATACAGGTAGTCACCTGCCTGAAATATGCAGGAGCAAGAAGGAATTTTCCTGGGAGGAGGAGGAGGCTGGACTAGTTTGTCTACTGTTTTCACAGCATCATAAAAAATGAAGTTGCACAAGGTGGACACCATTTAAGTTTTGTCGTAACTTTTGACTTCTGAAACCTCCCAATATGTAAAGCCTAATCTGTGGTAGAACAGTGAGGCCCATCTACCTTACAGGGAAGGTATGACAGAAGCTGGTGGGGACACAGAAATGGTCAGGTCCAGCCAGCAACTAGACACAGCTGGAGCTCTGGGACAGGAGGAGGCAGCAGTCAGGCTGTACGTATCTAGCCTCCTTGCAGTTTGCTGAAGGTAGTCTCCAAACAGACCAAGAATTTTTCTGTCCCCTATCTATACCCATGCACTGCTTATACCTAATTATGTTTTCTTCAGAGGTGCTTTCAAATTAAAATAGAAGCCTGCTGCTTAAGCCCTTGTCACACATCTCTGCTATACGTGTGATGCCAGTTCATTTATAATTAAACACAAGAGAGCTTTATGATCTGTCAGTCATCGTTTACCTAGGAGACTGTCCTATTTATCCAATTAAAGAGGTATACACTGTCAATGTATTATATATTTTTTCTGGAATACTTACCTCATGCTGAAGCCCTGTACCATTTAATTTAATTTGTGTACACTAACATCTAAAGCAAAATTCTTCTGAAATCAGGAAGTGTTATAATAAACACAGTAGCTTCAGAGGTGGTATTATATATGAGTTCTCATGTAAGCTTCATATACAGATTGAATATGGAATTGCTACTGTATTCTTTAACAGGGATTACTCCTTTAGTTCCCCTTCAAGTTAATAATAAATTTTATTACAATTTTTCTGACAGCTTGGTTACTGGCAGGATAATTCATTTTGTTGAAAGATGAAAAAGAGTGACAAAATAAAATTAGTACCAAGTATTTGACAATAACATGAAATAAGGAAGGAGAATGAAACATTATAAATGCAGTTTTTTTCTTTTTTGAGAAGAAAAAACCCAGAAGTCTGGGGAGATGTCCTCCTCATGGATTTGTAATAAAACTTTAATTTGTCAATTATATCCTAGTAATATCCTGTCCTGCAGCATAGATTCCTCCCCTGGCTAATGAAAAATTAATTTTGCATAGTGTAAAAAGATCTTTTGAAAAAAACCCCAACCAACCAAACAAAAAAACCCCAACACACAGGAAACCAAAACACACCTTCTTCTCCAAGGCTTACAAATTCTTGTCTGCGAATAGATCCATGATAATGCTACTGACTGACTGACATGTTAATAATGTCTGTAAGAACTTATTAAAGACTGAGGACCTTGATTATGTCCTGTCAGTCTGCTGACCTTACTTAATTTCTTCTATTCTACAGAGTCCAAGTATGAAAAGTAACAGGCTTCCAAAGCTTATCATCAAAGCTTATAAATCATCTTGAATATTCATTCAGAAGGTTTTAGTTCAAATACAATTCCACACTACCAACATGATGAAATACATTTGAATCATTAACTGATAAATTAATTTATGAAACGTTTGAAATCTCTGGATGACCTTGGTCTACCAAGAGCCCACTTTTAAACAGCTATATGGTCTGCATAGATTCTAGGAATGCCCAGCTTCACAAGCACAATGATTAAATATCTCCCTAGACAGCCTAAAAGCTCCTTGGGAACTTACCATTAGCTTCACATGTGTCCTGCAGTACCCCTGCACTGAGCTCTGATGTAAATTAGAATTATCACGTAAGCTCCAGAACTCTCAACAGAATCTGCTAGAGCAACACAGAAACTTAGATGAAGTCAAAATAAATGAATTTTAAGCATGATGTCACACCACATAGTGCCCACTCTTTCTCCAAAGTCTAGATGAGAACAGTTGCCTAGTGAGACTCGGGATGTTAGACTCCACACAGCTTGAGAGACTCAACTACATCTTCTTTCCAGCAGATGGTCCAAATCCAGCAGCTTTCAAATACTGAGGTGGAAGAACCTAACCTTCCCTCTTGGTCACTAGAGTTCCCTGAGGGACTGAGTGGTGAATCTTAATGAGATGAATGAGAGAAATCTTCACAGCTCTTGTACCTACATTTGTCAATTAACTCTACATGAAATTTAGGCTGATAGACCTGTCAAATTGGCCCTACCTTATCTTGGGCAAGACCTAAAACTGAGGTTAGGCAATTGAAATAAGACACCATAAATGGAGTAGACTGGTTTAAGCTGTTCCAAGATGCTAGTGACAAGGTTATGAGATGCCTTAACAAAAGAACTTGCAGCTGTGGACCTTATATTTGTGTTTCTGTCTTGTACATCTAAATGCTTAGGTGAAATTGCTCAGAAAAATAATCTGACTTCTCTTTTCTCCTTGTTTCTTCACATATATTAAGGCAGTCACATTTTGCTCTGGCAGACAATAGAGACTGTGTTACAGGAGACAACATACCTCTGTAAGAACATACAATGGAAGAATAATATTTGGAGATGTTAGGTGATGGCAAGTTAACCTACACACAGGTGCACCTTTATGTAGACAGTGTTAGGCTCCACTTTGGTTCATTTTCTGAATTCCATGTCAAATTGACTAAGTCCAAACAACTGGAAAGTTTTCAAGATGAAAAGCACTTGTCAACATGACTCGGCCAAAGAATATATTTAAAAGCAGAGAACTCAATTACATTTGAAATGCCTGTGCCCTGCTAAGGACATCAATTTCAGAAATTTTAATGCTAACGATTTGGAAGTCCTGAAGGAGACTCAACTTTTTAATGCTAGGGTAACAGAATTTAAATAAATGCCAGATGAATGCTTTAAAAGTAAATACTACTCTTAAATATTACTCAAGACAGGAATGTCTAGCAAAAAAAAAGTGAAGATGTGAAACAAAAATATGAAGAGCCAGCTTAGATTCAGGAAAGTTCAAGTAATTTGAAAGGCTGGAATAGAATATACAAACTTCCCTGGCCAAAAACATTCAAGGCTCTTTTACCATCTAGAAAAAATTGATACTGAACTCTAATAATACAAATGTTCCTAAAATTAGCATTTTCTTTCACTTGCACATTTCCCTATTGAATAGAAATATATTTCTCAGTTGACACATCATGAAGCTCAGGTGTTGACTGTAAAATTATCAAGCACTCAGTGTGGAACCACATTGTTCTTAAAGGAGATTTGCCACTGATTTGAGAGCTGGGCTAACTTTTAAGGCATCTGAAAAGCCCTTATCAGCGGTCTATAAAGGCAGGTCACGTTGCAGTCTTTGTTATCTTCTAAGCTGTAAAAATTCGGATTATTCAAATGTATATCAGAACATATACAGGCCAATAACAGGTATCATATTCAATATGACCCATCTGCATGTGAGCTGGTTTTGCAAAGGGACCTCAGCAAGAGAAAGGCTAGAACTAATGAAGAAATAAATCCTATCTAGGGAACCTTTCTGAGGGAACCTGCTTTGGCAGGGGTTGGACCTGATGATCTCTGGAGGTCCCTTGCAACCCCTACAATTCTGTGATTCTGTGATCTTTTTAGCTTGGGAAAAGGAGAAGGCATCAGGAGTCAGTGCAGAACTGGGAGTGGTATGCAAGAAACCGTGAAAGAGAGGTGTGCCTGTCTAACAATGTCTAGGGGTAACAAAATACCGACTTTTTTGTAAATCTTGCCTAAGAAAAGGCGATAACAGCATCAGACAGATCTCAACCCTGCAAATTACTCCATTAGAAACACTGTGAACTTCGGACTGTGGTCTCTGGGAACATCCTGCACCAAGTCATAACGAACACAGAGCCAAGCATTCATACTTCTGTCCTAAGATGTAATGGTTGATTTGGTATTATTTAGAGCAGAAAAGGTGTAGATGCATATCAGATATGCAGAAGGCCATCATTATACGCTTCTCAAGTGTTACGCTGGATAGGAGGAAGTAGAAAGACAAACAGAAGATTGAGAGGTCTTACACAGAAAGAATGAATAAAGACTTAGTTGAGCAACCCTTTATCTCTCTCACACTCAATCCCATGCCACTGCAACCCCTCCAGCTTTTATAATCCTGTTTGCATTTACTTCAGAGCCTTGACATACTTATTTCTAAGTCTCCTGCTGCATACATCCATGTTGCTGACTTCCTCACCCACCCTGCTGCAAATCAACCATGTCCATTACCTGCCCACTGTTGCACCCTCAGCTACCACCCATCCAAAGCTGCAAACTGGCCAGAACTGACGTGGTGTGACTGTAAGCACACCATGAAAGCTGTGGTCATGCTGTTTGGCTAGTGGCTGTACACCTGAACCGACGGGCAGCCAGCACAGTATTATCTGTGTTTAGGCTGATCAGACATCGCTTCCTCACAGAGGGCCATCGTTCCTTGTTGGCTCGTTGGCCCAATCAACCACTGCTGCTCCCAGTTTCAGGAAGTACACCACATATGCTGATGGTAAGTTGCACAAAGAAGATATAAACTCTAGTGGAAAGACTGTTTCGCCCCTCTCTGCTCTTGTTCTTTCCCTTGCTTCTCTCCCACACCATTATCACTGGTTGGGGAATACTGGTTTAGAAGTTTTGCTTATACTGACTCTGAGATGACTCTGAGTAACGATGTTCATGCTTTTGGCTCCTTTTAAATCTTTGAACCTGGAGCTCAGAGAATATTTTGAATCCTCTAAAGAGTTAACAGGGAACCTGTGGTATTCTGATAACATGTTAGTCTTATTTGGTGATCATCTGCTTGTGTTTTCAATTCTGTTTTTACTTTAACCAAAATAGCCATGCAGATCCTATCACTTTGGAGTTTGTCTGTACAACTGTATACAATCTGGTATTTTTTCTCATTGAACATCTTCTGGCAATGCTGTAGGTACAGAGATATATAACTAAAGGGGAATATTTACATACCGAGGGCTTCTTTATAGCCTGGTGTTTCAGCAGGGCTTGACAGTGATACAGTGCCTGAACAGAAAAATAATTTTGTATTTGTATCAAACTGCAAATCCAGTAGGTATATTATTTGTGGAAATGCTTTAATATTTAGTGGTGTATTTTAGGCTAAAGGCTTAAGGAGTTCCTTTACAAAAATACGTAATTTTTCAGGATACGTTAATAAAAGTAGAATTTTGTTCAGGTAGTTTAATAGTTATCTAGGGAGCAGCTCCAGAGAGAGAAAGGAATAATAGCCTGGATGGTTCACACGACCTCTAGAAACTAAATGACATGATTTATCATCACTTTATTTCAGTATAACACTTGTGCAACTTGAAGTGCACCAGAACACTGAAGTGATGAATAACGTACCATATTTCTCTCCAAGCAAAAAAGTAACCCCAGTGAAAATATCCTGAAGTGTTGCCTAGGAATTTGGGGAGTGAAGTGGGGCAGATCGCAGCGTGAATTAAGTGTTCACAACACTTTTCTTCCTGTGGCCAAATAATTCAGAACCTGACAATTTTAAATAGTATGTGGGTAACTACTAAGTATGGCATAGAAGATCCATGCTTTTCCCAAACTTCTGCTTTGTGAAACAGGTTTTCAAAAACTTAACCCAAACTTCTTTTGACCTTTTTCTACATTTGCCACCGTTTTCAACAACCTGCTAAGAGATTATTTTCTTGAGGTAAATACCTTCTTTATCTTTTCTAGGGAAACCCAAGAGCAGAGGGACCATTTTTTAATTTAACAGATGGGTCTCTTATTTTATTGTCATATTACCTTTATATTATATAAAGATTATCTTTTTATTATATAAAGATAGCATCATATTATCTGTATATAACTATATGTCATATTATCTATATATCTACATAAATGATAGAAGTGGTACACAAAATACCTATTTAAATACTCTTGAATAATTATCCACTTTTAAAGAAGCACATTAAAATCTCACCTGGCTCCAGAATGAAACTTAGCCTTATTGAGCAGTAGTTTTTATACGCACATTTAGCCCTTTTCCTCAGTTTTAGTCATTGCTACCGTGTTCATTATAAACATACAGGATGAATTATTCATGTCAATCTGACTGCTGTCAGATTTGAATTCACCTTAGTACCTGATGTCTTTTGAATCACTGAGAAACTTTTTGAAAAGAGCCTTTTATTTCATATTACTTCTGCTATTTAACATGCATTATTAACATGGTCTCTTTTGCTGGTTGTTTATGAATGCTGACCATTTGCCTTCGTTTTTCTAACAAGTCCAAGTATGGTATTTGCTATACAATTAACAATCTGAGGAAAATACAAGCACGGAATTAATTTTCAAATTACTGCTCATATGTGCAAACTTGAATTTCAATAGCTACATGAAAATTGTTATGAATGGTCTGACAGCTGAAGGAAGTGAGGGATTTTTTAAGATGTTATTAAGTAATCGAGGAAGTCTTCCAGCAGTATTCTATACAAACAAGGATGGTATTAATCTAATTCTGTACCTCCTGCGGCTTCCAATACGCTCTTGTTTTTATTTATGTTCAATGAGATTGAAAGGGTAGTTGAATTATTTAGAGAGACATAATGTGAAATTTGTCCAACTGTTTCTCTTACTCTACAGGCTTTTACTTCGATGCATAAGAATGTGCTATATACCCTTCCACAGATGGCAGAACCCATCAAAAAGGATGCTGATTAATGTCAGGCTGAATCCTGATATAAGTTGACAGAAACAGATGAGTCCTCTCAACCGACCATGAAAGTGCATTTGCTCATACTGTATGTATTAGTCACAGTGTATAAATATATGAATATTTATCCATACAGACCAGATTTGGGGACGCTCTAAATATTATTGAAAATCCAATGTCATGGGCCTCAAGAGCTTAATGTACTGCTTTGGGGAAACATATAGACATGATAAATAGGAAAACACATGCACAAATCAGTGCATCTCACCACCTTCCCTCTCATCTGTCTGCCCAGTAATGTGCCCAGCATCACCTCTCACCCTTTCCTGTACTCCCTCTAGATCTTTTCCTGCTGCTTCTCCAAAACATTTTGAAAGATCAACCTGCTTTGTAAGGCAGAAGGTATGGGACTAAAAGAAATATCAACGCTAGTCTGTTTTCTTGGATCCCTATTCCTCTTGGTTTTCCTAACTTTTTGCACTAGATTTTGAGCATTCTGGAGCAGAAAATGTCCCAGTATCTGTATCTTACTCAGTTTCAACAGCATCCTTGGCAACCATGAAACAGTAAATCTAATGTACCTGCCATAAAAGACATAAAAGGAGATGGAAAGGAAGCCACAGAAAATATTACTGAATGTAGCCTGTAGTATACATTACATAAAGGAGGTCTAGCAGGTCACTTAAGTATGATATAGTATTTCTTACTGGCTGGATGTAGGTCTTCACCATCAACAGTAACCAGTAAAAGTAACAGGGAATCTAGACCCAGCCTTCATTGTTGGGGGAGCAAAGCGACTACTGGAAATATAAGTTCCATGGATCTAGTTTGGTAGTTTTTATATAGAGGATCAACCCCTTACTTTAGCACAAAGAAATTGAAACAGAGTTGATAATGCCAAAGGGTAGCTTTTTAGCCCTGCTTTGCTGAGGAGGGACTTTTGGGGTGGGGGAGGGTGGGCAGAGGGAGGAAGAAGTGATAGGTGATTGGTAAAAAGTAAGTACAGGAAAAAGACAAATAAAAATGAAAAATTTAATAGCTTCATGCAAAGAATCTAACTTTGGAAAAGTGCCTTGAACTAAGCAGGAGCTGAGCAATCGCCTCAATGGAGCAGAAGCATTTGCAAGTGCTTGTGAAATCATTACCCAAATCCTGAGTTTTAGCATATTTCTGAGTATGGGGTTTTCTCCAGAATGTTTCCTGAGGTCTATAATGAGTTAAAGGATTACTGGTCTTCACAGGCAGTTGTGCTATATGGCATACTCATACTCTAACTTAATCCAGTAAAGCAGACACACTTCATGATCAGTATAATAAGAAATAAAAACAGATATTTGAGGCAGTTTTACCTCATTAATATAGCCAAGCTTTCATCTCATTCTCTTGCATGTGGTCTGCCTTTGACACCAGTATTGACACACTACAAACATCGTTATTTACCATTTCCACCAGTCTTAATCTCCTGCCACTGCATTTAATTGAAACCTTGGGCATGAACATTACCTGCTTCTTCCTGTTAAAAGTAATGTGAAAATAATTCTACCTGAAGAGCTGTTTTAGGAGACGGAGGTTTAACTGACACCATCATCAAGAGCCCTCTCCAGAAGTGTTCGTATAGAGACTGCACATTTGCTGCCCTTCACTAATCACAACGATGTACAAGGAATTTTAAGTATTGCCTTTGTCGTTTTCAATGCAATCTCCTTTTCTTGCTTCCCAACCTTTACCCTAGAAGACTGAAAATACTGTAGCTTGGCCTACATCAAAAGCCAACAAATATTCCAGCACTGCCTGTTAGCTAAACCACATGCAATTTTTTTCCTCCTTCTTACTGTAATTTACTCCTGAGGAGCAATTATTTCGCCTCCCACATTAAAATGCCCCAGCCAGATCACAGTATGTAACAAAACTAATCCATAGCGTGATAAATTAAACTACATCAACCCACCACCTACTTAAGAGAGGCTTAAAATATAATGTTTAGTTCTAACATCATTCAAAAAAAAAAACTTTAATAGAAAGGCAAGAGAAAAAAGAAAAAAAATCTAAAATTTAACAGAAAAGTAACAGAAGAAGATACTATTTCCCTTTTTTAAGGTATCCTCATATAATCTCAGAGCTACCACTCTCACTGAAATACATTATAGATTAATCATTTGAGACATATATCTCACCAGATTTGTCACAGCAATAAAACTCTGCTCTAAAGAACATGCCCTGAGAAAACTGAGTGGAGTCCTGTCAGTCTTACTGAGTAATAACTTCTCCATCAGCAGTCAATTATTAGGCTATTACCAGTGACAAAAATTTGTGAGATGTGCTACAAACTAGATAGGTGAGTGACTTTGCTCAGGAGAAATTGCAACCTCTGAGGTTCATTTTTCCCTGCCCCAGGCTTTCAGCCTTCATATTTTCCCATCTTTCCCTGGAGAGTCAGAAGTGGTGATTTCAGATACCAATTCCTCGCACTTCCCGTGGAAATAAATCACGCCTCTCACATGGATGGCGAATGCCTAACTATCTCCTGCTCAGTTAAAACAAAGACACTGGCTGCTCAGAAATCTGGGGTGCCACCAAGAGAAACACAACAATTGTCTCTTTTTCCCTTTCCTTTCCTTTCCTTTCCTTTCCCCTTTCCTTTCCCCTTTCCTTTCCCCTTTCCTTTCCCCTTCCCTTTCCTTTCCCCTTTCCTTTCCCCTTCCCTTCCCTTCCCTTCCCTTCCCTTCCCTTCCCTTCCCTTCCCTTCTCTTCCCTTCCTTTCCCTTCCTTTCCCTTCCCTTCCCTTCCCTTTCCCTTCCCTTTCCTTTCCCTTTCCCCTTCCCCTTCCCCTTCCCCTTCCCCTTCCCCTTCCCCTTCCTTCCCTTCCTTTCAAAAGGCGGCAACCATGGTGTAAACTTTACACCCCCTCTGCCCCATGGAAGTTTATGGTTTCATTTTCAGTGAATCCAAATCTTTACGAGAAAGAATTACTCGTTGTGTGGGACAGCAATACCAATGGCTATGTGCAAACCCCTGGGAACGCCAGATTCCAGGACAAATCTATGTTTTTGCTACCTGAATCACTGGTGGTGGCAAACCACATTTTAAATAAACCTTGCATTAGGACTTTAAAAATGTGAACCGCAAGCGATAAATTAAACAAACGCAGAGAGATGATCCCTGGGGGATTCCTGGCACACCACAGGCTCTGAGTGCTTTTGAAGGGGTGGAAGGTTATCAGAAGAAAGACAAGTCCAGTGTATTACAATATGGGAATATAACTCTAAGAGCTTTCTTTTCAAATAAATGATACCTACCTACAAAAATGGTAAAAAACCCTTTGAAGGCACAGAAAGAGATGAGAGCATGGAAATAAAAAAGCCCAGAGTGATCATTAACAAGCAAAAACTATGCGGCTGATCCTACCCACAATTACATGCGTGAGTAACTTTAATCAGACCCTTAAGTCAAGAACAAACGCTGAGCGTGACAATTGTGTTAGAGTAAAAATTACACTCTCTCGTTGGTCTCTTCTGATGGAGCAGGTGATGGCAGTGCAGGTGGCATAAACTGCCCCCCGCCTCCCTCCTCGGCATCTCTTGGCACTTTCAAACATGCAGCCAGCAATCTGAATATGTTTCTTTTTTTATTTCATACAAAATGTTTCTGAGGAGTCCCAGATGCATGCTGAACACTTTGAGCTCTCTGAAAAAGGCAGCATTCATATGTGTAAAAGAAAGATGTAAATTGCTGGTGGCAAAGACCCTGTCGAATTCAGGGGTGGGGGCTATGACTGCATCTCAGTGTTTCAGCAAAGCCAAACATACTGAAGTGAAGGGAAAGCATCCCTTGCCTTCAGTTAAAATGCAGTCCTGATTCTGACAGCCACTCCTTTTTATCAAGCAAGCAAGAAGTCTCAAGCCAGCCAAAGTCAAATTTCAATTAAAAAAAAAACCAAAACAAAACCCTAAGAAAAAAGGTAAGAAAAGACTGTAACAGCTACATCAAATGTATGAAACTAGACTTACACATAAAAGACTGTAAGTTTTTGCCATGCTGAATAACTACTATGTCAGAGTCATGGTGCATGGTGTAAACCTATTTCTTTATAGACAAGGCAAGCAAATAGTATCTGTTATTTTTTCAGTCAGTTGAATTAAAAGTATATCTTAACACTTGCTTCTCAGAATTAGAAACCATTTTCTCTGTAATAACATTTTTTGTTTTCTCCACTCTTATTCTCAGGAGAATCCAGCATATTTGCATCCATAATAAGGTTTTTAAGATGCTTTCCCCCAAACCACTTCTGTAATTGTACATATCGTCAGCAGTATGTACACATTCAATGGCAAGGAAATTATAAACACTATACAGCAGCCGGAATGGATTACGTTTTGAAACACACAGGGTAACTTCAAGAAATTTTGAGTCTTATCCAATAAGGGCTTCCTCCTAGGAAATCCATGTGTGAATAAGGACCATAAAGCTAGATGCTTTATTAGTGAGAAATAACAAACAGGAAAAAAGGGTTTGGTGTTTGGTTTTTTTCTTACCTCTTTAAATAAAACCCACTTTTAAAAAGCAAAGCAGAAAAATAGATTCTCACTTGTGGAAACAAAGTAATAGTTGTAAGCTGTACTAGGAAAGGAAGTGTTTTCCTTATTTACTTTTGTTTCAGTTATAAAGACTCTGGCACAGCTGGGTTCTGCAGTCCTCTGTGACTACAGATTGCATTCCATTACTATGTTTAATTTATAAAATTATATAAAGAAAAAAATTCTGATTTTCAGTAAGTACTATCTCCTCTCAAATCCAATACTTTTGAAGTGAAATTATTATAGAACTTCCAATTATTTATAGGATTCAGGCTGACAGGCCACACACTTTAAGCCTCTATATTGAATGCATATTCTACATGGCTGATTGTGTTATTAATATGCAGTCCCCTGAGAGATTTGGGTAATGCATCAATAAGCATAATTTCTAACTGTGGACTGGGATTTCTCTTATTAATTTTTCTCCTCCAAGTATGAAATGCAAATTGTGAAAAGTAGAATTTGCATCTTAACTTGACTTATATTATCTCTGCTTTGCACCTTAGGAAATTGCCAGATATTAAGTTACATTTAAAGCTTCCCCAATACCATCACAGTTTACTGTAATCAGAATAATTTAATTTTATTTCCTGACTCAATCATGACTTGAAATGTAAGAGCCATCCTCTGTCACATTTCAAAAAACGTGTAAATTGCAAGCCATAGCTTGACTGTGATCAAGTACAAGTAACATCTATGCCTAAAGGAGCATTTCCTTTCACCGGGTATCTCAGATTTGAAAAACAACCTGCTAGGGAGCTGGATAAACTGGTATCTTGGCAGTTCACTGACCAACTAATTCTTCCAAACTTCTACTTCATCCTAAAGAAAAACTTTATCTCAGCAAATAATTAAACAGTTCATTCAGCAAACATTGTTCCACAAATCCTAGTTCAGTTCTTTGCTGATCTCATGTCCATACTACTTTCACTAAGCTTAGTATTACCCGATCTCATTTCCAAGCTTCATTAAAAATGTTGACTTAGTCCTTGAATAAATTGTCACAGTAATACTGGAGATCTATATAGATAAACAAAATTCAACTGCTTTCCCTGCCACTGCACCCACACACAAAGCACAAGAAAGGCAGTGCTCCTTTTGCTCTAATTTCAGTGCCAAACACATTTTTATTTGCATTCTTCTCAGTATTCTTGGTCGTATCTAAGAATATATTTTCATTCCAAAGGGCTAGAGAATTACTACATAAGTAGCCTCAACATCCATAAATCTAAAATATTTGCAGAAATAGAATACTTTCATTTTTCATGACTCAATGTTTACTTTAGATGCTATTAACATTTAGCACAAAGGGTACTTTCTTAGCATACTTCAAAATCCTAGGAGAAGTATATAAAAGTTAAGATATAATTCCTATTACGTTACAGTGATGACTGAGTTGAAAACCACTGCATTTTCAAAAAACAATCTGAAAGCCAAAGAGAAAAGAAAAACTTGGATGCTCTCCTTCAGTGAAGAGGTATTTTGTTCTTCTGACACAGGATCTTGTATCAACTGATTTACGATGCAACGATATAAAGACAGCGCTATGCTCTTGATGTTTGGTTTGTACCTGCCCTTCCACTGCTTGGCAAACATGAAGAAAGCAGTGATGGTGTCAGCAAAACTTGGAAATGGGAAATAATTCTGAACAAGCTTTACTTTTCTAAAGCAAAGAACTCTGAAATTTGATTTTAAGTGATAGCACCTTAAAGTAATTACGTTATGAGTACAGAATCAAAACCTTCCTGCAGGTCTGTGCAGGATTGCTCAGAAATAAGGACTCATTCGTGCATTTGCAAATGTGATCGCAATCTGTCATTTGATCCTCCTGCCAAACAGAGAAGCATGACATGCTTTCAAAGGCTGTACATCTTCCATATTTGTGATGGAGCATTTCCAAAGGTGAAGGAATTTAGAGGTTAACTTCCTCCCCGCCTCCTCGCCGCCCCAGCAGACTGGGGTGGTTTGCTTGGATTAGTAATTTCTTGATAAGTGACACAATACTGGATAACATTTTGGGCAGGACCCCAATGTACATCAGCTCAAGATAAAGCCTTTTGCACTATGTAGGATCTAGCCTTCCCTCAGTACAAATTCCTGATGAGGCTTCTTAAAAAGAAACATCTATATTTGCGAACTGGATTATGATAGTAATTCTCCATATCCCTGCTCTTGACAGGCTGAAGAGAAGTGAAAATTATTAGCCAAGTAAATTGTCTGAAAGCATGATTAGCAACTGGCAGAAGACTTGAGATGAAGTTCAAAACCCAAGAACTAAACAGGGACACTGAGAAATGATTACAGTTCGGCTTTTGTAAAGTTGCAGGTAAATGGGGAGATCTAATATCTTCTCATCTAAGCAAAGAATTAACACTTCCGCTGAATTTTTAACTAAAGAAAGGATGAAAAACCACATTGCAGTATCGACCAATCTCACATTTGATTTCTGTGGTCACCACGGGTTCACAGGGAAAGGTGGATATTCCATTGTCAGATCCATCTTCACAGAACCAGAGGGCATGTCACATGCCCAGCAATGCTGTGACCCGTCGTGCAAAGCAGTTGCTTACAATTCAATTCATACACACTCAGTGCAAAAAGAAAAAAAAAAGGGATAGAGGCTGATGTTCCATATGGTAAGCCTCAAAATATGACTAATTGTGTTAAAGCCAAGAAGCAGAGTCGCTCTTGGAGTTAGCTCTGCCTTGATTCTGTGACCCTATTAGAAATGCTTTGCACAGTATGGAAAAAAATAATAATGTTGCTCTGTGTTTTCTAAAATTTGCCTCACTTAAAAGAATAAAAAAAAAAAAATCAATATTCTCTTAGCCCTCCTCCTACACACAGGACTTAGACATTCATACACTGAGGATTACTGAGCCCAAGGCCTCTATATTCTCCTTTGCAATAATTTGCCTCTGGACGTTTTCCTTCCACAATCAATACTAAGAAGAGTGAAATTGCACTTCAGGCAAACACAGCCAGACTCTCAAAATCAAACTCACTACATACAATGAGGAAAGGGCATTGTTCATTGTAATATACTAGATTTTAAAAGAACAGGAGACCAGAATTTGGCAGTTTTCTAGACTGATCTAAAAAAATACTTATTTTTTTTACTAACGAAGCAGGATTGCAAGTTTAAACATTCCAAGCTGTCATCAAACAACAACCTTCAAATAAACAACTACCTTCAAATAAAACAACCTTCAAATAAACAATTCAACAAACATTGGAATAAGAATTCTCTTGCTGATTTAAATAGAAATGTTTGCTAATCACAGGAAACATCTTTGTAGCCTACTTGTGTCCATGCCTGTTTAAACCATTTATTATCCATTGGATATTACAGATAAAAAAGGTAAGTATTTTCAAAACTAACTTACCATTGACCTTAAAAAAAGGATCAGCTTTTGAAGAAATCATCAACCATTATATTGCAGCTCTGAGGTAATTCTATGCATAGCTAAGCATAAAGACAGAATCACTAGATGGTGAGGTTGGAAGGGACCTCTGGTGTCTGCCCAGCCCAACCTCCATCCTCAATCAGAGCTGTTTGTCCAGGACCATTTCCACAGATGGCAATTCCACAACCTCCCCAGGCAACCTGTGTTCCTGTGTTTGATGACCCTCACCATGAAAGAAGACACTCATAATGCTACTTATTTCTGGTGCACACCTCAGCTAAAGCTGTCCATCTTAGTTTGACACTTGCTATAAATTAATCCTTCTTTGCCTGGTATCTACAGTAAATTCCAGGATATTGTTTTATTAGGCTAAAGATATCTCAGTCAACTGAAGAAAAGGATTTCAGAACTGCCACTTTGGAAGTGTATTAAAATCAGTAAGACATCAGGTCTGAGCATTTAATCATTCACATGTATTCAAAGTTGGGCAAGATTCTGTAAATGACTGTACACAATGCAACACAACAGTATGCAGCCTGAAATATGAAACTGCACAAGAAAAGACAAAAAACCCCCACAAACCACAAACACTCCAACATCTGCAGATATAAAAACATTTTAAAACCCTTGAAAACGGCTTACTTTTCCTTGGCTGGCAGGTCTGTCTCATAAGTAGCCATCTTAGCTCCTGTCCCATCAGGCTTTGTTGTCCTTTGTCTTCTCTTTCTTCGTGGAGCAGTATCAGCAGCATCTGGGCTACTCAGAAATGAATCTTTTCGTTCCAGTGCTGCCAAAAGGATAAAGACTAAGGCTGAAAAAAAACCCTCCTTATTATTCTTAAAATATTTTTTATTTTTATTAAAATCTCTAGAGTGATAAGACAGGATCAGATCTGAAAGCAGTTGGTGTCGAAACAAAACATAAATGGAAATTCAGAAAGACCAAATTTAAACTGGAAATATAAGCTTCCTTCAGCACCTCTTTCTAGTCAGTGGAGAAGAGGATGTGCAGATATCATCCAGGGATATACTGATGGTCTCCCCATTCCTCCTTGTGGACTCTACAGTCATTAGAAAGGTAGAGCCCAGTTTCACATAACTCAAGTTAGTTTTTGTCCCCTGCAGAGTAAAGGAGGAAGTTGTGCACGTGGCACAGGGAAAGGAGCTTGAGTGTTTGACTTACTGCGTGGCCACGTTCAGACTCATGCTCTGCAGTATGGACAGTGATACACACCCGGGAAAGAAAGGTTTAAATAATTTTCAGTATTCACTAGGAAAACCTTTGAGAGAAGCTTATTGCCGCGATAAAGCAAATTTTTCTAAGGTACTAGTCACTTTGCTACCACAAATCTCCAGGCAATAAATCCTTACAGCTTCTGCTGGAGACAACCTGAAGACAACAGGCAGAACTACTGATGTCAGTTCGGTGAGACAAATCTTCCATCACCCATGCATAAAGAGCAGTGACACCAGCTTACTGCTCTACCTGTGGAGCAGGTGGCCCTCGCTCAGAGTCAACCTCTCAAAGTGAGACTGTGTCTTTGGCTCCAGTCTGGCAGGAAACAGGGATAATACCTAGTGATCTGAGATAGGATAACCTATCCAGCTTTCCACTGACTCCTCTGAGAAGAAAAAGAAAGTTGGCTCTGTCCAGGTTCATTTGCCTACGATCATAAATGACATCAATGCCCCATAAACTACAACTTCACACCTGGTTCACATCTGTACTATCATGTAAACTCATAAAAGACATAGTATCTACACCTAAAACCCAATCTCCTCACTGCTTTGATAGTTATCCTTTTGAAGCTCAAATGCCAAGACAATCAGATCCTTCCTTAAGCTAAAACCCTCCTTTCCTGTGCCATTAATGCTCTCAGAAGGTATGCATTTTCATTCCTGCTATCAACATCCTGTAGCATGCTTTTATTTGGTATGCCTACTTTAAAAATAAAATCTTTAATTACTTTGAATTTTCAAGATAATGGCATGCACACATTGCAACTGAAATATATTAAATAGTAATGTGGTGACTGAGGCTGATGCCATTACAGTAACTTCCCTGATTATTTCTTTCTGTGTGCTTTAGGAAGGTTTAATCTTCACATGGATGAAAGACACCGTAATTTCAGATTCAATACCAAAGGTTCTCACAGAAAGCAAATAATGGGTCCTATTTCTTCATTCCTTTCACAGTTGTTATCCACATTTACTGAAAATGAAAACCAAAGAAAATATGCAACCCACAAGTAACATTTTTGCTGATACTGAAGAAAAAACAAATGTTTCTGACCAAGAACACTCCTAAATTAAATATGTAAATAGATGCTTAAATACCAGAATGTCTTAGCTTTTATGAGCCTGCACTATACTCCATCACAGACTTAAACATCTTTGTAGGAGGACAACAGGCACTACCTGACATATTTCTGAGCCACAAGCTAATTAACAAGTTTGAAAGTCCAGTGCAGACAAGATACACTGCCTGTAATAAATGCTGAAAAGGGTTAAATTAGAGCCCAACACTCCTTACTAAACTTAAACTACACATACTTTTCCAGTGCTAGATGTTGAAAATACAGTCAAGATAGTTAGTATTTAATGGCAGCATGTTCAGGGTAGTGTATCTAACATCACGTTATACAGAATCATAGAATGACAGGGTTGGAAAAGACCTTTAAGATCATTGAGTCCAACTGTATTATATATATTATACATATATATATATATTATAGATTCCAACGTGACTTCCTGAAATTAGCACCTTCTTAATTAATACACGTAAAATACTTTACTGTCAGTAACCAAACTAGAATAATTTTATGGTGACAGCTCTTATTTTTGTTGTTGCTGTTCTCCTCCCACACTCTCTGCTTTTCCTTAAAAAACCAAATAGATCCAGAGAGGTTAGCTGCATATACAGAACTTACATAATGCTGATACTAAATAATGTCTCTGTGCTTGTGTGATATGCAGTGGTGCCCATGGGCCTCATGCTCAGCATTGTTTACTGTTTAGACACAAATCCTGTTTGTCTTCTACAACGGTCCCAGTGGTGCTTGAGTGAGAAAAAAGGAAGAGAAATGTTTGTGTTTGCAGCACACTGCATCTGTGCTGACTTCAGGCTGGGAAAACATCTCAGTTTTCTACCAAACATCTCAATCTAATCTTTCCCATGAAAACATATTTTGCTCTCACGACCCACTAGAACCAGAAGCATTGACCTAAATGATTCAAATAAACCCCTGCAATAAAGTTGGCAGTTTCTACTGTGAGGATACTTCTTTCAGTGGTACCAGGAAGGAGCTTCTCACTCAGCCAATTATGATGCAATCTTATGAATAGTAGTAGATTGGCTCATAGCTAATGGTTGACCACCACAGGTGTGGGGTTGGTGGGTTTTTTTTTGTTTGATTCTTTCTTTTAAGCCAAACTACCTTTTAGGTTAGGCCTTAAAAATTAGATTGCTCAAAGCATCATACGTGCCTGTAAGACTTTAAAGACACGCCAACTACTGCTGCTGCTGAAAAACAATTCTCATTAATGATTTAATTTGTAATATTTGACTAAAACCCAAGGAAAGCTTCAGCAAAAATCTTTTGTTGGTCGACACAAAACCATCTGGAAAAATGAGAGACAGTGGATCATAAACGTAGTTTTTCAATCTGAAAATATTTTCTCTCTAAATTTCATCACCATTTTAAGGAAGTTCCTTTACTTCCCATGAAATTAAATTTATGGCTTTGATATTATGTAATACAATATAGATGATTATTTTACCTTTGCAAAGGACAGTACCAGTTTAAATACAGGTAAGAATATTGTTTGAAGAAATCCAGTATATTAAACCAACTAAAATACTGAATGCTGATCAAGAAAAGGAAGTGCCCCAAATACATAACATGCCTTCTGCAGGGGAATAATTTCAAGAAAAAAGAAGGATGGAAGAGCAAAAAAGGGAAATACTTAAAGGATATCTGGATTAAGACGATTAAAAGCTTTATATAAAAATGTATATTTGCATTTTCTGTTTTGAAGAGTGACATTATTTTTTGGTTAAAGAGAGGATATTCTAGAATCAGAAAGGATATCCTAGAAAATGATTTAAACTGAAACCAAATGCAACTTTAGAAGAGCCAGGATGAAATTACATCAATACAGTCACATAATGTTGGGGCTGGAAACACAAAGTGCCTTTAATACAGCAAAAAGCCAGGACACATAGAGGCAATGGTTTTAAACTAGAGCAGGGCAGGTTTAGATTAGACATGAGGAAGAAGTTCTTCACTCTGAGGGTGGTAGATCACTGGCACACATTGCACAGAGAGGTCGTGGAGACCCCATCCATGGAGGCATTCAAGGTCAGGCTTGATGAAGCTCTGAGCAACCAGATCTAGTTAAAGGTGTCCCTGCTCACTGCAGAGGGGTTGGACTAGTTGGCCATTAAAGGCCTCTTACAACCTAACGCATTCTGTGATTGTATGATATCTCAAGAAATTTGATACACAACAACCTGCATCCATGCAGAACAAGCGCATTTCCTCTTCTAACCTCTCTGCTGGGAGCAGTGTCTAGACAGCCAGACTCTGCCTGGTTGAGCTGGTACAGAGCAAAATCATCGCAGGAACGTGTTAGCAATGAAACAGGCCAGACAACTTTGCTCAACTGCCATCTTCAAGGTCAGATCCTGGTTTGTTTAGTGTATGTCCTGGTTTCAGTCAGGATAGAGTTAACTTCATTTGTAGCAGCTGACGGAATGCTGTGTTTGGGAGTTACAATGAAAGCAGTGCTGAGAACACCCTGATGTTCTTAGTTGCAGTCAGACAGTCAAGGACTTTCTCAGCTTCTTCCTATTTCTCTATTCAGGAGAAAGGAGGGGTGAAGCCAGGACAGGTGACTCAGATGGGCCAAAGAGAGTATTCCATGCCAATTACGTCCTGCCCAGGATAACGGGGGGCTGAGGGGAGGAAGAAGAGGGGCGGTGGCGGGACGTGTGCTGCTTGGGGAGACGGTCGGGTTCTGGGACAGCTCTGGGTGGTACGGCCTGAGTTGTGTGGGTCGGGGAGAAACTGCATTGGGGATCAAGAGTTTCATATTCTTTTGCTCTAAAGTCCTGTTAGCATTGTTATATTTTATCTTCCTGTTATCTTAGTAAACTATCCTTATCCCAACCCACGGGCCTCTTAGTTTCTTGGTTTTGGAGTTATTTGCCCCTTCCTTTTCCCTTCCCTTGTTTCCCCCCTTTTTCCCTCTTCCCCTGCTCTTTTACTTTAAGGAGCAGGCAGCTGCATGGATCTCAGCCCACAGCCGGGGTGAAACCATGACAGTGTATTAACGTGGCACCATGATCCCTGAAAACTGCAGGCATCTTAAAACTAATTTGTGTAGCTTGGTTGAAGATAGGCAGCCCTGTTCTATCTAAAAGTATTTCCTATCTCTCAGACTTTTGCTTTACTCTATTTTCATACAGAAAAGCTAACTGTTTAATAAAACACACTTTACAATCTATCATATCCACTTTTCAATCTGACTAAACCCCTAAATGAAGTAATTCACTCTATATACCTGTAATGAAAATTCTACAGCTTCAACTTGTATAATCATTAACAACAGTGCTGTACTCAGGTGAGAAAACAGAATCCAGCTTCTCTGAATACGAGCTTTATTCTGAATAAAGGGCTAAAACCAGTACTAAAAGCTTAGCTTTGCCATGCAAAATTAGGAAACAAAACAAGCACAAATGTTAGTAGAAGAATTCCAAAACTGAGCTACTTGTTTGCCTACAATGACCTAACTTCACACGGGAAGAGAACACAGTCTCAACATCTCAATTCCTGATAGGTGTACTGCAAGCAAGTAAAAAAAAGCAGTAGTTCATGAGATTTTTACATACAGGTAACAGAGTCTCAGACATAACTTCACTTCTCTTCATCTTGTTAGCATACATTTAAGACAGAACAACAGATCCCCAAAATTAATACTTCCATTTAATTAATTCCTATCATCCAAAATATCTGGTAGAGCTGCTACAGTTGATTAGCTAAACTGTCCTGCTTGGTCCAGATCAACATTAATTGTATTTTACATATGATGTATTGCAGACTTTTAATGCAATATGGGTGAGAGTAGAACCTGGGTGTTGCTATTTGTAGTTGAAAGAAAGGATTGGAATGGAACAGGAAAGTTTGCAAAGGACACAGGTACTTCATCTCAAGAAAAGAACTGTCCTTCATTTAAAATAATCTGTGTCCTGGAGATTTTACTGAAGTCTGTCAATTTCAATTTCTGCTTTGAAAGAAAATTTACCCAATTCCTTTTCCTTCAGAGTCGCAAGGCCATACAAAAATTCATTCAGGTTCTCAGATATTAATTCTATCACAGGCCCCCTAAATTCCTCTCAGAGCCCCACTGTTAACAGAACAGAAATTCATGGTTTGAAGTTGCTTAACTCCAGATAGCGCATGTTACCCATGGAGTTACTCAACTGAACTTCCAAGTTCTGCTGTCTCTTATTAACAAAACAGATGATTTAAATTAAAATAGGTCCCTTGCTCAAGGATCTTGGCATTTTCTTTAGGCTAGTTTTACTGGGAAACAATCACACTATACATACAATTAAAGCCTTGCCTGGTTCTGCCCTTGCACAGTGTCAGTAGTAGATAAACCAGGGTGAAAGAGGACCGAGTGGTCACAAAATGATCACTCAGAGAGCACCAGGACTGCCTGTGACAGCCGCTCCCCAAGCCACCGAAGAAAAAAAACAAAAGAAAGAGAGCAGAACTCATCACTTTAATCCTTGGGTATAGTGTAACTTCAGTAATTATGTGGTTTCTCAATCTCAGCCTAATTCCTAAGGGATCGCCATAGCTGATAATAATTAGCATCTCTTTGACATTCACAGCAGAGTCTCCTAAATGAATGGATATGGAAATGAATGTGACTCACTGATGTAGGCAATTCCTACAGTAGGATTAAGTCATTCTTGACAGGCAATTTAGGAAACACCACCTCTACAGACACGAAGGTTCTGTATATACACATTCTGGCCATAATCAGGCTTTTTTTCATAAGAAATAGATGCATTTAGATCGCCCAGAGATCCAAAATTAAACGTGGGTATTTACAGCTCATCCATACGCTTTGGCAAAAGTAACAGGAGCATGTCACTATTTTAATTTTGGGGAAACAGTAAGAAACCTTCTCCATCCCCTTTGTTCTGTTCTACTTTATATTTCATTCTTTGTATAAATTAGGGTTTACTGTGCCGTAATCCCCTGGGGTGTAAAGGCAGTTGAGGCTGCAGTTCTATAAATTCTCTGTCAGTTAGTTATTAACGTTTATTTTTACAAAGAGTATCTCCATGGGAATTGTTTATGAAGACACATTATAAAACAACTCCAGCAAAAAGTTTAGATCCAGCTATACAAAATCTATAAATTGTATCCAGTTCAGTAAGGAAGTTTACATTTCACCCTGCTAGACTGTATTACCACTGACAAAGCACCCTAAGTCTTAACAACTAGGCTTTTTTCTCTATTTGCAAAGCCTACTCCTTTCCTGAGAGCTCCTTTTTTAAAAAGCTTTTAAAAATTAAATTATTTTCTTTAAGTAAAAAAGCTTATTTCAAACCTGAATGGAAACTTACCAAGTTCTAACAGACATTTGGCTGACATACAGTTTCCTTCTCAATGATTATTTATTAGAGACAACTCAGGTGCCTGGCTAGTATCAGTTTATATTGTCTTGAAACTAGACGGCACAAAAAACCAGGAAAAATTTGACAAGCAAATAATGCTTGGTCAGGAAGCATGAAAATGGATATATTTTCATATAGCAAAACATCAGAGAGGAAAAAAAAAGCATTTTTACAAATACCTGCAGAGACTCCAAAGGAGTTCACTAATTTTAATCATCAAAACCATGATCTCCAATAGAAATATTTTAGAAACAATTTGTTACAGGATGTTTCAATGAACCGTATGTACCTAATTAGATGAGATACTAATTTTCAGCAATCCATAATGATGTCTGTTCCTAACAATATTTCAGCAATGCTATACTATAATTCTAAGAAAATCGCTGGTTATGAACACTGTCAAAGGTTATGATTTACCAGTAACCCATCTACCTGGAGAATCCTCACAGCATACAGCCGTGTGCGCTGCACCGCCTCTAGTCCCCATCAGCAGGACAACAAAGAAAGCTTTACAATCTGCTCACATCTTTCGTCAGGCAAATCAGGTGGAGACTTCATTGTGACACGGTGTAAGCTATGAAACTGCCAATTTGATACCTGAAACCGATCAACAATTAAAGTTGCTTCCCCTGTTTTAATTTTTTATGAGTGCTTGACAGAAGCAATGGTGGTTGTTGACTAGCCAAAGACTGGTGATGAGTTAGGGTGCTCAGCAACAGCCTGCTCAGGCTTTTCAGCGATCCTCTGCAGTACCAGATTTATTACATGCCGTTTTAGAAACCCTTTTCCATCTCTGACCCTCGAATCTTTTTGAAACTTTGCTCTCCTGTTGTCCAATGAAGCTACTTTTTGGTACCATGGGTGGACGTGCCGTGGGCTAGCACACCCGAGTTCTGGCAGTAGCATTTAAAAAAGTCGTTGTCTGGAAGGGTTTAGATGAACTCACTGTCCCGGGTGTGACTGTTTGCTGGAGTCATTCTCTGGACTCCCCTGATGTCTTATTTGGATCATCTGTACACCCAGGGTGGAGGTAGGAGGCTTCTGGACAGAGTTCCCAGGAGACACAAAACAGTATGCAGGTCAAATAAACAAAACAACAAGAGGGATGGAAGAATTAAATACATGAAGCTAAGAATGGATTTGGAGAAAATTTGTGGGCTGTGATCTTTGGATTCGATGTGAGGTAATGGAGCCCAAAGTCATTTCTCACCAGGCATGTAAAGCACACACCTCATGCCTGGAATTCCAACAGGCATAATTTTTGCTCCATTGAAATTTTCTGGTGTCTAGAGCTTACGTTGCTAAGCCTGCCCAGCTGATCCAGGCCCTGGCGCTGACAGGGGTAGGCATCCCAGAACGCTCATTATTATGCCTAACCCACAACCCCACGGATGTGGAGCCTGACATTTGAAAGCCAGCCCTGAAGAAGAACTTGACAAATGGTAATTACATTACTTACCAATTTAAAATCAGTAAGAGACTATTTTGTTAACCTCCATGTAAAACGGTCACCCGTAATGCTATTTAGAATGTGAAGATGAAGTAGCATAGCTATTTATAATCTCTTTGAAATGGAGCTTCTGAATTAATGCTAACAGTAAATCTCACCCCTCTGGGGCATGCAGTTGTAAGAACTGTAGCTACTCCTGCGCTAACTTCTTCCCTCAAAATCAGTATCTCTTAGATTATGAAATATATAAAAGCGACTGCACAGTTCTGTAAACAATAGAGCCTTTTGACTTTTGTTTAATTTATTTTTCATTCCTGTGGAAGAAGCACTGCGTTACCCTTCTGCCTGAATAGTCTTTAGATTATCTAGCCTGTCACCTGGAAATGTACATAAAAGCTAGCGGGTTTAGATCATCATCATCTTGACAGACATATTTTATTCACTAAGAACCCTGGAGGGATGATGGGGTTGGGGAGATCTGCCTCTGGGCACTGAAAGGAGTCTTAAAAAATGAGCGGGAGTTGCACTCAGGCCCTAACCTACCCGGTGCCCCGAAGTTGCACCACAGAGCTTTGACTTAGCTGGAGCTCAGGCTTTTATGCCACAAGTATGATTTCTTTCCCCATTAAACAGTATTTGAGGAAATCAATACAACTCAAGGGAAGCCACAGGCTGCAATAATTCTGGAAAACAGACGTTTTCATAATGATGGCATTTTATGGTGGATAAATTACTAGCCCCCACCAATTACTGCGTAGTATCTTCTGAGCTGCCTTAAGGTTTCTTTTTAGTAATTTATACTATAAATTCCATTTTTGGGGGTATGCGTATTTCTACTTTAGGCTGAGCAAACGCTTCAGGTGGAAAAACACAAAATAAAAATCTACTTAAACAGGAACTTAGCCTGCCTGCATTTCATTATATATCAGCAAAGAAGTAAAATCGTGTATACACAAATATTACATTCAGAAGAGAAGCTATTTTGCTATTTATTTATATAGCAACATCGATACATGGTCCTATCTGCTTTCTTTGAGAGACTAAAAGGTTTCAAGCTTTAGTGTCATCCACAAGTTGTCGACACAAGCACTATGTTCCTTAGTAAATATAAGCAATTTTACCTTTGGAACACAAACCATTAAAACTGTTCTTACATGTGAACATAGGTCATTAACGATTGAGTAAAGCCAGGAGTGGCTGCTAGCTCAGAAAGTTACTAACACACTTTTTCCCCCTAGTTCCCCAATTTTAATTCTGATGGTGTAACTAAGAGTCACCACTATCAGTGGCTGTTCTGCACTTATTGTGAAATGATTTAATTCCTTTATCCTCCCAGGGAATATTTGTCACTTGCCAACACCTGAGTAAGACTTGGGTATATAAGCATGGATAAAATCTTACAGATTTATAACTAGAAGTTAATATTTTTTTCCCAACCCCACAATCTTCTGGCATCCCACACTAGAGGTAATTTTCTAAAGACTAAAGTTATTCAACATGCAGGTCCTGCACCACATTCAAGGGTACACAGGTCTGCTCCTGATCCTACCACTGATCTTCACGAACATCCACGCTCCGATTCCTTGTCTGCAATCAGTGATGTTTACTTGACTTGATCCTTAGGAAAAGATGTTCCAAAGGATGGAGTCACCTCAGAATAAGCAAAAGCACCTAAGAGGTATCATGATTCCTGTAGATAACAATATTGTGCATGTGTGGAGGAGGAGGACAGAGAGGGGAGGGAGGGTAAGCCTCTGTGGAGGAAACAGCAAGTCTTGGGGTGTGTAAGAGAGGAAAGGGGCAGTTTTGTCAAGCAAGGCTCCATCACATACAAGCTTGGGATCTAACAGCCCAGTGAGCCCTTCTGATGGCCAACATGATTCTTCAGTGACTGAAAGATTATAAAATGTTATTATAATCTTCCAATCAATGTTGACAGAAAACAGTTGAAAGAATAAAGCCTAATTAATACAATCAAACAGTATTACTGATAGGATCAGAGGTCATGTCAATATTTTAAACTATGCAATTAATAAAATAAATTTAGACACTCATGAATTGAAACTGTGTGGGTTCGGGTTTTATTGTTGGGGCTTTTAAAAATTATTATTATTATTTCTACTTAAAATAAACCTTTTCAAGAGTAAAATACTACCCAGACTCTTTAAAGTCTGGAATATTGAAAGGAAAAACTGGGAAGCTAGACGTATCTCTAGGAGATATCCTCAGAAAAGCCCATGTTTTGCTCCATCACCCTCTGGGCTTTAATGTTGACTCCCAAAAATTTTTGGGTGAAGCCCATATAATTTACTACTGCCTCCTTTCCTATCTATTCCTCTTTCCTCTTTCTACCTTTACCAAAATTTGAGACAAACTGAGAGTGTTGTGGTGACTGGCAAAAGGTCATTGCCCAGAAGGTGACTATACAAGGTCCCTGTCAGGATTGTAACAAAGTCCAAACTCCTCCCTCATGAAACCTGTTTTCAGGAGAAGCTTGTGGACTTCCCAAATAACTTTGCTAGAGAAGGGACTTTTAGAATAACTGTATTGGGCTTTTGTGTGTGTGTGTGTGTGTGTATACACCCTTTTTCCAAATTTAATATGCTTCAGATCTTTTACTTCTATTGTATATTTTTGTAATTCTGTGTATCTAGCTAATACACCTCCAAACTCTAGTGTGCATTCACCTATGTTTGCTCTGAAAGCAAGCTGACCTAAGGTCTCAAATCTTATTCACCAGGTACCACATTCTATTTACACCATTAGCTCTCTTGACCCATTTATTTCTACTGAAATTAATACAAAACCTCCACTAAATAAAAGACACACTATGAATATTATCCACAAATTGCTGTTAGCGACCTGCTTTTTTTTTTTTTTGCACAGTGTTTCTAAAAGGCTTTTCATGCTGTGAATTTAAAGACAGCATTTAAGATGTCATTATGGCATGTCTTTATATACAGCTGCTATTAAGGTCTTTATAATGGATTCAGAAATGATGAACACAGAAGGTGCATGTGTCTCAGTCAGACATGACATTAACGTTTTTATGGCAGATCCACTGGCACAATCTCAATCAACATCCGAGGATAATTTTACTGTGGAAAATGCTACAGGTAATTTTGGTTTCTCTAAGAGGTTCTGAAAATATATTTGAGGAAATTTAAAGATTTAAGTAAGTACTCTGAGAGCAGCAATACATTAATATTTATTATAACATTTACTGAGCAACGAACATGAAATCTGATCACGTACAGGACATTAATATATGATGAATAAAAAATTACCAATTAGCTTGTCTCGGTCAGAATCAAGAGGTTGGTTTAATCTGTAATAACTTCTATTTTGATCCTTTTAAACACTTGCAGTCCACAAGACATATACATAGCACAATCGTAACTTTTATTCATCATTTGTTATTCACTGTGAATCGATGTTAAGACTTGGGATAGGGCTTGAGACCTGTGTTTACATTCTGACCTGGGCTGTTTTTCTTCCTCAGGTCCCTGGACATCTGCAGAGCTCTCCTGGTCTGGCTGGGCTGTACACGTGTGCAGAGGTCACCACTACCAGACCACAGTGGAAGGTGTAGTTAGAAAGGAGCTCAGCTCCAGGCTGCGTTAAGCTCCATCACGAAACCATCTATGAAACACATTGTTATCGACAAGCTGGAAGATATTTGGGGAGATTTTAATGGGCAATGGTGAGAATGAATGGCAAAAGACCTCAGCAAACAGACTGGCCACAAATTCATCAGACAATAGAGATGTGCAGCCAGGATGCAAGATGAAGTAATGGTGTGTGATGGTAAGAGTCACAGCCAGACTCTTCACACAGAACTGGCTTTGCTCCCCTGGGATCCACTAACTCTGGGATAGTCTTTCCATATGGCAAAAAACTCTGCTCCTCAGTAAGAACAAACAGGATCACGCCCTGAGCTGTGCTAATGTTCCATGTATCCTTCCCCAGTCAATGTCCCTACAAGTCACCAGGGCCAAGAGGCGCCACGCATATTCCTTATTAAAATGGGAAAGACGGGTGTTTTGGTTACCTAACTCACCAAATCACACAAAACCCCCACATCTTCAAGCCTTGGAAACATACTGTCTTCTTCTGAGAAAGAATCTTACTACTGAGCCTTTCTGATACACAGACAAGGCTGCAGCAGCCTGAGAAATTACTTCAGGGTAGAACACAGCTTGGACTGGCAAAACTTCATGCAATTCCTCTATCAACACGCAGGAATTCTTAAAAAAAAAAGTATATATACATGGCAATAATATATGATTGTTTAATTTTTAATGCATGTTCAAAAATATCTATGTTGAAGAAGAAAATACTTTTCTGTATCCCATGTATTTTGCAATTTCATTACACCAGGAAATTCTCGTGCAGCTTTACCACCAAAAATTCATTTAAATTATTAAGGCCCTGTGGAGTTTCAAAAAACTCCTGACATTCCTCCAAAACAACAGTAACTGTAATGGTAAAGTGGATTCTTAATAAAAACTAATATGGTGTCCCTGTAGCTACAGAAAGCTTACAGAAAATGGGATTTAATTACATAGGGTGTAAATACACACTCCACAATGCAGCTGGAGCCTGAGCTGCAGACACTGAGTTTCTCACAGCAAGACTCCAGAAGATCAGTGAAGGACCAGGGACAAAAAACCCCACTGTCTTTACACAGAGGAAAACTATATAGGTGCAAAGAATTTCATGGGTATTAATTATTTGATCTATTCTATTCTGTCTGTAAGAAAAGAAAATAATTTTGATCGTGTCTGAAGAGGAAAAGGCAGCATGGCAACACTGCTCTTAGGAAAGAGCTGCGGCCGCATCCAAAAGTGAGTTCAGCAGAAAGCAACAGCAGATTAAAACCTTTTGCTTAACCAATGGATCCAAAAACTGCCCCCACACTTCTAAAGAAACAGGAATAAATTACATCTACACTGCTTGAAAGTAAGAAAAAAATAAATCACTATGCTAGGACCAGAGGATAATTTAACGGACTGATTTAGACTGAAAAGAGTATTTCCTTTGGCACCTTGCAGCAGGGAGAATGTGAAGGGATGAGCGCTGCGATATAAACCACATACTACATCCTAGTGATGAAATACTATAAAAACATGATGTCCTCAAAGAAAGAATGTTAGTGGACTATTTCCAGCAAAATTTGCTGAAGATGTTAGAAGGAATGCATGATTTTATGACATTTACTGAAGAACCAAGAGAAAAAAAGAAGTGTTACAGGCTACAAAGACTTACAGAATTAAGTTCACTAACAGTAAAATCAGAATAAGGTCACTAGGTTAAATGGCTGATGACAGAAAGTCATAACAAGGTCTATTCTGTTATTTGATTTTTGACTCTTTCCAAGTGAAATAAAAAAAGAGATATAGAGAATCTTGGTATCACATTTTCTCCTATCACAGAAGTACTCCAGCTCTCCTATATATATTTGACAGCTCAATCCTTAGCAATAATAATGTTCATAATATTTAATGCTAGAATTTTTGCTGTTAATGAATACTGTTTCTAACTGTAGTAATACTTGTCTAAAAATGCATTTGATAATCTGTAATTTTCTTTTATTGGAATGGATTATTATTCCACTGGTATCGCTGACTCTAAACAAAAATTAACAAAAAATATAATCACACAGAGTTTTCTTTCCTTGTCTGCTCAGGCTTAAGCAGGGAAGCCTTCACAGTACTGCCCTCAGTCCCGTGTCACTGGTACTGAGTGTTATTTTGGCAGCACACCTCCCAGGAAGACCAGCTCTGATCACACCACTCGAATACCATGCAGAAGAGTTAAAAAAAGAAGAAAAAAAAAGTCAGGATAAAGTTCAAAAGCAGAGAAAGATACATCTAATCTTTGCCCATGTATGCCCTGTGGCGCACAACACCCTCTTTGTTGATCAACACAAAACACATTAAAACATCCAGAACTGGGCACAAAATACTGATGTGAGTAACGGCTGCTACGATGACTAACACTTTTATTACATATTCAGAATTGAACACTTTGGCCTGAAAGAGAGCCAGAATAAACCAGAGTAGCCTCTCTGGAAGTTAATGGAACTATAATGAATTACACCAATTGAGAATTCAGAGTATTATTCTGGGATAGCTTGCTGGTGAAATACACAAAACAAAGAAAAAAAGACTAATTGCATGCTGTGCATGAACACAGTCATTTTGAATTGCATTTCCTGAAAAGGCAGCTGAACGGTGTCATTACCTGAGGAACACCTGGAATCCTTCTTGATCACTTTTTCTCTAGTAAAAAGCTGTACATGGTAATTTTTTATTTTTTTTGGTAAATTGTACCAAAGGGCTTGGAGTGAATTCCTCTCTTCGTTCTGCACAGGCTCTGAATTAGCAAGGAAAAAAAAAGCATCACCACTGCTAGGCTGTAAATCATCATTTTAACTCAGTAACTTGCTGTACCTACCCATGGAATATGAAGCTCCATTTGACACAACAAATCTTTCCCAACCTTGGAAAAGTCAAACAAAGCTGCATGGCCAGACCAGTTTGCAGAGGACTGCAGCAGCTCCCCTACGAGGAGAGGCTGAGGGAGCTGGGCTTGTTCAGCCTAGAGAAGAGAAGGCTGCAGGGAGACCTCATTGCAGCCTGCCAGTCCCTGAAGGGAGCGGAGGAACAGGAGGGGATTCGTCTTTTTAGAAGGGTAGACATTGGCAGGATAAGGGGGAATGGATTGAAGCTAAAGGAAGGAAGGTTTAGATCAGATATTAGGGGGAAGTTCTTTACAGAGAGAGTAGTGAGGTGCTGGAACAGGCTGCCCAGAGAGGTGGTGGATGCCCCATCCCTGGGGGTGTTCAAGGCCAGGTTGGATAGGGCCCTGGGCAACCTTGTGTAGATCCAGGCCTGGAAGTTGGTGGCCCTGCCTGTGGCAGGGGGTCGGAGCTCTATGATCCTTGGGGTCCCTTCCAACCCAGACCATTCTGTGATTCTATGATTCCCAGATGCCACAACAGGCTCCCAGCCCACACAGCGACCTGGTGCCTGGATTCCCTTTAGCGTGCCTGGTGGCTTATCCAGGCAGTCATTATCGAGCCTCTTCTCTCTGTGGTATAAAAAGGGAAGTGCAACGCTCCTTCATGATTTATTCTCAGTAGTCTTTGCTACAAAACTACCTGTCATTTTCTCTAGAAATATTTTTACTAATAACAAGAACTGTGTTGATCTTGTTATCCAAGGATATCTAAGGAAAATAAAGCCACCTGCTCTTTACCAGAAATGGCATTCAGAATCCTTCCTACCATAAATCTCTGCACAAACTCACTGGTTCAAAGTACTCCTTTCTCCCAGACAGGGATTTTAAAGTTCCTCAGATCAACAAGGGGATGATTTATTCTGAGATGTGGCTGCAAATTCAGTATATTTCTGAATGGCAACAGCAGCAGCATGGAGCCAGCCTGAGATGGGCAGTTCAAATCTGAGACACTGGACTGCTGGGGGGCAGAGGGTGGGTTTTATCTTGCCTTTTAGTTTCCTACCCCAGATACAGGACACAGCACAGGGTTAAAACACTACCACAGAGGTGGGAGCCGAGACTGACTCAATCAGTGGCTGCTATTAACAAGTTCCCTTCTCTACCATAGTACCATATGATTGAAAGCCACAGCAAAGACAAGAGGATGAGGTGGGAAGCAGCTTACGTTGATGAAAAAGCAGTGCCAGTTCTTCCTGTCTGACATTCCATTTTGTACATGAAACAAAATGCAAACACAACTTCAGATCTATCCCTTACTCTTGCTACTACTTGCTGCAGAAAGATGGAGTGGCACAGAGTGAAAGAGAAATGGTTCCTTCCTTCAGGCTTGTAGAAGAGCTGCAAAATCCTTGATCTGTACTAGGAATTTATTACCTTGTCTCCCACTAGAAAACCAGAATGGTGGGCTCTCCCCTCCCTCTGCTATGGCACATCTCCCAGGATGGCTGGTCTCCCTGTGCCCACTCCTTCCATCCCAGCAGAACAGAGACTTGCTGACTGATGGTCTTCTGTGCAGTGGGAACTTATTTTAAGGCAACTTTGCATTGTTCATGCAGAGAAAATTTTGCTCAGTAGGCCAGAGACATGACCCTACTGGGGCTGTAGCTTTAGGAAACTATTTAAAGTAACGTATTTTAGTGATAAAATATAAACATCTCCTGAAAGTGCCTGCTTATCTGGATGCTTAGTACAGCTCTTCAGTGCTATGCCACATCAAAGAACAGAGGAGCATTTGCAGAGTTGGCCTTTCTCTGCACATAAAATATTTCAATCCCCCAAAACATCAGCCAAAGGCAAGGCGTACACTGAGGGATGATATACTACCTACAATGGGAGCACTGTATTTCTTCTTTCCTTAGTTATCCTGTCTTGGGGGAATAAGCAGGGAAGCAATAAATCAGCTCCTCTCCTTAGCTCTCCAGAGTTTAATGACTACACACTCAAAGGTCCAGCATGAGTTGGACAAGACTCTCCTTTCAAGATGCAGTGTGAATGATGCTTGTTCTCAAAGTAGCAAATTATTTCCCACCTATTAGTTTCCTACATTATCAGAATGTAATTTTCCTACAAGGCTTATCAGGAAGTTCTCAGACATTGAAACAGCTTTTTGATGTTCACATTGCCTAGAAGGATGTTGGTTTTTTCACCAGGCAGTTCCTGAACCAAGTGCTGTAACCGAGTAAAGAATAAACCATCAGCAGGCAGTTCAATAGCCTAGAAAGTAATATAATTCACTCACGCTGGCACACAAACGGAAGGCCAATCACAGTTTTGACCTTGCTGATGGCTTTGTGAAAATGACTGACATTAATCTCATGCTCCAAATATCTTAAGGATAGCTTGAAAGCACTGACAGCCTTTAAACATTTTCCAGTGAGAATCTTCTAATCCCAGACCAGTTTCACAGGCAAAAGACTCCTGACATGACAGGATTCCTGATAGAGATCTGATTCTACCATTGGTCTGATGTAGTCAGTGCCATCAGCCTGTGATAATTGGGGTCAGTAGCACAGCGTAACGGTTAGCTGTGAGACACCTTTCATTTCTTTCTCAAAAGAATCAGTTTAGATGCAGGCAGGTGGGAAACCGAAGATCACATTTCCATCATTTATGACCCACCTCCATCTCTGATCACAGGGAGAAAAACAGATGTATTCATGTCACGAGTGCCAAAAATCTTTATCAAATCCTTGGTGGCCACAAGCACTTTTCATATCTCCCTAAATGCTATAAGCTTCGACTGTTTCTTGGAAATACAAACTAGAAATTCCAGAAAGAAAACAGGGCTGTTCCCTACTTTGACAAAAAGATAAAACATCCTCACATGAAAAGCTTCATCTGCAAAAGCTAAGCACACAATGGGAGGTTATCCCTCCTGGGCACCCAGAGAGGATGTACTTTTAATTTCCTTCTGCATTTTTATGGCAACTTGTGCTTGTTTAATGATTTGTTAATATTCTCAGAGCTTACAAACACTTGGCAGAAAACATACCTAATTTTCACTGCTTAATGATATTCTTTGAAGCATGGGGAGACGTAAAAGACAACAAAGTAAAATAAAATATGGCATGCCATATAAAAACAAGTGACAGCACAATGTAGTGATTGAAAATTCACTTAATCTAAAGGTCCACCTGCATTTTACATCTGCCCAAAATTTCCCAAGTTTCCCATCTTCTCTGTAATTCACTGTCAGAAGCGGAGCTGCTCTGTCACTGTCAGTTCAGCTTTCTATGCAGACCCAAAGCCTTAGCTATCAAACAGGCCAATATAAAAGCAACTGCAGCTATATTCATCCAAAGTGACTGTACTTCAACAGCCATAAAAGCTAAGCAGATGTTCACCCAACTTACCATCACCCCTCCCCTGCCACTAAATCGAGAGCCAAAGGTATTTAATTAGATCAGCAGTAAAGTCACTTCTGTTCCTATGCTATTTTCTCAAAAATTCGACCATTCATACTATTTTTTTTTTCTTCTTCTTCTCTATTTACCCTAAAATCTTTAGACTATCTTGCCAGGAGGCTACTCTTCACTGCTGTTCCTCCTCTACTTGTGAACCATGGTTATACCTCCTCCAACCCTGGCGGCTGCGTACTCACATGAGTACTCATACTGCATACTCATGGCTACAGGACCCTTAGCTATACTCCTGAAAACCCACCACTTAGTTCTTACGTGCTACTCTAACACAAGCAAGAGGAGAGTCTTAAGTGATGTAAGTCAGTAGTAAACACCACCCAGCTACCCAAGCATCTGGCTCCAATGGTTCAACGAGTTCTGAAGGTGGCAGTTCAGTTGGGTGCTGCACCTCCATGAGAAGTCACCTGTTAACAGCACAAATTTCTTTTCTAAGGACTAGGTCTAAGCTGTGCCACTGAGAATTTTCCTTTTAAAATCAAGGTAGGTGGCAATATGTGAGCTGACCTTTTTGCTGAACAGACCTGCAATCAAATTGGATAAGATTTACAACCAGAGGACAAGTATAAACATGTTTTTAACCTCCTGCACAAAGGCTCGTTTCTCATGGAGCAGCCACGCAAGTGAGCAGTGGTGTTTTGTAGGGAGGTTTTGTTAAGCACACCTTAGTACACGGTTTAAAACAAGTGAGCATTGGGAACCGTGACTCAGATTTGCTGTTGTCAAGTAAGGAAGTCAGGGGAACTGAGTCTTCAGGCAGCCTACAATCAGTCTCAGTTAAAGCAAGGGACAGACCCTTGCCAAGGAAAAAGTAATGAACTAAATGCTCTTAACGCTAATTTGAACCAAGGAGGAGTGTTTCAATGAGCTGTGGATGAGAATTAAACTCTGGATACAGATGCAAACCGATGCCAAGCAATTAATGTAAGTCGTGTTTCACGGCAAACAGGTCATCTTTTGTCAGCTGAAAGCCCTTGCTACTAAGCTTTGTTTAGCGCTAGGACTAAACATAAAATGAACAGTTGTATTCTGTGTTGTAGAACTACATGCCAATAAAAGCAGCCAGGTGAAAGCCATGGGCATTGGAGATCTATAAACAATTTTGTTTTGGGGATTTTTGAAGAAACAAATTCTTTCATACAATGCATCCAATTTTTGCTTTCCCATATCAATATGGCATTTCTGGAAAACGCAACAAAAGAACACCCCAAAGCTTTCACAGTTAGAAAAAAATGAGTCTTGGGAAGCCAGAAGCAAAGTTTCTTAATTATCAAAGGACATCCAGTGGTTCAGATAACACAACTGCTTTGGAAAAGCAGCGTTTCCACAGGATTTTTCCAAGGTTGCCTGTGGGGTTCTCAGCTTTCAGTGCTCCTTACTGCATGCAATCTAACAGTTTGATTCTCCATCATAAAATGCTACGTATGCTGTTTTGAACACAAAGGCATACATTTTGCTACCTGCTTTATTCAGATTCCCCTTAGCAAACACTGATCAACCGCAAGAAACCCATGTCTCACTTCTCAGGGATGAGTCTCAAGTCTCCTGCCTTGTGCTGTGAGGCGTATTCCTTCCACAGAAGTCACTTCAGGGAAGTGACCAAGTGTTTTTTTAACATGATTTCTCTTTCCCCCTCTTAAATAAAACAGGAGTAGTGAAGGTTTCACCATCACTAAAGTTCTGAAAGTCTTGTTTGAATTTAAAGACTACATATTAAAATGTTTTGACCCTTTCAGCAGGAGCAGTGAGATACTAGTGAACCATATAGTTAATGATACTGGTCCTAAAACAGACCAAGTTTTATGTGTAACTAAGTAAGTTAATATTTGGTCAGGTGTAATGAAATAAACCACTTTTGAGTACGGACTAGACAACAGCTTTATTTTGCATTTAAGTTATTGCATGTTTATTGGTTGGGGTTTTTCTTGTTGTTTGGTTGGGGTTTTTTTAAATTTCTTTAATGTCTTCAATAAATGCCTTCAGAAATCAGGGGAAACAGTAGAACAAAACTGAGCTAACCTTAAGCAGCTGAGAGTGCCTGGACTGCCAACACCACCCTTATGCAAGAACTCCCCGGGGTTACAAACAGATTAACCCCTTTGTTTCACGTTGTATTTCCCAACTCCTACTCCAAAGCCTGCCGATCACCTGCCTCACGTTTCCCAGGAAAGGTCTTAAGGAAATTGCTGGCAATCAGATACTCATGACCTGACCCTCCTCTCCCAAGAACTTAAGTAATGAGCATCCTTGTGAGAATTCAACTCATGGCTATAGATTAAAGAGCTGTTTTCTCCCGGCTGAGACAACAGCACACAGTATGGCTGATTCCAGACAAGCACTGCTTTTGTGTTACTGAATTGGAGACAGTTGCCGTTTGCAGGATCAGCAGATGGAAATCTAGGAACAGCACTGTATAAGCAAACCCAATACTTTAGCCAGGTAAACAGGCCTGGAAGATCCAAAGTCTCAGCAGCTGGAGCAGGGCTGATCTTAGCAGCCAAAGCACACCCATGATGTGCTCTCCCTCTAGTTGAACATAGTGCTCTGTTTGGAAAAAGTATGTTCCTTACAGAGGAAAAAAAAATATAAACTTCTGCCATAAATGGGTTAACTATTGGCCAAGCTGTAGGCAAAAGATGGGGCGCAGTAGGAGGAGGATGAAGAAAATGAATGTGGTGGCAGGCATAAAAATTACACAAAATATTCCTCTGATCTGCAAAAAGATGGTAGTGGCAAATGCAAGCCAGTAGTTTACCATCAGAAGCATGCATAATACGGATTTCTGCAGTATTAGCAGTTTTCTCAGTCTACAGACCTCAGATCTGAGGAAGAAAAGTTACCAACATAAAACGCTAGTGACAAAAGCAGCTTTATAAAAACTTTAGCCTCCCCTTATTTTCCTAAATTCTACATTTTTCCACCCAGTTGCTCCTCCCCAGCCCACATTTACTCTTCTTCCCACTCAGGCAGTGCTGTTTTCTAAAGATGGCCACAACTGAACACATCAGTTGTGTCTGAATTGGTTGCATGCAGTAGCTTTCTACGCTTATTGACTAATTAATTAATGAAATGAGGGAAGTTACTTTGGTCATACATGAATCTTGAGATTATTAGCTACCAGCACAGTTCTCAATGAGGTGCTTATACACGTTTGAGCAAAGGAAGTTTAGTATTTTGACTAAATAAAAAAAAACCCCTCTCCTTTCAAACCAAACAAAGGAATGCCTTGGCAGAAAAACTGGAGGTATCTGAAATTGGTGTAGTAAACCAATTTTCTGTCATGGACATCAATACTGCCAAATAATTTGCATTGGTTGTATTTTTCAAATAATTGAGGCAGTTATTTCGTTCAGAGAAGCCAAGACAGATTCTTATGCAATAGCTGGCAATTTTAATTTTTTATTATCATCTTAATGTATCACAAAATACCAATATGTATAAACATATCCTACTGCACCTTTTTATTTTAATTATGCTAATTTTGGTCACAACTGATATCTACACAAAGGGCTAAATCCTGTATTTTAATCCACATTCATAAAAAAAAGACAGTTCAAAACAAGCACCCTTTTGAATTTATAATTCAAACACATGCACACATCAACTTTTGATTTGGAGTGACACCCTCTGTTCCCTTTAAGTTATACAGTAAGTCAAAAAACTAATAAGGTGGTGGTGACACCACCAGTTGGGAGGATGTCTCAACTCCATCAGGTCACACGTGAGTGAGTTGTCTTTCAGAGTGTGCAACTTAACATTTCATCTCCTCAAACACAGGCTTTGTAACTGATAGCTTCCTTATGAGATCATCTGGCCTGCTGTACGTAGAGAAGCACAAATCAATGAGCTCAGGTTATACTTCAGAAAGAAAGAGAATGTAGCAAAAACATGCCACAAAAACCGGAGTAATAGTTACAGGTGTCATTTGCCTATTGTCTCTGAATTACTTCTAAGCCATTTTTCACCTTCTGAGTTTTGCAAGTGCCTAGTATTCTATGTGAAACCTGCGTATGCAATGTATGCAGTGTTATACAGACTGAGGAAAAGGGTCCTGGAAGACAGCCTTTCATCACAAAGGTGAAAAGGAATTTCTGAGCTCTGCAGTACAACACTCAAGAAAAACCCACTTTCCAAGAAATTTGACATCATGCAAAATTATTTCCATGGCTTTGCATATCAGAGCTATCATTAAGGGTTTGTATTAATTAAAGCAACATTCTTCTAATCTAGTTTTTTCACCTCACCATCAATATCGATATTTTAGATTGGTCTATGTGCTATTTTAAGAATAAAAGCTAAAGGACAAATAATAAAGTGATTTTATGACAGCATCTTTTACTTGAGAGGGACACAAATAATAAATATACCCAGTAAAACACACAGATGGAAAAGGAGAGGATGAAAAAGAAAAAAACCCAGCCAACCAACCAACCAATGAACCCAAACCACTCCAGAACCCCAACACCTAAAAATTATAATATTGCCCTAAAGTTTTTTAAGTCACAGAGCAGAAGGATTTCCTTCTTCTTAATCAACATCTTTTTACAGGAGTAAAAGAAAATAAAACCCTTTTCTAGTCTTCTTTTATACACTACAAAGATTTTGACATATCCTTAGATGCAAACTATGTTTTCAATAATCTATTCACTGGGTTTGAAGAAACAAAAAGAGGATATAGGAAGGAAACCCAAACAGGGAAACCGACTCTTAAATGCAGCAGAGACCTACCAGGCTGGGTGTGAACTTTTTGTTGAGAAAATTTAAAGTTAAAGCCAGGGATACATGCTTTCACCTGGAAGAGTAATAAATCAAGGAAACAGCCATAGGTTATAGTGCATTTCTCAGATTTTAGTCAAGTTAGGCCGAGAGTATTATTACAATGAGACAAGTCAAGTTAATTTTTAGTCAAGTTCATTGAGTTAGGCTGATGTATTATTGCAATGAGACATTGTGATACACATAGGAAATAATTAAGGAATTATTAGAATGAACTTTACAGAGTAGCCAGAGTAAAGGTCTTTTCAGCATCCTGCTGGAGAGGAAGTGACATTCAAAATTCAGAGCTGGAAGTCTCTTGCTGCACAAAAAAAAGTCAGTGAGGGTAAAGAGCAATGCAGACTTTAGATCACTTTGGTTTCTACCAGCCATGACAAAACACATGTGAAGCAGGTAGGTTAAGAAGATAACACACAAAATATTTATCTTGGAGTGAGAAGTGTTGCTGTAAGATGCTCCACAGGTTTCAGGTCACACTAGCAAACTTAGCTTGAAGGTGCTGTTCACTAGACTCTGGTCTGCAGGCATCCACAGCACCCAGACTTTGTTGCTTGCCTCTGATACAGAGCCCATTCAACAGCTGAAGATAAGGGCTGCTACTCTAATATTCAGGATTACAGAAACTTTCTATCAGCACCCCTGCAGGAACCATTTTTCTGAAGAACCAATACTTGTATTTGATGACATCATACTTCTCCAAAAGCTGATACTACTAAATCCAGGGTGAACTCCTTCCTTTCCAAGAGGTAAGGGAATACAGATGCATTGTGTTATGTGCATGTGAACTGTTTTATTACTCAGTATACCATGAAGTATACTTGCATACTTCTATGCTTTTTCTTCCTCCCTGAATTGCATCTATTTAAAACCACCCGGACACCAAAAGTAAATACCTACTTTATAAACATGCACAAGAAAACTATCATCATAAATGGTGTGAAATGAACACAAACCAAAGATGATCCCTCTAAACTAGACCTGATGATTACTTACACTAAAAGCAGCGTAAAACATAACACTCATGATAAAGTTTAACATTCTTTACCAAAAAAAAAGAAGAAAAATAAAAGAAAAAAAAAGAAGAAAAAAAAGTCTGGCTCAGTTTTATCTCTGCAAAATAACCCTCAGGAAAGTAAACCTCTGATTGTACCTCCTGGTGACCCAATTTATGACCTGCAACTCAAGTGCATAGAGCAGGCACAGCATGTGGCATGAAGTTCACAGTTAAACTGTGTGACAGGTTGGTACAGCTCTGCTCAGACATTGTTACTCCTGCAAGCCATTGGGTAATTTCTATGGTCCGTAACACACAGATTGAAGCACATTTTTGGCATAAGAATAATTATAATATATATTTGGCATAAGAGTAATCATTGCAAGTTCTTTTAGTTACTTTTCGCTGAATACTAAACAGATACACACAGAGCCTGTGACTTAAAAGCACAAGAGCAAACAAGTGTTAGAATGGGTATTACCCCAGGCAGGTTATTGATGACCAGCAGAAGTTTCCTATTTACCTGATAAAACAGTTGTTCTTTAACTATTTATTGAAGGAGGATGAAACAGAGAGGAGCTGTTCGTGACAAAGCTCCAGCACCACTGATACTATAGTCTCACAGCTGCTGAATTACATTCTCAGCCACAGGGTGTTGAAATAGGGCTTCTGTGGTTCACCAAGAGGAGAAGGCAAAGAACAGGACCCGCTGAACTAGCGCTGTCACGTCGGTGGTCAAGTTACAGCATTTTGCAAAGGAAACAAGTGTCAGGATGCACATGCTCGGTGCAAAAGTGCCTTCACTCATTTCACAGAATTAATGTCCAGCTCTCCTCTAATTACAGCCTGCTGGGTACACATCAAATCGGTGTGAAATATGAGCAAGAACAGAAGGAGGCTCTACATTTCCTTGATGTCTCGGGTTGGTACTCCACACAAACAGAGTGAGGATTTGTTATCTCTGTCTCATTCTGCTTAACTTTCAGGCTCTCAAGCTGTAACAAAGTGCAACACATTTTGAGGAGAAGTAGAGGGAACAATAGAACTCCCAACATAAAGATTGCTTCCTCAGGGAGGAAACCTGTTTATTTATGGAAGAAGATAAAATTTGTAAAGGTACTGCTTCATTAATGGATTTGATTTTGATTTTGATTTTTCTTTTTTTTAATGACTGGAATTCTGTTATTTGTTCCTCTTTGCATTGATAAACCCAAATTGGGCCAAAACAATCTGCTCCCGTTCGAAACGTGCATTTCTGAACTGCTTACAACTAGCTTTGTTTTCAAGTGGAGGAATACAACACATGCCACACTCCCACACCCCCAGCCCATATTCACAGAGGTGCGTTAAGCTCAGAATTTCCAGCTTGGACTGGAAATTAATCTAAAAACCAGAGCCTTACACTTCAACTTGAATCCGGTAAAGACAGTTAATTTGATGAAGTAAGCAGAGCTTTAATTACACTTCAAAAACTTTTACAGCTCATCAAGGAAATGAAGTTCCTTCATATGAAGCTTTTAGTAGTATGTGAATAATACACCAACAAACACCTTTAAACTTTATATTAGTCAATGCTGTTGCACTTAACCTGCAGTGTGATCATCAAGTGCTCTACTTTATTGATCAATTACCAGATCTAGCAAACTGCAACAGTCTTAGCAAAGCATAAATCCATTAAGATTTTATCACCATCATTGTATCACTTTGCTAAATAGGGACTCATTTAGAGGCAACCACCTTCAGCTACATACTTAAGCACATACAATAATGAGGTGGTATAAGCAGTTCTGATAATTTTCATAGTCATACTTTAGACTAATACCTTATTAATCCCTCTATAGTGCATCATTCATAACAGGATTTTTAAAGGGACATGAAACATACTGATATTTGTGTTGTAAATCTATTTTCATCATGGCACCTACTATCACAGAGGTAGAGCAGTTTGGCACCTGCAAATGTTTTACAAACATAACACCAACAGGTTATGGCAAAGAAAAAAAAAGGGTGGACACCAAATTTCAGAAAAATAGGTATGTACAGCTTTAAAGGGGCAGGGAAATGAAGATTATTCATTGGGATGAACCATTTCCAATTCCTGCTTGACAAAAAAAATAACAATTTAAGCCTGAAGTCAATTAAAAAGGCCAAGTTCTAAAACTCCTTAAAATAGGCTTTAAAAGAGAAGCCTTCACAGATGGAAGTTTGACTGCACGGCACAGCCGGGTGCTGTTATAATAGGCTTTTTTTAATAACTTTGATCAAAGCTTATTAACTAGCAGCATCAAGCCATCAGTGGTTTGGGCTACACAAGAGAACTAATTAAATTTAAAGGGACACAGCCTCCTAAAGTTACACCATGTAATCTCCAAACAGGAATTTGAATGAAGGGGATGAGAACATCTGCATAGTGAAACAGTGGAAAAACTGCAAGGTGTTTTCTCTTGTTTATTTTGGGCATTATAGTGAGCTTAATAGAATCAATAGTGAATTTGTTCCTCATCAACAATCCTGTAGAAAAGTATAAGCATTTCAAGCCAGAAGAATCATTTAATAGAGAATACATGCAGCAAGAAACAGAACATAAAACTTCAGTGAATCCAAGAGGCCAGACCATGGGATCCCTGCTTACCCAAGGAGCTGGAACTTCCACTGATTTCAATGTGAAACATGACTAAAGAATTCACTGGCAAGAGAAAATGAAGCAAGAGAAAGCAAGCTGAATGTGAATTGGTGCCCAGTAGCCTTGTTTTGTCTACAGGCAGCCACATATCATAGCATTACATCTGAAAACCACAATAAATTGTAAAATAATTTCTTCCATTGCTTATCTCCCTCGTTCATATCCATTATAAATTTCAGTTTAGAACACCCTTCCCTGGGAAGAGAAATAACCTTTTCTGTTCTAGTTATCTTCCAAACACTGTGAAAAGGGAAACTATTACCCTTCATCTCCAGAAAGGGCAAATGCTAATCAAATGCTTGCTCCTATTATAAATGTTTCTTGATATATGGACCACTAAAGTATTTTCCAATTAATAAAAGAGTTTAATTTGTATGACAAATACATTATTCCTAATCATGACATCAAAGATGTCTTCTGTCTGATAATTTTACTATCATTGTAGGTTCCCTAGGAGAAAGGGCTCAATAGCTAGAGCAAATAATAAAATTAAAATTTAGCACTGAGCAGGAGGAGGAAGAGTCAGTAACAGCTACCTTGTGTTCTGGATTGTTCTCGATCAAAAAAAGGGTTTCTGCATCCTAAAATGACAGCAGCTTCTTGTATCAGTGTGGTGGCATGCTAAGACACCAAGACACTCTTATGGGCCAAAAGAAATACAGACTGGCAATGTCCAGACTTTTTTTGGGGGGTTTGTTTATTTTTTTTAAACTCTGGTCCTGTAGGCAAAAGAATACGAGAAGAACTACAGTGTAATTCCAATCAACATCTTTCTGTAATTTTTCCAAGACAGCTCCAGGTGCTTCTTATCCGTGCGTGTGTAACATTCTTTCTGCTGTCAGTTGAGCTCACAGTCCTAACCAAAAATGATGACCTTAAAAATGCTGGACACCAGTCAAGCTAAACAAAACTTGGTCAAAGAGCTGAAGTGCAAGACTAGATGCAAGGCGTGATGGAGGAGTGAAATGATGAGATGACAAACCAGCAGTCTCGAGCGTGAGGCACTTGTAAAGTTGCTGGAACGTTGCTGAAGTACCAGTACTGAAAGCAACAACTACATTGAGTTTTGGTCACTTGGCTAGAATTTTATCCACTCTGGAATGAAAGAAACAACATAACAAGCTGAAAGCAACCCTCCCCTGCTCCCAAGAAACATTCACAAGGAGCTGCTTAACAGTAGGAGGAGTTCCTTCCTATTCTCCTTCCAGAGCAGAACAAGTACTCACAGTATTGCAAGGACCTGGCACATCATATATAGCTGCTACTTAAGAATCCATTCAGCTGCAGGGGAAGCAGGAGTTGTGTACAAGTAATCCATCAATGTCTTCCTATACAAGGTGTACCATTTCTAAAATCTGTACTTCTCACATACATCAGTTGTCTTCCCGATTACTTTACACTACATTACCTACTAATTCAATTCTAATTTGTTCTTTTATGATACAGAATATTAGCTGTGTCAGTGTGCAGGTTAGAGACAAAAACTACCATGATTCAGTTAATTCTGTCTTTAAGCTATGAAGTACAAACTGCTGTCAAAAAGCAAGCCATAAATCACATCTATTGCTGGTACTGTAAATGCCAAAACACTTAAATTTCTAGGTAAACTTTTAGGTTACAGTTTAACTGCTATTGTAGGAAAAGGCCTCTGCATACATTTTATCTGTAGCTGATCACATAAATGTAAGCTGTCTGCTGTGCAGAGGTTGAAAACCCACCTGATAACATGCATGGCTAAACTCATTATTGTATTAGATAAAACAAACGGTTTTATTCTGCAACTCATCTCATGTTACAGAGGAAAAGCTGTCACAGAAACAGCCACGTACAATGCCCAACATAATGCACTTGTTCTTCTCTCAAGTTCATGCTTAAATGAACTTATCATGTCATTTCCTTAAAAAAGGCATTGGGATTTCAGTGCTGGCATTGATGGACAGAACCCATCATAACCTGCTCCAAGCCATTCCAACAGTTAATTATCCTGTCAGGAATAATGTCCCACTTTTGGTTTTGTCTAATATTAAGTTCCAGTTATTCAAGTTCATTAAACATCTGTATCTGCTGGATGGAAATAGTGTCTACAAGGACATCATTGTACAATGTAGTTTCTTTTAAAGAAAAGAAACAATGGTCATTTAAGATCCTTCTCAGAATTTCATTTAAATAATTTACTAATCCCTCTACTGTTCTCACAACATTTTTTCCACGATTTTCTAACATTTACATTTTTCTTCAAATTTGGATATCCAAACCCAACACAGCACTGCACTGAGGAGCCAGATCTTATCTCAGACTCAAAATCACGCGGTCCCTTTTGACACAGTTTTGCAAATCTACTCATTACTTGCTGTCAAAGGACTGGAAAACACGGCATTATGTTTTGCTAGAATGTATAAGGTTTTTTATAGCTGGTGTATAAAAAAAAATCTAAGCCTGGTTTATATAAATCATCCTCAATTTCAGACTCCACAGGTACAAGGGCTGATAACTTTCAATTTATTTTATCTACCACATTTGAGAATACATTTATCAGTGTTACACTAATTTCTGTGTTCTCATTTCTTGAATAAAGGGTGGTGCAACATGACATATTATGGAAATCAGTTTTACATTCATCAGCCAGATGGTAATCTCATCACAGAAGACGTGAGTACCTGGTTTTCAACCTCCAGTTTCTGCACCTTTGCAAAGATTGCAATTAACCGTTCTTACCCTTAAGTAATTTTCTTCACTGAGTCTTGTTCCAATATTTGCATCAGATCAACACAAGACTGAAACCCCCTTAACTGAATATGCCATTTCATTTACCTTTTTTTTCTGGTAAATATTAGCAGCATTTTTTCCAGGTGGAAGATAATAAAAAAAAAAAAGAAAAAGGAAGAATGCTGTCAGTGCCCTGAAAATTCTAGAAGAGAAAAAATTGGTGGCTAAGAAAAATCCTCTGCCAGCTATTCAAGATCTGCAGTTCAACACACCTAATGACTGGCTATTTTCAAAGTATCTAGACTTCACAGCTAATGTTTCATGTCCCTTTTGTTGCTAGAACAGAACAACGTTATGACACAAGTACACCTAGTTTTCCCTTCTAAATGTAAGCCAAAAGCACTTACTGAACACATCTGCTTTTTCAATTACCACTGCATTTTTTTTAACATTGCACTAATAGGCCAGTAACAGCTGCATACATGTTCTCAACTGACTTGAAGACTTGTCAGTGGCCTTCAACCTCCTGGCCTGACATTCTCTGCCTTGACATCACATGACTTTCTTCCACCTGCAGAGTTCCTACTTTTCACATCAGCTTCACCCTTTTAAAATTTTGGGCATGCAGATATACAAACACACACTTGGTATGTGCATAGGTGAACATTTCTGCACATGTCTTCCCTTTCTGTCCAAGTAGTCTTTAAATCATGATCTTCTCTCTTGATTGTGGCTTTCACCGACAATGTGAAAAACTCTCACAGATCTTATAAAGCCCCTTGACTCCCACAACTCACACGATGACATTCCAAACCCAAAAGGAAAAGAAATTTCATGTTGGACTGATAGGAAAACACAAATAAATAGAAAAAAATCCAACAATTACCTGCAGTATCTTTCATGCCTTACAGCCCTTGATGCTTAATGTAGCAATAAGCTTCATAATCTGCTCATGCCACTCACCCTGGGATCAGTATATTCTTCACAGGTACACAGTCTGCCCTCAGACCTCTTTTTGCATGTGAAAATCCTAGACCACACTAAGATACTCAGGTTCTACCTGTGCTTTTCCATTGTTCATGGAAAGAAAAAGCTGTATACACGGGAAGAGTATCAACTGACCTAAATGATATTGTGCAGGTTCAAGAACATGCTTACCTTGAAAAACCTGACAATGTTACCTATAGGATTAAGTTTACAGTCTTCATGTTACTGCAAACTTGGCAGTTGAAAAAACTCTCTAGTCATGATTCAAACCCTGAGAATTGTGTCCCACAAAGGCAACAGGAAACACGTTTTTGTTTACAACCCAAAAATACAGTTGTGTTTTTTCTTCCTTTAAATTGATCGACTTGGTCCTTCCTGATTGCCTGAGGAGGGCAGTGGGGGTGTGTGGGTTTAATTTTTATGTACATGTATTTATAAGTCTCACTGAGTTAGTTAAGTCATACTAAATCTAGCAAAAGAATTCACACCTTCCACCTGTCCTTGCCTTATTCATTAAATGTAACATAATGCTCCTCATCTGAATTGAAAGCAAAGTTTTCTGATCTAATTAATATAGTAGAACATAAAACTATTTATTTCTGTGATTGTAATTTCCTCTGTCTGTCTGAAGCTCTGTCTACTTTGTATTACATCAGAAAGTCCTCAACAAATGGGCTCATATGAGTTACAAAGCTGAATGCCACTGGTATCAGGGTCTTGAACACTTCTGGTTCCCAGTGCACACAGTAAACTGTTGTAAGAAGCTGTCTTGATTACCTTTACCTATGATGGAAACAGAAAGCTCTAGTGAGAGAACCCATAGCAAACTTGCAGACCTGAAGGGAAGTTCATATGTATATACACAGCAAGTATCAGTTCAGTTTTAATTCTTTGATAGCAATCATCCTGCATATTCCTAATAGTTTTCCAAAATTTCTTATGATTCACAGCTAAATATTTTGCATTGTAGAATGGGCAATTGCTGTATTCCATACATTTTACAAGTCTCTAGTTCTGGAAATAGTAGTCAAGTTAAGTTTCATGAACAGTTTCATGAGGCCAAAAATTCACCAGTGAATTAAAATTAATTCTGCTATAAATACATTTTTATTCCATTTATGCACACAGCTATTTTTATAGCTGTTCAACATACTCTCTTTCCCCCTCTTTAAACACTGCTGAATCTGTCAGGAAGTACATTTTACATTCTAGCAATCACTCCACACACATCATGATTCCTAGAATTTAAAATGGAATTGTTGATGGTTCAGATACTGTTAGATTGTCATTAGTTCTGCAAAGTATGTCATTTGTCATTTTAGAAGAAATGACAGTACCTTCACTTGTACAACATGCTTTTAAACTTCCTCTCTCTAATTTGAAAATGCCAGTATTATACTCTGCTTCAAGAGAGGTATTTTTAAGGCTTGCAGGTTGGCTTGACACAGAGCAATTTGACAGGTGGTATTTTGTCTTCATTAAGGTTTATTCACATAAAGTGATTGGCCTGTCCGTGATATTCCCCAAAGACAATACATTCTGTCTTACCTGATGGTAATGAGGGCCGTGTACTATAAATTTTCACTTTCCTCATCAGTGCTGCCATCATAGTCATTTTCTCTCCCTGTAGCCACCTGAGTGGTCGCTGTGCTATCCCTTGGAAAAAGGAAAAAAAAAAAAATCCTATCTTTGCCTTTTATTGTTCCTGCAAATATTAGGCAATACGAGACAATACACATCACCATGAAGTCTCTATGCTGAACAGTTTAGCATATTCACATACACATATAAAAAAGGCATAAAAAAGCAGGATAAAAATAGCAAACAAATTAAGGTGTGACGTAGCATTAGAAAGATTCATCTCCAAATATTTTTGAAATTAAAAAAAACCAACCAAACAAACATGAAAACATTTAGATTTAGGTGGGTTTGTTTCCCCAGAGGAGTCAAATAATTCAGGGAAATGCAAATGAAAGTACTGCCTATGGAAATGGCAGAGACATACCCTGAGTGGGAAATCAACTGCAATCTAACAGAAAAAAAGAGACAGATTCACTTAGTTCTTGGCTATAGGAAACGGCAATATGCTGCTATCTACAATGATACCACAAAGAATCCTCTATTGTCGTGACTAACCGTATTGTTTTGGCTAACCAAGCACTTAGCCAGGATGAGCTCTAACTAAACTCACTGTTAGAGCCAAGGAAATGGAAGCTGAACTATACAACTATGCATCAGATACGATACCAAGTAACTCAGGAAAATTAAGAAATACCTTGTACATCTGGCATCTGCTGCAGATCTTTTAGCTTTGTTCAGCAGCTCCTGTAAGTTTCTTATCTTTGCCTTCTTTTCATTCAGCACCAAAATAAACCGGTTGTAAAGGTCTGCCTCTAGCTCTTCCTTAGCCTCCACACATTTTTCCAGCCTACAATGTAAAGGTAACCGTTACACTATTTCTTTTTAAAATTCTGGTGTTTCCTGGAAGAAAATTCTGTCATGAGGCCAGCCTTCCTATTACAAGAATCCCAATACCAACCCACACATGACTAGTCCAGCATTTTGTGGGTGAAACAGGCCAACAGATGCCGTTTTCCCCACAGAAAACTGCAGTGATTTTGAGACCAAAAGAGGAAAGTTTCCAAGGGGAAATATTTCTCTATGGGGTTTTTGGTTTTGTTTTGGTTTTTTTTTTGATAGGTTCTTGCACACATGCATCTGAGACAGCTAAAATTTAAATAGGTAAATGTTCTTTAGTTTCAATGCTGAACTAACCATATTGGGCAGGACACACATAATGAGATTACAAATAGATATGATCGAGCTTGACAGGTCCCACATCTGGACCACACACTCTGAATCGAAATACACTTGAACAGGATGGGAAAAAAAAGAAGCAGAAAGAAATGAGAAATAGGTAAGTCCACTCCAACGTGGACTGAGAAGTACCAGCATGGACTAGAGAAGCAAATACTTTGGGCAACCAGAACAGGTCCCTAACTCTTTCTTTGCCCGGACTCTCTAAGCAGGTGTGGGTGATTCAGACCTCTGCATGATCATTTCCCATCAACAGCCGTGTTCTGGTGAGCTGGGAAGGTACAGAAACCAGTGTCTAGCAAAGTTCAACAGGACACTGCAGCAACACCCAATGCCACCTGTAATCCCTTACCAGCTCTCAGACAAATACAACACTAGTAATTCCAGTGCTGTGGACTCCACCTCGAGGTGCATGGGCACAGCTGAGATGTGGTACACCTGCAGCCACCATGAGGAAGGTTGGGGGATTTTTATCCTCCCCTGAACCAATCACAATAACTTGGTCTGGAACTAAACACCTACACTATGGATAAACATGTTTTAAAAGCTCTTAATTAGCATCTCCAGAGTAAAATATTCTTCAGGTATTTAAAGGTTTCATGTGCACCTGTAGGTAGGGAGGCCAATGTCAATGAAGCGAAGCACAATGGAGATTATAAAATTAAGAACATGAACGTATACTGTCTCATAAGCAAAGCAAAACTGAAATATAAGCAAACATGAGCACAATAAATGAAGTGCCTTAGAGCAAATGGGATCCTATATTTACTTCTTGTATTTCATTGAATGTTTGTGGTTCAAACCAAGGACTAAAAAAGTAATAGCTGTGTTGCTAACAAGCAAATAAACATCTTGATAATCTTATTGATCATGGTAACTATGGTATTATAGTAAACAGTCATAACAACATTTTTTTCTCCAACTTGTGCAAGGTTAGAAAAAAAGTTTAGAATGCTTCCTTTGTTACTAAACTCAAACACATAACAGATTAAAAAAATATATTCATTTATAAGGTGAGAAATTTCAACAGATTTGTTAAATAAATACTATTTTGTTCATAGATCAAAACTATATATGGTATAAGAAGGAAGACAATAGAAAATAATCTCATGAAGTATTAACTCTACTGTGCAATGCTTTAGGGATATGCTTGATAGCTGATAAATAATTCATCTAATTTAAATGCAAATAGCAGAACATCATTACCATATAGACCGGTTCAATAATTCCTAAATGAAAGATCATATGTACTAATCAACTACCAGGAGACTTTCCACCTACAAATGGAAAGTTAACTGTTTAGTGGGGAACAAATAGGCAATTCACAAAGAACCATATACCCTAACACATGGTCCAGAAATGCCTTGACCAGCTCATAGAAGGAGGAAAGTAAGGATAGGAATTGGCTTCCACTTATCAAGTAGAATTCAGCCATTAAAAAAATAAATAAATAAATACACAGCTTTTGAAAAAACTGCCATTTATGTTCTTGAAACTAATGATGCCTATAAAGATAAACATGGAAAGCACGGATTTCGTTAAGATACAGTAATCCCGTTTGTATCAAACCCTATAGAAAACTCCCCTCTCTCACATACAAAACAATACTAGCTAAAGAAAGTGTTTACTACTGTGTCTTCATTTTGCCAATGGACTGTTTTTTGTCAGAGCAGCTGAGATTGGTTTGAATGGTTTCATCGAGACATGTTGCTGTCTTGGCCAAAAAGGTGTCATGTTAAGATAACTTCAGTGGGGCCCTTGAATCCTGCGAAGACACCAACTGATGAAAACCCACATAACTGTAAACCCTCAGTGAATTATAGCTGATGCTTCCTGGACCTTCAGAAGCACAGTTACAGGAACCTATTGCAAGACTAGCCAATTTCTCCAGCCTCTGGAGCAAAATATTAGCGTCTTGAAACACACATGCCGATTATATGCATAGATTAGAATATTAATTCTTCCCCGTAGGTAAAAATCTATTAGCTGTATGCCATCAGTTAATCTTATATTATCATTTTCATTTATATGAACACCATCTTAAATTTTTTTGCTGTTGTTTTAAGCAATCCCTATATAAATACATCCTGCAGACACAGATAAGACACTAGTTTGGCATGACATTCAATGAGTGTAAAACAGTATTACGTTAATGCCATATTTGCAAGCTATGAGCCTTTAAAATATACTACTGCGTGGCATACAATGGTACTTGGAATTAGTAAAAAAGCAACAGTCCTCTGCTGCTTGGGAAGAGGAGCGCATTAATTAGGCAGAACGTGTGTGTGTGTCTGTGCTGGCTCTGGCTGTATCTCTGCACAGCGTTTAGGATTCACTGAGGCATGCATTACCTGAATTACGTGACCACGGAGCAGAGCTGGCCGGGTTTCATTCCAATACCTCATTACAAACACAAACTTTAATTGCCATTTGTCACACGCTCACGCCCCTGTGCCGAAACACCGTCTCCCCAGGCCAGAGAAGCTGCTCATCTCAAAGAGACAACTCCTCACGTGCACTGAAAATAAATGGAAGTTAATGGCTGGAGTGGTGCAAGTCTTGTTTTTTTGCAGGTGCTTGGCTGTTTCTGTATTCTGAGATTTCTCTGCAGTGCCAGTGCTACGCTTTTAATGAGCCAGACATGCCTAAGTTGATAGCCATCAGAAAGCTCCCACAGCCTACTGAAAGGAACGGTTAGGACTAGTAATTGAGAAAATAAAGTAACTGTCCATTTCTTAAGTGCTGCCTAAGCCTAGAGCAATCACACATGCTTCACAGAGGTTAATGTGACCCGTGTAGCTTAATGGCATTTATACGTTTTCCAATACCAGAAAGAAAAAAAAAATATATTTCAACATCTCTGCTATTTATCTTTGTCCTCAGTCCTTCAAAATAATTACTGGTCTTAAGGCACTGCTCTATTACATTTCAGATTCACCCTTCCCCCAACACCAGCAATGGTACTGAATCTTGATGAGCTAACGCTGAAGAATCAGTTTCAAGCACCAAACTACCTAGCCTGCATTTTTATAAGCTGTTTGTGGTTTCAATACACTGTCACTAGTTGACCACAACATAAATTTGCAGCTATTTTGATTTTGGCTTCTCTGGACTAATTTTAGATGCTTGTTACCAAATACATAACACACCCAAATCAAAAATGTAGCTTGTGTTTTATTGGCCAAGGAATTATTTTGCTACTGAGTATTATTAGGTTACATTTACCACCTCATTTACCTATATGAAATAAAATCAGTAGCCATTGTGACATTTTAACTCATGCACCCCTGCGGTGTGCACACACACTCACCCCCAGGCACCCACTGCCATATATAAAGGAATAATCCCATTGAAAATTTCCACAACCTCTCCCTTTCGATCTTGCCAGGTAGCATCTGAGTAATTTTAATTTTATGTTTTTAGATCAGGTGCTGAGCAGTCTAGTTAGCCAGTAACTCTCCTAGTGATGTCACCTTCGCATGGGTCATTTTCTAAAAACAGGGGAATGTTCAGCCAGGTAAAAGCCTACACTTAGGGCAACACCATAAGAAAGACTATGAAAATTAAGGGAGTTACAGCTTCAGCGAGTAGCACTATCAACACCTCAGATGCTGCACATGGTTGGAGTGTGTAAGTAAGTTAACCATTTGATCACGTAGGGGATTCCTCTTCAAAAGGGTTTTTGGCCTGCCCCTGCCTTTGGCCTTCATGCGAAACTGGATTTCAGAGGGACGAAGCAGGAGCCACTTCTGTACCTGTCCCCATCAAGGGCTGGTGCTGGGAGTGGATCGGGGTGGCTATTCAGCCCACAGATCACTCACTAGGTGAATTTAGCCTCCCGAACAAAACTCGCTTGCCACTCCACAGACCAAATGGCAGCAGAACACATTTACACCTCAAGAGACCCCAGAGAGCTGAGAGACAAACCTGCAGAGCTGAGCACAACAAACCCCCCGCTTCACGACAGTCAAGAAAATTAGAGTATGGAAATGGGATGACTGTATTACCCCATCCAGTGCCCCATGCTTAAACTGAACAGACATGGCTCTTGGAAGTCTTCATGCTACGTTTTAATTCTAATGAGGTCCTGAAAAGAGAGGTTTTTAAGCAAAAGGGAACTGCAGAGGCTGAAACTCCGGAGCTGATGTGCCTTCGCTCCAGGCGAAGAGGGAGCACAATTCTCCACATCACGTGCTTTATATTTGATGTTTCACCACTCAACACCACGAGTGGTACAGAATGTGAAGCCTGAAATCCTGTCTACTGAATAAAGACAGGGAAAGCTTTTGTTCAGCTCAGAGAAACTCACAACACTAGGTCCTGCCTTTGGAGCCAGAAGAACAAAGAGAGAGAGAGAGGGCTGTGGCAAAAAAAGAAATCTAAAAAAAAAAAAAAAAAAAAAAAGAAGGAAAACCAAACCCAAATAAAAAAAAAGTCAACACTGCCTGGATGAAAATTATTTTTATTCTTCATTTAGTGGATGTGGACAAAGTCTGACGACCATACAACTTTCAGTATTTACTTTGAAAAACCATGCTTGAGCTATTCAAAACATACTAAAGAAAACCACCATCTTTCAAAGCCCCAATACACTGATTCTGAGAGCAAAAGCTGTCAAGCAACTGTGGTTTTTTATTATTTTTTAAGATTTTTTTTAATTTTTCCTTTGGCATTACCCTTTAAAAGTGCTGCACCACCATGGAAATTGATACAAGCACTGATGCCTATTAGACACTAGCATGTAAGGCAGCACAGCATTCTGGTTATACAATACACCATTGTTCAATAAACTGTTAAGCAGTAAAACACTACTTAGGAAGGCCGCATGCTTGTCAGGCAGATTGTCAGGAGAAACTGTTACTCATTTTCATGAGAGGGAAACAAAACTAACTCCTCCCAAAAGTTAGCTCTCTTTTTCAAGGTAAATTAACACCAATTAGCTAGACTCTTTCATCAATCTTCCTAAATGTGTTTTTTTCAGATAAAGCTATAGAAAAACAAGATAAATCTCTGACTTGTATCCACCAAGTGTTTTATGCTAACTGAAATAAGCATAGATTACTTCCCTGTAGAGTGAAGGCAGGCAATTCAGATCATGTAATTGCCAGTGCACTTAAAAATCTCTTGTAAAATAATGGTACTTCTTCCAACACCGCTGTCATTTTCCAATTCTGTCTGCTTCGATGAGGCAAACAGATTAAAGCAAGAGCAACTTACGTCCCACTCAAAAATGTAAATAATTTAATCAGCAACTCCTAATTATAGGAAATAATGGAAAGGAAATCCTTTCTGGAGAAAGCGGAAATGATTTTACAGCAAAGTGGAAATATTTTCTCCCTACATCATAAAGCTAAAACCAGCTTTCATTGCAAAGGTTGCAATACTGGTTGTATCTTTGAGATAGGAAGGAGATCCACGACAACAGGAGCTGTACATAACTGGGCTGAAAACACTCATCAAGAGAAGAAAAAATTGTGTGCTCCTTTCTGTTCATGAACTCAAATGGCTCATCAGTAAAGCCTGCAGTTTGTGAATTTTTCAAGTATCACCTGTGAATGGAGTTTTAAACTCACCGCCTCTCTGTGTCCCTCCAGTCACTGAAAAGCCTCTCATTCTCGTTTTGCAGATGCTCATTTTTTGCCTGCAGTCTTCCCAGGCAATCCAGACAGTAACCAATCAGCTCTCTAACCACCTCCGACGGGCTTGAAACTTTCTGCAGTTTAAAAGATCCAAGTCTGAACTGGGACACAAGGAAAGAACGAATTATTTCACCTGTCTGAGAAATACCACAAAACCTCACACCAATAAACCTGAATACATACTTTAAATAAGATAAAGAATTACCTGACAGTCCTCCAGTTCAAAGTGATACAAAAAATTTGTTACAAGAAAAATTGTGGATTATGTGGAATAATCCACATACTAAGTATGTATGCAGCCAGTATGTCTTAGTGGTGATTTATCATTCAAAAAGCACAGGACGTAAGCACCGACATGCTTTCTAGTAGGCAGGAAAAGAAGCCATGTTGGAAGAGTAACACACTATACCATCAACCTGCTCTTGTACAGATCAGAGGAGGTCAGTAGTATAACGGTGCAACCACAGGCTTTATACAAAAGGCATTTTTGATGTAATGCAGAACCACAGGAACTGAAAACCTAACGGTATTGTTAACATGTTCTTGCCATATGCCCAATTCTGGTACCCACAGCAGCAGTACAACCACATAAACATTAATGATCATTTGCTTTATCAGTAATTACCTTTGATCTAAAGTAGCACTACAAATGCATCTCTGTAATGCTTGCATATACCTGACGGATGACAACTAGTCCACAAAGTTTTCCCCTTCAGGGCTTAGACAACAAGTTCTTAATAATAAAAGGAGTCCTCCAATTAAATAAGAAGCCTCAATAATTCAGTGAGACTAAAGGATAGGATCTATAATGAATTGTGGTATTTCATCCGCAGTGGGGATGTTATACAGGATGTACAAGAGGTCTGAACAGATTTGTTCTGCCTGGTCTGGCAGAAACAACAGAAATCTGTTGTTTCTACTATGCTAAAGGAGAAATAGCTCAGCCATAGACACACAAAGCAGTATCAGCTTAACTATAATCACAGAAAGCTGGATGCAGATACAAAAATATTCAACATGACAGTTTGAGGCAACTGAAGACATATTAAGGCTGCTTGAAAAGTGTCACACATATTGTCTTAAGAGAAGCAAACTAGAAATTAAGGACCTGGCTTTGGTTCTCTGGAGCAGGTAGACAATGGGGAACCTGAGCTACCTTAATGTATACTTCCATAGCTTAGAGAGCCTGCAGGAGCAATGGAGGGCTCTCCACGTCTACAAGCACCACCATTTTCCTGGCTTGACAAACAACTAGTTGAGGCAGCAGATCAGAGAAAAGCGAAGTGGGCTGGATGGCATGATGCAGACTGGCCAGCTTAAACTATAGCAGAAGCAGGTCTTTCAGGAAAGGGGCATAAAAAAGACTTGGCTTTGATTGGAAAATGCCTGCAGAAACACTGAGTTGGTGAGAGGAAGGAAGGGGAAGGGGGTCCTCTCTCACATCTTGTAACTATTAAAAGGGTTGACAACGGTTGTGACATTTGACCATGCATAGAACTATTATCCACCTTTTCAACTTGAATACATGGCAATAACATCTTTAAAAAAACAGTATAAGTGGTACATGCTAGGGAAGAGTTCAGCCTGTGTTGTGGTACCTCACCTATTTAAAATCAGAATTGCCATTTCATTCCTTTTTCTCCTCACTTCAGTCAATTTTACTTGGGAGGGCACAGAAAATAATTAAAAGACACTGAGAAAAAAATGTGTAGTGTTCATTAACATTTCTTTAAAAAAAAGTTTACTACCATTATACATAAAGCTTAGCTGAAAAAGGCCTTGTAAAAATTGCTCGTAAAGATTTTAAAAGCATTGTTTGAAACAAAGAGCAGTCCTTCAGCTTAGATACATTATCTGTAGAAGCCTCTGAAACAAAACACGATACCATCACACGTTTCTTCAACAAGGAAATGTGGCAAGCCCAAAAGTTTGTTTTAAAATTAGTCTTCCCAATTCACATGTACTGCCTCTAACACGTTGTTTTCCTTTAGCTGACGTGTATCTGACGGCTATAGATGAAAAGATGCATTTAGTTTATTTTTAGAAATGAGATTACGTTATCAGTAACCCAGAGAGTGACGTGTATTCCCTGGATATCACACTTGCTGTTTGACAGGATTAACAAAGATGGACATTTGCGTAAAGGAAACTGTTTTTCATCACTTGCAAGCCACCACCATAGTGTACGGATAAAGAATTCATGCCCCACTTGAATGCTGGCTGCAGAGATAGAGAAGCACAGTAGCACAGATAAATAGCTACACAATCTTCTACTTACACTGTGGAGGAAATAGCAAGAAGAGTACATCTTTTTGTGTTATGCTTTTATTATGACCAACTGAGTTAAGGAAAATATGTTTAAATCGGGAAAAATAAGCAGTGTCCAAATTACAGTTTACTCTGCACAAAAGAATAAAATACGAATAATACAAAGCTAGGTTAAAGTGAGCATCAATAGATTTTAGCTGAAAGCCTGGTTCCACTCACAATCAAATCACCCCAAACATGAAGCAGGTATTTCACAAGTAACCACAATTAGAAACAAACACAAGTTCACCCTCTTACTTCAGCTTACTACTACCTAAACCAATATTGTTGGTGCAGTGTGGAGTTTTGAAACTGCAGAGTGCATCCACACCTTCAAAGACATCTGCTGTGAAAGGATCTGTGAGTGTCTGTAAGGAAAGAAAGCCAATAATGTCCTATCATTGTATAAAAGCTGATACACCTGAAGAGATCAAAGCAGGCTTTGGGGCATGCTACCTTTTCTGATGAATTCTCAAAATGCTGAGGGGAGAGAGGTCATCCTGTAAAGAGTGGAGCAAGAAACACATGCCAGGGGGACGAGCCACTGCGAAGGTGTGAGCTGACAGAGAGGAGGTGCTGGACAGATTTGCCACACTGTCAGAGGGACACAATGAATTTGGCTGGCCATCTTTTTAGGTGTTCTTGTCCAAGTCCAACGTAGCAACAGTTAGTCTTTAATTCAGTCCTTGTATCACACAAAGCAATTATTATTACATACTTCCTTGCATTAAACTTCACTGCACTGCTTTTCTGTGCCTTACACACTGTGATCTGTGGACCGTTTCTAGGAGGCCCACAGAAGGTAACCCCATCACCAGGAGGTTGAAATTACACAGAATCATAAGGGTTGTAAGGGACCTCCAGGGATCATCGAGTCCAACCCCCAACCCAAATTTACAAGGCAGGTGCTCGCCTATCAACAGAAAACAAAATAAATCACAGGGCTTCTGCAAAAGAAGTATTCTGTGTCATCCCCCTCACTGGCCATCTAATCTTAATTTAAGATAGCTGTAGGAGTGAATTATCTGGGTTATACTGCAGCTGTCTCCAGCACCTCAGCGCAGAGAAACACGGGACTTTACTTTTGGCTTATTAGGGCTGCATCTAATGTGATACTGGATATGAGGTTTTGTTTCGCCTTCTTTACATGGAATGCTATACAAAGCGCACCAAAAAAAAAGCCTCTTTAGGATGTTTCTTCGAGACAAAATTATTTGCTACCATGAGCTATTACACCTCCTATTTAGCAAACAGAAATGTCAGCACTAACAATAGTAACATTGTTATCTGAGCAAATTACAACTGATCGGCATTTGCCCCCGTAAAGAGCCCAGTGCTGAGAGACTGATAAGCCATAAAGGCAGGCAGATCCATTTCATTTCCACAGCGTCAAAGTAAAGCATGAGCTGTTTGTAAAACAATGTAAAGAAGATGAAATCTCAGGCCAGTTTTGCTCTGGAGTCCTGCCGGCATTCCAAAGGGGGAAGCAAACTGGCAAAGGAGCAGATGCACACAAAACAGCCCAATTTTAGAACCCAGGATTCTGAATTTTGGACAGTTGTAATTTACAACACTGATTAAGACAGAGTTGTATTAAAATTGAATGGTTTTTGATCTTTGAAGTCTCTTCCAACCCAAACCATTCTATGCATCTATGTTGTTGTGGGGTTCTTTTAAGTTTTTCCACATACTATTTATTTAGTTTCTGCTTTCAACTAAGCCAAGAAATAGTCCAGTTACATGTCCTTCATCACCAGAGCCTCAGTAATGAACCTGGAAACAATTCTAGGAAGATTCAGCAGAAGTGGATAACAGTCAGAATTCCTTAAGAAGCAGTTAATTGTGTGGACTATCAAGATAAATAGATCTTGCCTGCTGCAGAAGCAAAAGATCCACTTTAGCACTACACTACATACACCATCTATTGTTCGAACCACATTTCCACAGTGAGCCTTAATTTGTAGATTCCTGCACACTGTTGCTCCCTAGATCAATTTATATTGCTTGCTGTCCTTCCAGCTGCTGTATCTCTCTAGCTTCCTATCATCTGCAGATAAAATTAATGTGCTTCCTCCTTCCTCTTTCAGATCATTCAAGAAAACATCATGTAAAACAGCGAAGCACTAAACACTTCATTTATACAGAGAATGAGCAGATATGTTAGAGATCCCAGTGGACAACACACTGTGACCGATATATTGCTCCCCTTCAGTATCTGTTTTGTCTGTTGGGGGTTTTGTTTGTTTGTTTGTTTGTTTGCTTTTTTAACTCACATAAAGATGAATAACTGTTCACAAAGCTGTATTCCTTTATGCAGAAAAAAAATACTTGGGGCACATTGCACCAGTACTTTAAACTTAAAAATAAAAACAAGAATCAGAAGCTTATGATGAAACTGATTTTCCCCATGCCCTGCCACTCTGCCCACCTTTTGTCTCCACAGATGAAGTGATCTCAATCAGAAGACAGAAAATTTTTCAGAAGTAAACTATAAAGTTTCTCAATTCATCTTTCTTTGTTACTGATGTTCACAAGAAGACACTTCACATAAGGGAGAAAAGTCGTTAAAATATGAGCCAACACATTTTCTTAATGGAAAATTCTAAACCTACAAGAAAAACACTTTATAGGGATGGTGGGTTTTAATTATGCATTACAGGTATGCTATATAATTTTGGTATTACTACATTGCACTACAAATGACTTATCATATCTGAGGCAATAAATATCAAAGATTATGCACTGAAAGGAGAAGCCATTTGCACAGCAATGCCTGTGCACTCTCTTCTGTGGCAGAAATTGAAGCTAAATACTAACACTGAGCTAATTTCCAGTAACAATTTTGTGTTATGCCTTACCAGTATATAAGAGAAGAAACACATATTCATGCTGGAAACTTGCATTGCTGGCCACAATGTCTCTCTCTCTATTACATAAGCATCCTGACAATCCTTTCTAATGATATTTACTATCCAAAATATATTGAAAAAATTCCAAATTTATTTAGACAGATTTTGACCTTTCCTGTCCTGACAGCCCATAGCAGTTATGTAGTGGCTCTCTCTCTCCTATTTGTATTGTTACTTAAATCCTAATCTATAATACTGTGCTTGTTCCTTCTCTATTTTGAAAATGATTTAACAAATACATTTTACAGATACTCAGGTCTGATTTTGAACTCAAAACATTCATAGGAAGTGAACTACTTTATGGAGTTTTAAATTTACAAGTCATCAATCTCCAGCCTGAAACAGAATCATCTCTAACTCACCTCACTCATCTACTTCTCCTGCACCTTTGGAGGGGGACTCAGAGATCCTTGCACTCTGCTTCTAATCACAGCATTTCAAACTGCGTTCACAATCAGCTAGGCTAGCCCAGTCACTAACATCTACATCCTTGCAGACAGATGCTGCCTCCTGCAAGGCACTATCTAAGCAAATGTCCTTTCACCAGGGAAATATTAATGAAGAATTTGTGGGGGAAAAAAATTCCACAGCAGCCCACCAGCATGGAGCAGCTGTGTAGTTCCCCTCTGTCTTTATCAAGACCTGCAGTTTATAATAGCAGATGTGACCCCTGCATTGAAGCAGAAAAGCCCCACAAAACCTTGCAACAACAGATCCTTTTGTCATTGCCCTATCCTGAGCATCTCTCAACGCCTTTCCTATGCTAGAAGGGAGCTACACTGAGAGAGATATTTCTATGATAGAGACCAGTCTTCCCAGAGCATGGTCTTTCCATTCTACCTATTAAAGCTACTTCAACTGGGTATTTAGAAACTAGGGAGGATGGAGGAGCAATCAGGGTGGTTTTTGTTAATAAAAATCCCAGTCTGAAACCATATGTTTTCAATACTCAAAAAGTAACCTCAAGAGCCAAACCAAAACAAATGCTTTGCTTGCCTGTTTTTCAACACTTGCACAGATTTATACCTAGAAAATCTTGCTAGGACAAGATATTAAAAGCTATCAGCTAAAACATCCTAAAGTCTACTTTAGGTCAGCTACTGGTGACCTTTCCTATGCCTGGTACTGAAAGCAAATTCTTTTACAGAGGGAGATTAGCTGTTAAGAAACAGGACAACACTGAGTGTTACATTAATTCGTAAGGAAGATGTCCCTTACACGCTTGCATTAGAATAGGCAGTGTAAGATACAGCAACTGTCTTTTCTCAGTTGAGAGCTGGAATTCTTTCAAGACAGGCAGGCTGTGATTTCCAGAATCAGCCTTGCTACTGCTATTTAAATATCAGCTCCCTCTTCTAGTCCACACACACAGACTCTGAACTACAAGAGAATAAATATTGTGATAAAAACAAATTTTCACTACAAAAATACCTATGAATTTAAAAGAGGAAAATGTTAATGAAAATTCATGTATAGGGTTAAAGAATATGACCTACAAATGAATGATGCTGACACTTGGTTGCTTATACAAAGAAAGTATTGTTACATGCTTGAATCTGGAAAGCATTATACCATTTTTATTTCTTAAGTCAATCAGCAAGTGGTCTTGATTTTTTAAAGCTGTGCCACTATTATCTCCAGGGAAATCATTCAACAGTAACCATGACATCTCTGGGTGTGGTAATAAAACGAGTACACTAGACTTGCACAATACAGTGATGACAATGTGAAAGCAGAAGTTGCTTTTGTAACAGTAAACTCTAGGAAGCTAGAAAAATTACAAAGCACCACGGAAGCCAAGAAGTCTTGTCAGTTACATCAGTCTGTACAAAAGTATGATCACCAATTACAAAAATCAAGTCTAAGATAAAATTTCTGCCTCTCTCCACTCTTGGCTTTCCCTCCTGAAATGTTATTTAAGAGAAAAGTATTACCTCATCCTCAAAAAAAAAGTGCCTTCCTTCTTGATGCAGGCATTACATCCATTCTAGAGCAAAACAGCTGACATTAGTGATTGCTTTTTCTCTCAGGTTTTTACTGCATGCTGAGGAAACCTTCCACATAAATTGCCATCATACTAGCTCCACATCAACTGATGAAGTTCCATCTGTTTTCGCTATTTTGTATGGCAGGGGTTTCCAAATACTTTGGAGAGTGCCTCACTGTTTCTCACACTCTCAAACCCACACATTCATGGCACCATGGCCCCTTTAATGACTGCCGTGCAAGTAGGCTACATTTGCACTGTAAACTGAGCAGAAATTGGGAATATCTTCAGGAACTAGAACACACTAGTACTACATGCATCTAAGCATGAAAATGGCCAGTGTGTCATTGGTCCCTGCCAGCAACCACGGCACTGAACACTGCAGGCACGTGGTGGGAGCTGGAGCTTCCCAGGGACCATTCCCAAGAGGCAGTTCGCATGTACCCATCCTCTTCTGGAGGCTCAGAGTTCAACAGCATGGGCACAGACTGTTCCCCACCAGTTAGCCTCTGTCCTTGGGGACATTCACAGAAAATTTTAATTTACTGGCACAGAGGCATCCTGGAATACCACTCTGTCAGGTCTGCAGCAGAAGCCATTGATTAAGAAGTACCTCCTGAACACTGCAGGAGGTCTCAGGTTTCCTTGTGATGGAATATCTGGATCCTGTAGAAAGAGGTGGAAATAATGCTGTAAAAAGCTCTGGCACTTTGAAGTTACTCACTCCATCCTTCATTGACCTGTACACTGACTGTAGGGTGTGCCAGACTGGAAGGAAATCCCCATCCTGAAGGCTCTTCGGAGTCATTGCCTGGGGCAGAGCTCTGGAGGTTTCTAATCCAACACCCCACCCAAAGCAGGATCAGCTAATAGGTCAGCCCCTGTCTATCCAGCTGGGTCTTGGGAACCTCCAAGCAACCACATAACCTGTCTGGACAACTGGTCCCAACACGACTAGTGTAATAGTGAAAAACGTTTCCACTATATCCTATTAGAAACTGTGGTTTCTATTAATGTCTTCTGTTCCTCATCCTCCTAAACATGAACCACTGTGAATTGCCTGTTTCTGTCTTCTCAGTAACTTCCCTGGAGATACACCAGGTGGCCACACCTGAAGCTAACACCCCCAGGCTAAAGTAGCCCTGGTCCCACAGCCTCCCCAGGCAAGTGGCCCCTGACCATGCTGACAGCCCTTCATTCGATTAATTCCAGTTCATCAGTGTTCTTCCTGTGCTGGTAACCCAAAACTAGACACTGGATCAAACTAACTCATGCCAAATAAAGAGGAATAGCCCCTTCTCACACTTTGCTAATTGTACTCCTGTCAATGGCCAGAGACACTGTTGGCCTCCACTGATGCCAGGGCTCAGACTCAGCTCATTGCGTCACCAGGACCCAGGACTCTACCTCCAGAGCTGCTTCCCAGCCTCACTACCTGTGGCCCACGCCCTCACAGGGGCTTTCTCAGCCCTGGGCAGGGCTTTCCATTTGTCCCTGACTTTCATATGGTTCCTGTCAGACCATTCCCCTAGTCCAGCTTCTGAGAACTGGGTGGCAGCCCTGCCCTTGAGGGCCTGCACTGGTCACTCCAGTTCAGAGTCAACAGGAAATTCAATGGATCTTCTCTTCCACATTACTAATAAAGACACGAAACAAGACAGGTCCCAGGAGAGACCACAGTTGCTTTCCACTTGTTACCACCCTCCAGCCCATATGACCACTGTCCTTTAAATCCCATCATCCAAACAGCTTTATTTCCACCTCATTCTCTACCTGCCCAAACCAGAACAGCTCAACCTGCACGTAAGGATGTGGGAGTCAATGCTGAAACTCTTGCCACACTACAAACAGCCTCCCCCGCTCTCCCTTCAGGCAAAATTCCATGTGTTTTATCACAGAAGGTATGGTAGAGGCAGACACAGCATGCATAGTCTGGCATGATGTACATTTAAGTTTTACATTCACACCAACAGCCACCAATCCCCACCTCCTCTTTCACATGCACAGAAATACGCTCTGAGAGGAGCTGCTCCATGACCTTCCCAGACATCAAAGTGAGCCTGACCAACTTCTGGTTTCTCTGAGCATCAATCCAGCATATTTTGAAGACTGGTGGAAGCTATGCTGCTCTCAAGTTGTTCAGGACCCCTCCAAATCTCTGTGAGCTTTTAAATTCGATAGTTAGCAGTCTCAAACAGGCCAGCTCTCTAAGCACCCTGCAGTGCAGTGCATCTGGTCCAATGGACTTGGATGGCTCGTTGTGGTGAAGGAAACAGTTATGTGATGAGCCAGCTCACCAGTCTAAATTTCTAATTCTTACTTGAATTACCCTGAAATTAGCAAAGGTCCTTGGAAGCACTGTATTTTGACTCTCCATATATTTGAGATCATTCCAGCAAGAAGCTCTCAACATAAAATTCCACTGCTCTGCTTAGGGAAAAGAGAAGGAGGAATTCTTTGAAGACTTAGATATTCTACCAAAATCTGAACATTATTTTCCTGAGACCTCACTAAAGCCAAATTTTTGCAAGCACAGGAAACAATGTCACATAAACCCTCTCATAAAGCAATCGAGGTTTTTAAAAGTTCCTTAATGTCACTAGCCTAGCTGGAAAGCTGTCTGAGACATCACTGTGTCCTCAACACACACATGCACAACCTGTATCCATTTGCTCTTAGACAAACACTGTTCCTTAGCTTATAGCATTCTTCTCCCTCTCTAGTGTTCAGACCTATTAATATAGAATTAATTTTCTCTTTCAGTGTTAGTTCTGTTGAACTACACCTCAGTGCTGTAGCTTTGGCCACATATATATTAGGTTCTCTATTCATCATATCATATAAGCATCCTCCCAATTTTAATTTGCTTTTCCTGACTGTAGATGACTAAAACCATAAATACAATGCTGAACATGTATCACAACTAAGTAGATTTTGCAAATACAGAAAACAGAACTTATGTGACATTGGTAGATCATCAATATGGTCTATTTACAGGTTTAATTTCTTCCTTTCACCCTGCCACATTTACCTTGTAAGAATCAACAAGAAATTGTGATTATCTGTATCTCAGGAGGACTGGTTCTTCAGACAGTTTTGGAATAGAAAATGGTAAATGAAAATAGTAAGCACATCAGATGGCTTAAATACCTGCCTCCTTTTTATTTTATTTTTTTTTTAAAGGGGAGGGGAAAGTGATCCATGTAGATAGGTAAGAGTAGTTGTGTGAGTGCCAGGAATACACGTACTGAACAAGAAGCTAATTGACTTCTCTTACAAATGGCATTATATCTGTATGCCTTTCTTCAAAGTCTTCAGAAAACTTCCTTGTTTGCCTCAAACTTCTCAGAAACATCGTGTTTCCCATATCTATACAATCAGCTACTTCTGTGAACCTTAATCCCACCCATGCTGAAATGGTCTTTAGCTACTGAATTTTGACAGCTGTGACATGGTCTGGTCAAGATCTATCCTGGCTATTGCTCACTAGCCTAAAGTATTCTGTAATCACATTTCCCCAAACTTGCTCTAAAAAAATGTTGCTCACGGGAGTGCTTCCTCCTCCAACCTTAAGCCCGTACATATTAACAAGAACCACACTGTACCTTTGCAAAAGTGAGATGCACTTCAAAAAAGGCAGGAACGAAGTAAAGTTACAGGGCATTTGTGCTAAAGCAATGTCTGTCTCTCAAGGTGCCATGCTACAGAAAGCTGCTACTGATTTTCCCCTCAATTTTCGTGCCATGGTATCCCTTAGAGAGACACTGAATACTAAATTGCACTGCGGTGGTAATAGTGCCTCAGATATTAGGTATTTCTTCAAATTCTTTCCCAGCAGTAATCAGACAGAACATTCCACTTCATCCCCTCCCCCCCCCCAAAAAAAAAAAAAAGTAACTGGAGTAAAAAAGCCAAAGAAAAAATCCAGAACTATCAGGGGCACTAGTTACTTACTAGAATAATAAATATGGAATGGGCAACTCTACACTGTAGTTCCACAAAAAATGTGACAGCACAGTCATGGTTATGTGAAGAGCAAACAATTTGAGTGGTATATTGAATCTGAGATGAAATTTCTACTTCGCCATGCAAAAACTGGCAGGTTTGCATTTTATGCATACATCCAAGCCCTTTATCTGCTTTTATGCTTTTCCTCTTTCATCGTTCCTTTCTATACCTCAGGCAAAACTGTCCATTCAACTCTGCTACCAGTCTGCCTCTGAAGTGAGTTTACAAAGACAACTGAAGCAGGACATCCTTAAAAGATTTTTTTTTTCCTTCATCTTTTTCCTCATTAATTCAATAGCTTCAGGAATAATCAAATACTTTCCTACCTCACTGAGTAGCAAGCAGGTTTGTGAGCAATGGAACTACTGAAGCCTGGTTTCCTATGGTTATGACTCTTGTGCTGGATCCTCTAATGTCTAAGAAGGTGAGAAATCCAGTCAAAGCTTTTCCTTTATTTGGGGCATTCATAACTTCTCTTTCCCATGAGGATTTGCTAGTGTCTAATAATACAGTTGATCTCATTCCACAGTTTTTTCCAAAGCAGACATATGAATAGGGTCTCTCTTCTCCATCCAGCCACCTATTTCCATGAAACTAGCAGGAACCTGATATCTTTCAGACCTCTACTCCTGTCAAATCTGTTTGAAATTGGCCAGTAGTTTCAAGAATTATTGGGGGAAGGGGGAGGAGGTACAAGACTGGCAGTCAGCAGAGGCACACAGTGTGATCAGATAGGCTTTGCTTCCTTAGGAAGCAGGGTAAAGCACTTGCACATTTTATTATTTTTAAAACTCTCTTAAATCAATTAGGAAACAAGCTTTAGCTGGAGATGTAAACTTGTTTTCTTCCTTTTCATGTAACTTGTAGCATAGCAGTAATACAATGGATTCAAGATAAAACATCTGGATTCAGGTCTCAGGGCTTAAATACATGAACAGTTCACTATTACGTTAATTTATATTTCAGAGGGAAAATCTAGTAAGATAGCTTAAATCAGAATGGATGTCCTACAGGCTAAGAACAGAACATGGGCTACTACTGAAAATCAACCAGCACACAAACTTATCACATAGCAACTCACTTGTCTTTGAGGCTTGAGTCTCCCAAAAATATAAAAGGATGCCTGCCAAGAAGTTTTAATTTAATCTGCTGGCAATTTTTTTCTCAAATATTCTGCATTATGTTCAGGTTTCCAATTCAAAAACTTTACCAGAATAAAGTTCATTTCTGAAAAATCTTTACAGGAGGAGTGTGAAGCAATTCTGCTGAAGTTAATCACAAAGTAAATGTAGCATGAATGTGTGGCACTGAGAGAAATCACCCCCTGCAACCCCTCTGAAAACCATCAGAAAGGTTTCTATAAGTGTTATGAAAGGTACACCCAGATAAATGGGCTTTTAACAAAAATCTTCAAAATAAAAGCAGGGCTTGGAGGAGTGCTTGTGATACAAAGTTCCAAGGCAACAAAATATGAATGATTAATGCTTGCAAGATTTTATTTTTTTTAAATTAAAAAATAATAAATTGCCAAAGCATGTGTTAGCTACTGAATAATGGGAGTATTTTAAAACTACCTGCCAGCTGATCACACTCCGACATGTGAAACCCAGACTGCAACTTTTGTTAAAAACTTTAATAAAACGTAACTGAAATGTCTGGAGTAATAACTGTCAGATATGAGGACAAGATTGTCTTGGAAGCTACTTCTCTTCAAACATTGACCTTTAGGTCTGGGAAGTAATGGAAACTCTAAAGTGCTTCTTGAATACACCCTTGGAACTAAAATGCCAGCATTTTGCAGTAATTTAAGTCTGACTCCCCCTGAATATGCTGTACTCTGACAGTTAACAGCTCAATGATTGCATATGAGGTTTTTTTTTTGCTTGGAAAGTAAATGTATAACCACGTGAATAAGCATGAGATAATGCCTAGACCAAGGCAAAATATAAAAGTGTTCCCAACTAAGTGCTACAAACAATTTTCCAGTGTGAGTAATAACTCAGGATTCATTTAGAACAACCATTGACTGCTTTCAGGGTGGTTTTTTACCCTTTGTTTACAACATCCTTTCAGGACGTTTACAGGCACTTGCTAAAACCTTTAAGATCCAAACATCTGACTACTTAATAAAAACTTCGTTGAATGGAGTTCTTTTATCCCATTCAAGAAAAGGAGAGGTGGAAGATTTTCCTCTGCAGCACTCATCTCACCTACTTGAGCTGTGCGGCGAACATCTGCTACGCTGCGTCCCACCCACAAACATGAAATACTCAAGGCATCACAAGATGTATGTCGCGAATACAACACTCCCAGAGTAAAGCCAAAGTTCCAAGCAGCGTTAAGTACACAGGACGAAAACACTTCTATAAATTACAGAGATACAAACAGCGTATTTCTTTCCATCTGAGAGTCTAAAGGAGCAAAAACAAAACCGCCAAACTCCTGTTTTCACGTGTAAAGAAAGAAGCACCACCACCGATTCAGGAATGTAATGCATGTGAAATAAACCCTACTGAGTTACATTTTGCCTACAGTGATGTCCCTTTTCCTACTACTGAACTTTAGCAGCAGCAAGAGACTTCCCCCACCTCTTTAAGACTTAAATTACTCCACAGATTACACAGAGTGAGGTCCTATGCACAGGAGCTAAGCCCTTCTAGGTCTACTCACATGAAAGCTTTTTCTACCTTCATGAAGGAATGTAAATTATTGTAACTGCCCTCATGACATCTGTGTTTTATGTATGCCTTAAAAAAAAAAAGTCAAAGGAGTATTAAAAAAAAAGTACTTGCCTATTTGTCTGTATTACCTTGTAAAAAACTCTGACAACTAAAAGTGGTTCCAGACTATATGGACTTAAAATGCTCTAGCAATAGTAGGGCATAAAATTTGGCTAGCAGAGGTTCTCACTTTGCTGGAGAGCAGGAGGGGTTAGGGTGGCTTTTTCCCCCCTTTCTTTTGCCACAAGAATACTCCCTCCAACAACAGTAAAGTGTTTGTTATCACAGTGCCAGATGGTATTATCCTACCAAGGACTCACCATGCAAACCCAACTCTGGCGTGAAATTATAGTGCAAGAAAGACAGTTCAAGCTTGAACCGTTTACAGGTTCATTAGCAGCACATCTTTAACCTCAAGCAGACAAGGCACATCATCCTTTAAACTGTTTTTCTCAACACATCTGCAGGAACCACTCTTTGACTCCATTCAGAACAACAACTCACAGCACAACATTCCCAGCCCTCTACCCAATCTCCTTTGGATATAAACATCTATACACAGGGATATAACCAAACAGCACCTACAGATGAGTAGGGAAATTAAGAATTAAGACCATTATTAAGAACCATTCGTTAACTGCTCTAGGCCTGTAGCAGTTCAACACCAAATACTTATGTAAAGGAACAAGTTGAAAAAAATAATGTATACTTCACTTTCCCCAGGGTAAGTGGCAACTCACAGTATGTTTCTGGCTTTCAAAAAGGATCTACAGACTTTGAGGTACTGGAGTGTGTCCGAAGAGGGCAATGATGCTGGTGAAGGGTTTGGAGCCCAAGTTTTATGAGGAGCAGCTGAGGGAACTGAGGTATTTGGCCTGGAGAAGAAAAAGCTGAGGGGAGATCTGATCTCTCTGTGCAGCTACCCTAAAGGAAGTTGTAGCCATGTGTGGGTTGGTCTCTTCTCTCAAGTAACAAGTGATAGGAAATGGCCTCAAGTTACATCAGAGAAAGTTTAAGTAGGATATATGGGAAAATTTCTTCATTGAAAGGGTTGTCAAGCACTGGAACAGGCTGCCCAGAGAAGCAGTCGAGTCCCCACCCCTGGATATCTAACTTTAAAATAGATGTACAGATATGGTGCTTAGGGACATGGCTTAGTGGTGGACTTGGAGATCTTACAAGTCTTTTCCAACCTAAATGATTCTATGATTCTACAACATCACTACACCTCATTGCAGGATGCTACTATTCAACCCTTCTGACCTCATATATATTGTTTTGCTACTGAGCTCCCTTAAATGAGCAAATTAATATACAGTAAAAAACAGATAGTTTACTTCTCATAGATCTCCTTACAGTCAGAACAAACATCAATTTGCTACAATATTATTTATGTCTTGTTTATGCTCTGGGCATGAAATTGAGGTTTCCTCTCTTGAGTCTGGCACAAGCCAGACTCATTATGATAGAGGAGTATTTAAGACTAAGTATTACTACTAAAAGCACCCCGTTCTACATTCTACGATGTAAGAATAATTAAAATGTGGCATTTTGTTCCATAGGTAAAGGTCATTCCAGAGAACTAACTGATTACAGTCATTTATGATGGATCAAATGTCATTTCATACACTAAATGATTGAAGGTAATTACTAAATTGATACATCAGATCCATTCACTGGCACCGTAAGCTCAACCCTAGCAAATAATTTTTCCAGCTGGATTATCATCATGGTCAAAGGTGTCAAGAGTTTTGCATTCAAGCAACTCATATTAAATTCTAACAGATCAAATAAAAATGAATGTTTTTCTGAAACAAAAATGAAAATTTTCCAGAAAATTCGATTCCATGGAATCTATTTCTTTATCTACATACATATAAAGACAAAAAAAAAAAAAGAAATCCCTTATCTACAAGCAGCCTAATGCTTAAAATAAATGCAACCTGTGTTTTTTCATGAAGAAAGCTTTCACTGAGAGAAAAAAAATTATTAGATTCAATTAGAAAATATCTGCCTCAAGATATCATAAATTTATAAATCCTGAAAAGAAATATGGTTAACAGATAAAAATGTTAAGACTAGAGGGGCCAAGAAAGCCAATGGCATCCTGGGGTGTATCAAGAAAAGTGTGACCAGCAAGCCAAGGGAGGTTCTCCCTCTCTACTCTGCACTGGTGAGGCCTCACCCGGAATGTTGTGTGCGGTTCTGGGCTCCCTGGGTCAAGCAGGACAGCGAGCTACTGGAGAGGGTACAAAAAAGGGCTACAGAGATGATGAGGTGACTAGAACATCCCTCTTATGAGGAGAGGCTGAGAGACTTGTGACTTTTTAGCCCAGAAAAGAGAAGACTAAGGAGGGGATCTAATAAATGTTTACAAATACCTGTGGGGTGGCGGTCAGCAGGATGGTGTCAGTGGTGCACAGAGACAGGACAGGAAGCAGTGGGTGCAAACTTGAACATAGGAAGTTCCACCTAAACATGAGGAGGAACTTCTTTCCTGGGAGGGTGGCAGAGCCCTGGGACAGGCTGTCCAGAGAGGTTGGGGAGTCTCCATCCATCTCTGGAGACATTCAAACCAACCTGGATGCGTTCCTGTGCAGCCTGCTCGATGCGATCCTGCTCTGGTAGGGGGTTGGACTAGATGATCTCCAGAGGTCCCTTTCCAACCCCAACCCATGGTTGCTTATAGCAAATTATATAGTGAGTGTATTTTCTACCTGGACTGACTGATCCTCCCTCAGGTGGTTACAAACCATCAGACCCATCAGTTTGCTGGCAGTAAAAGCAATCATGCCAGTTACTCAGGTTTCAACTGACAGTGCTATGGAACAATAGGACAGGGCACCTGCTCTTCCCACGTTACAGTTACCTGTTGGTAGATTCATGCACAGTTCAAGCTGGTGGCACAGTTTTCCCTCTGATGACTGCACAGGCAGGATACATTGCAGCTGATGGGCAACTACCAGCTCAGGTAAAGCATTGGTAAGCCACATCACCAGGAACCACAGGTCACAGTCACATCAAATTATGTGCACAACAGAACAAAAGCGAGCATTTTCAGGGACCCAGGGAAAAGAGTGAAGGGAAAAGGCTCCTTTATACTGGAGCCTTTATACTGCAATTGGAAAGCACAAGCTCTAAGCCTTCAAGCCCAGAGGCACAGACAGAATCCCTCTGGACAGACTCCCTCCAGACTGACCCAGATGCCTGTCAGGCACTGCAGAGGCCAACAGCAGCACACTCTACTTACTGCAGAAATGGCTCAACATGGGAAACACACAGATAACTTCATTTTGCCTTCACTGCAATTCCAGTAGAGGGAAATAGCATTTCTCAGGAGTTTATTTTCTTTTATATACCAGTAAAAGAGCACAAAAGGGAGATTCCATTGATTTTTCTGAAATCCCCAAGTCTATAATATAATAATCTAATCTAATCCCAAGTCTATAATAGAATAATCTAATATGAGTTAGATATTGTGGAGTTTATTTAGGTTTGGAGATTGTTTCAGGCTGGGTTTTGGGGTTTTTTTATTAAACATTCACATGAATAACAACATACTAGCTGTGGAGTACCTTAAAGAAACAGCAATTAGGCCAGTGCAGTTTAACATGATGACCAAACAACAAAAAAACAGTGCATATAGTGAGGCAGCAAGGCAAAACACAATAGACAAATACTTTTCAGTGGTCAACAAACTGGAAAAGAATATACACAGCAGCAAATGCAAGAAACAGCCAAAGAGAGAGAGGCAATTATTCCCTCATAGCTCAAAAAATGTCTCTTTGTATCACAGGCATCAGTTATCAGCATTGAAAATCAGTATACTAATACAGGTAAAACAAAATCTATGGAGGCAATGTGTCTGTGGAATGCCATAGCACTACCAAGAACTCAAACAGTTCTGAAAGGTAGGGTTCTGGTTTTGGTGATGTGTGTCCTGTGCAGGAAGCTGTAATGGAATAATTGAAAACCACTTGAAAGCCACCCACACAGACAAGTGCCCAGCCTAGAGCCCTAAATACAGAGAAAGTAGTAAAAAGCTTAACTTTATATTTTTTATTTTATATCAGTATTCCACCATTAAAGGGACATTACTCAGTGAGACAATGGAGCATCTGGAGTTAAACACAGGTAATCTCTGCATTGCCAAATGTAACTTCACTGAGGTTCCCAGCAGTCTGATTCAACACGTGATCAGACAAAGACATGTAAAAACTTGCTGGCCCCATATAAAACCTAAACCTATTTCTGTTTCTGGAAACATCAAAGACAAAATCCCTCACTATTTCTGACACTACCAAACTGATGATTAAAATTGCTTCCCATTAGAATATACACATCCAGCCTGGGGGATCAGATGCTGGAGGCCAGCCATGCTGAGAGGGACCTGAGGGTCTTGATCGACAGCAAGTTACCCATGAGCCAGCAGTGTGCCCAGGCAGACAGGAGGGATGACCATACCCTGGGGTGCATCAAGCATGGCATGGCCAGCCAGTCCAGGGAGGGGATCATCCCACTCTACACTGCACTGGGGCAGCCTCACCTTAAGTGCTGGGTGCAGTTTGTTCAGCCTGGAGGAGGCTGAGGGGAGACCTCATCACGGTCTGTAGCTCCCTGATGAGGGGGAGCAAAGGGGCAGGCACTGATCTCTTTGGTGACCGGTGACAGAACCCAAGTGAACAGCATGAAGCTGTGACAGGGGAGGTTTAAGCTGGATGTTAGGATGAATTTCTGTACTGAGAGGGTGGTTGGGCACTGGAACAGGCTTCCCAGGGAAGTGGTCACAGCCCTGAGCTGGGCTGAGTTCAGGAGCATCTGGACGATGCACTCAGTCCCATGCTCTGGCTTGGCTGGCCCTGTGTGGAGCCAGGAGTTGGCCTTTATGGTATGGTCTATAGCATGATCCCTTCCATTTCAGGAGATTCTAGGATTCTTTGAAAAAATCCCCAAGTCTAAAGGGGTGGGGGTTGGGGGGAGAGAAGGATGTCTGTATCCTGCTCCTGACATGCAAAGCAAGGAATATTAATTCAGGTTTTGCAAGACTAGCATCCTGTAGACACTAGCCAATACTAAGACCAACCTCAGAGCTTGCTAGATTTTTTTGGCAGACCAAGATTTAAACAGCCATTAAAATAAATAAAACTTAAGTGAGGATGTTCAACATTGCTAAATATTTTTTTCCCTTACATTAAGTCAGCTGAAAGTGATGGTGGTAATTAAAGCAGATGTTGCTTAATAAGAATATCAAGGAGATAACTGCTATCCACATTTCTGTTAGAATGTTAAATATATGCCAGAGCATGTTGAAGACTTGGAAATCCAGCATGCTTGTTCTTTCTATATTTTGTTTTTATCTGCTGAAGTGTAATGATTCAAATATGTTGGAAGTCAAGTGAGTGAGAACAGTACCATGCTAACTGAACACGGAGACAAAATTTCCAAGAAGGACAAAATCCCCTGATAATCATGAGGAGCGTTTGCGTGCTGAAATCAAGCTGCAGAGCAGTCTCCTGTAATAAATGAAGGAAGTTTCATTGTTTAATCTTTAAAAACAAATTGGAAATACTTAGTCTTCACAGCCCACAAGGCCAGCTTCAAAACCAAATTCGATTCTCTCAGCACCATCTGCCAATTCCAACTCCCAGCAAGCTCAGGTTCTGCAGACACACTAAGTGGACTAGCTCAAAATACCAAATGCTTATATCAAGAACTATGAATTAATTACATGCAAAACAAGTGTAAGCAGAGAAAGGTGTGAAAAAGGCTACCAGAAATTTCTCCAAAGTGCAAAATGAGCATGGCCTCTCTAAGTTTTCATACTTAGCAGCAGGATTGCACCTAACAGATCCGAGTACTTAAATTTGGAAGACTTCAAGAGAAAGGGCCAAGAGTAAGGACAGTAAATTGTAAATCTGCTTTAGACAGCAAATGAAGCTATTGCTAGCATTTCTCTGGGGGACAGAAAAACAGCTGTAAACTTGCAAACCAATCCCAAATCGCACTATATGATTTAGGAAACTTTTCCAAACCTGTGAAACTATTTAAATATGAAAAATTTAAGTTATAACATTGCAACAGAAAATGGTCTTCTATTCATGGTAGCAGCACAGTCCATCTCTTTTAAAGATTCTATCACCTCAGTGTGCATTTGCTTCTGCATCTAATATCCAGACCCACGTTCAGCTTTAAATCGCACCATCCACAAAGGAGAATAACTCCCTTCGAGATAAACCTGAGTACGTGCTCTCTCCAGAACCAACATCCACGTGCTCAGCATCTGTGTACAGAGTTAAGTAGTTACAACTCACTGCATCCACGATTTATAGTTCTTAAACCTGAAGTTAAAGGTAGTCACCCCAAAATATCATAGTGACAAGCCCAGTTTTCATCTAAATTAAATTTTAGGGAATTAACTGATTATCTTATATGTAGGTAAGTTTCACAGGCTAATATCTTGGGGTGGTACTCTATGAAAATAATTGGATTGCACCTAAAATTGTGCAATTGCAAAGCTGTTTTTAGGGACATTATTCTCTTTCCCCTACATTATGAGGCAGCCCTCATCAATACAGAGCAAAACAGTTTTGTCATATTCCTCCCAGGAGAAAACAAAGCTCTTTGGAGAAGAGCTGCAAGATAATTCACATCAAAACTGGAAGAAATCATAGCTACTATGAAAACAAATACTGTATTTCAAAACCCACTGGGAGGATCCTGTTGTGCAAGAGGTCAGAATAGATATAATGCTTTCCTACTTAAGTTCATTAATCGTAACTAAGGATCAATTTATTTATAAAAGTGAGCTATGTTCTCTACCACACCATTATTATTTCCTTTCTTTCATAGACCAGTAAAGTAAGACTCAAATATGCTTCTTTTTCCTTTTCAATGGTTCTCAAGTTAAGAAATAGCAACTGAAAAGTAAAATCCAAACAGGATGACTCCTCTTGCTTTTCTCCTTGAAAATTTTGAGCAGTATTTATATATAACTTTATATTTAAATAAGCTGTAAGTAAATCAAACAGTAAGACAAACCAAACGCTTAACTGTAATGGCAGACTTGTCCACAAGACAGTCACTTATTGACACGTAAGTTGGGAAGTTGCAGTGTTACAGAAGCAGCTGACATAATTCCTCCCTGCCCTGGAAAAGCCTGTGTCACAAAGTCTGTAAGGTCCAGCTCCACAGAGCTGTGAAAACTAAGCCACGTCTATATAGGAAGGGCAAGTACCCAGTAGATTTGGGACAAAATCAGGCCCAGGTTCAGGCAACTTAAGCTCTTATCTATGCAGTTCCTTTCAGTCAGATTCTGTGGATGCAGAACCAAGCAGCAGGCATGGGACTTTGGCTGAAACCAGGCTGCTGAAATCAGAACTTCACAGCATGTCACACATTACCCTGAAGTCCTTGGATAAGCATCTGAGCTCTACAGTTGTAATTCTACTGAAAAAGAAAACACTTCTTAGTTCAAAGGAAGACTTGCTACCATTATTTTTTCCCCCTTAAACTGGATTCATATCACTTAAGACCCTTATGTTAGAAAGGACTCTTGGATTCAACAATGTCAGTATGGCTGAACTGTAGAATCCCACCAGTGCTTAACGTTGTTCTGAACAGACAGGGTGCCTACCCACACTCAGTGTGCTGTGTGGTCAGGTGCTAGAAGGATTCTAACAAAGCAAATGTTCACAGGTAAGCACTCCTCAGACATGGGAAGTTAGTGCTTCACAGAAGGAATAAGCCTCTGAGTCCTTCAAAGCTCATACTCTAAAGGCAAGCTCCTCCCCACCTCTTGCATGTCTTCTGGCCAAGGAGCCAGAAGTCTTCGGTCCACTGCCATTCTCCCGCCGCAGACCCAAAGGAGCAAGTGCTGAAATGCAAAGGGGTGCTCAAGACAAACCCAGTATTCCTGTTACTTAATGAAAGACAACTGCTGCTGTGGCAAATAAGCACGGTGAACCTCACAGTTAAAAACTGTTATGACTTTGATTTTTAGGTGTATCCACTTCCCTACTTAAAGCCAGAGATGAAGGACAGAGTTTTTTACAAGCTTAAACATTGGCTTCTCGGTTGGTTTTGCTCCCTCCTGGGGTTAATAACAGAAACTACTTACTACAGGGCATTCTGAGCAGGAAAGTGCTAAGCTTGACACCTCCCAGGATCCAGCAAAATCTCCCATGGCTGTGAACCAGAACTTTGACTCTAAGATTTGACTCTGATTTCCTAGAAGGTATAGGAGCAGTCTGTGATGCAGGGAGACAGTGGCAATTCAGGTCGCCTGAAACATTCAGACGCTTCACAAGCTCAGACTATGGCCCCTGCTTTGGTATCTCTGAATACCCTGAGACTGTCATCCTCTGGATCAGTCAGTATTACTATGGTTGGTATTGTGTACTACTACGCTATACTAGGAGATGGAGAAGGATCTTTCATCATGGTAATTATCAAAGACTCCAAAAAGAAAAAGGATATTCATCACACATGATTGCATTAATGCAGAATTCCTTCCTGCCACTATATTTTCTGTATACAATAATAAAAGCTTAGTAAGTCCATTCTTACTTTATATAATTTCACCTAAGATAGTTGAGCAAAAACAAGACTGCATCATGCACTATACACTCATAAAGAGAAAATGAATTAAAATATTCTTCATATTAAATGCTTAAATCTAAATATTCTTTATAAAGAAACAAACTAATTAACCATTCTGTCAAATCAGGAATAGACTTATCCAGAAATTTATGTCTTCAGAAGAAAATAATGAAGTATAACTTTAAAATAAGTCAAGTAACAATAAAGTGATGACATACAAAACTAGGGGCAATTTCATCCCTTATACTCATGCAATATAACCTACGTTTTTGTACAACTTAATCCAACCTTGTGCTGAACTTCCTCCTTCTCCTCCCTGAAGCTTCCTTACACTTCATAATAGCTCACTGCAACTTTATTGATCTTATCATAAGGAGGCTTTAAATTAAGTTCAAAATCAGAAACCATATGAATAAACAATACATAACTTTCGGGAAGCTTTGATCCAGACTTTGATGTTGTGCCTTGAACTAGATTTGTGACTGCTAATGTTTCTGTCAGCTGAATTATTGCTTTAAGGCAGACACAAAGAAACATCAGCCATTTAACAATTTGTGTCAGAAGCTACTTATTTCATGGTGTCAGCAGATAAAACAGAGAAATAATTTTTACTATTGTGGAACAATATTGGTGCCAGGACCTGCAGGATTCATCTGGTCCAAAGTCTGGAGTCTATTTACATCTTATCACCAGTATCATTTTCTGGAGCAGACAGCAGTTTCCTAGATACTGTCTGCCTAAATACTAAGCTTACTAATGCTCCTTGGTCCTACCGAGTTTTTAAGAATGTAAGAGGATAGTGACTTTGTCTCAATATTTTAAGTCATGCATCATCATCATCATCATTTCAGGGAAGGCATCACATAACTTCTGCAAAATGCTTACATTATTACAACAAACTTCTCTACCACTCTGTCATCTTGTAGAATACTCAATCCACAGGCAAAAAAAAACCCCAACAACCCAGCCCACCCCCGCCCCTCAAAAAAAAACCCCAAGCCACCAAAGGACTAATGCAAGTTTGTGTAATATTAATCATATTCCGGAGCATATGGGTTTAGAGTTCCATTTTCCATAACATCAACCAGTTTGTAGTTGTAATCGAATCAGCCCTATTTCAGAACAAATGCATGTTTACAATGACTTATAATAATATGCCAGTCATGGAAGAGTTTTTGATGTCAAGGACTCCATTATATGTTTGGGTGCGAGTTCAACAACAACAGCTGCTGCAGATTTAATGAAGGTAGTACTAAAGGGACAGACATTTCCTGGATTTATTTATGGGAGCTTACAGAAAGTGTTCAATATGTACCAAAATATACATTGTTCAGAGGCTTTCATGCTTGACAGTGAAACTCTCAATGTTTGATTCATAATGGCTATTTCACAGGGGCTTACAGGAAATAAAACTGTTTGTTTTAATTGCACACAGCAAAATGTTAGAAAAGAAAGTTTTATGTTCTCCAGTGACAGTGAATGTTTTGGGCTAATATATCACGGTTACCATGGACAGAAAATAAAGGAATATTATTCAAGCAATACTCCAACTCACAGACATCCTAAAGTCCGGTGTCAGCAAGCATGCACAGTACTGCAGATTTTCTTTCTCATCTGTCATGTAGTCTTGCAGATCCTTTTAAATGTAGGATACCCTCCCCGTATCATTCTATCATTTCACCTTTATTATTGTTTCCCATTAAGGGCAAACACGAACAGGCAATGTATCTGCTTCCACACTGCACTCAAAGTAAGCCAATAAAATGCAAGCTGATGTTAGCTTCTCACTGTTTTGGCTTATCTTTTCCAAATTTATGATAAAAGTGTCTTATCACACATTACCCATTGTCATTGTGTTTTGTTACATGCTGTTTCAGCTATTAGATTGTTAACTGGAAACATGACTGAGCAGAAATAAGTATCAAGAGTATTACAAATGCATTTTGTCTGGTTGCTGCAATACTTCAGTTTTGGCATCATAGCACCAATTCCAAAACCTTTTCCTTCCATATTCCAAGCTGCCGATTCTCCCTAAGCAAAAAGAAAACATAAAATCACACACACACACACACACACAGACTCATTGCAGCAAAGGATGAATTCCAATACAATTCCAATGAGCCTAATCACCTTGTAACAGTTAAAACTCCAGGAAAGCTACAATCTTTCAACTGTTTCTCCGACCTCACAAAGTATTAGAAACACAAGATACCTCTCTGTAAACATGGCCTTCATTATGTCCTATTTGCCACAAACCACTTTAACAGAACAATGAGACACAAAAACTAGAAGCTTGCCTTCCACTTTTTCTTTCCACTGTTCCCCCTTCCTCTGCAACTTAATGGAAATACTGCTTTTTGCCATGAATTACTTCCATCTCACAATAATTTCAAGTTTGTTTATCAGCACAGATGAGTGTTTTCTAAATCTAAAGTATTTTTTTTAGCTCGGATTACTTAAAAATCCCTGCCATTTCACTGCATTTTGAAAAATAAACCTAGAAATAAAATTCACAACCAAATACTGTGCCCAGCTCCTGCTTCTTCTTCTCTAGCATTTGAATTAAAAAGACAACACATGAGAACTATTTCATGTCAACCTGAAACAGAACAGACTTTTTGAAGTTTACAGTAATCAGTGACATACAGTATTTATATTTCCAGAGTTGCAGAAGTCATAGTTATTTACCTCATAGTTATCTGTGATGAGATGGCCCAAGATCTACACATGTTCAGATTTCCCTCCAACAGCACAAAATTGGATTAGAGATTCTTAGGCATCTCTGAGAAGGCACATTAACAAAGCACAACATCTATTTCCTCTCACTCTTCAGCAACACTAATGAACGCTCCTGCTTTTACTCACATTCTCCTCAGTTTGAACTCAAAGGTATCTGCAGTCTTCTACCTGTCTGTCTCCTTTTCTTTTGCATTTGTCCTTTCTCGTTTAAGCATTCGAAACTGAATTGTAATTCAGAAAGACACATGAAGGAAGGAGTTAGCAATAGCACTGAAAACACAAAACACTTTTCACTTTCTTCAGGTTAAACTTCAACATTAGTCAAAAATATACTAAGCCAGGGATTTGGGGATCTTCATTACCCCCAAATGACAGTACCAGTTTTAAATGAAGACTTTGTGAAGTAGGTGTTAACTTCGTTATTTTATATATTTTTTAAAGTTTTTTTAATTTGTGGTTTTAAGCTTTTTCTGTAACTTTCATGATTGGGATTCTCAAAACTTACACTAAAAGATAAAATTCTTACTGAGCTAGCCCAACTGTGGGACCTGGCTCTAAAATAAACACACACCAAAAAAAATCAGTAAAAAATGTATATGCCTCCCCTTCATGTCCTCTGCACTATTAAGGCTGGACATTTTGCATACAAGTAATTCTTTTTAAGACATGATTGAAAAAAAGAGGTCTAGATGGCCCAGTAGTGCACACAAGCTCATAGGAAACAAAAACAAACAAACAGTGAAAACAAAGAACAGTAAGAAACTTTACACTTGGATATTAACACGCACAGGAATTAGACTATCATGCCTAGCTAAGCCCTATGATTATTCTTTCCTTATTCTTTGTAGTACTTAATTCTCTAACACTTCAACACCAAGAATACTATGCAACCGCAACAAATTCAAACTTCTCCCTATACTCATTCAAATAGTTTGAATTTATTTTTCTTTCATAATTCAGTTACCAACATCAGAAAGCTAGTCCTGAGACTATTAATTGACTTTGCACTTCAGTTTCCTGGGAGGCATCACAAATGGGTAGCAGACAGCAATTTTAATCCAATTTCTAAATAATATCCATAAAAAAAGGGTAAATTATTTTTCTTTACTATTACCGCTTCGTTTGCATTATTCTTAGTATTTAGTAGAGCTGAATAAAAAGTAAAAATTTATTAATGACTTTCTCTTCAGCAGCCATTAACTAATTTATGTCCTTTTATGGAACTGGTTTATATGACTGGATGCTACGCCACCCAGCGTGGTGACTCAGGACATCATGCAGCACCAGTGAATCACTGGATTGTCAATGCAACTTTTATGATGCAGCTGAGACTTTTTCCTCAGGTTTTTCTACCACTCCCAGTAGGTCACTCCTCCCTGACAAGGCAGAAACACTCTTCTCAGAAATTATCTTCTGTCAGTAAGGTTGTGGCAGAGGTCTTGGCGTATTTAGATCCAGACTCCTAATTAATCAGCAGACACTCGTTACTTTGTTCTGCAGTGCTCACCTTCCTGTCTGCTTATTGCTACTGAGATTATAACAGAGTCTTGCAAAGATAAGAAATCAATTGCTGGCCTGAAGATCTAGGTACCTATTAAAAAAAAAATCCTCAAATGTATGAGACTCTCTTGAAGTTGGACTGTTCTCCCCGCCCAGCGCGTATGGCAAAGGATGGCTGAGAATACCACACATGCTACTGAAGTAATTTTACACAAAGAGGTTAACAGATCATCCCATTCAAGGGCCACTAATCCATCAAAGCTTTCCCACAGCCCCATCACAAGTCTGCAGAAGACAGAAGGTGTCTCCAAGCCGCACCCTGAGGTAATTCATATTGTTCCCAGCACTGCAGTTGACAGAGTGTAAAGAACCACAAGTTTTCCCCTAAATGTTACACTGCTTCACAGAAACAAGCAGGACTGCAACTGAAGTGCTCTGCACAGCCCAGTCACCTTCACTGAGCTCAGTTATCATCAGAGTAGTTCAAGCGCACACAAGACTTCAGCGAGCATTACTCTGAAACCGCTCTGAAAGAAAGGCACCTCCTTAACCTGCACAAATCAAGTCAGCCTAGAGGATGTGTCCTCCCTCATATCAACTACATTCAACTGTCAACTTTGATGTTCGCCCTTACAGAAAAAAAAAGCGCCCCTAATACAGTGTTTTGTTTTAAAATAGATGACACTTCCATTATTCATTCAGAACTAGCAATTAGTTTACATGAGATCTTTTATTTACAGCAGGCAGGTTTGAGGAGGAGTTACATTATCTTTCAGCTCCACTGAAGCTCAGAGCACAGAATGGTTCTTCAGTCAAGCTAAAAGAGAAAACGTTAAGTTTACATGAGCCTTACTAGAACTTTGTTTTGTTTTCTCAGTAAAACTGCTAGCCTGCAGTGAGAGGGAAGGGCCTGAGCACAAATACGTTCCGGATCAACACTTACAAACTATTTAAGAATACAGATCCCTAGATATCATCAAAATTTTGAAGTGTTACTTTCCTGCAGGCTGTGCACCTTCTCCTGTCACACAAGCCAGGAAGCAGAAAATGGCCTAGGTATAAAATAATCTTGACTCCCATAATTACTGACCATCCAGATACTCCTAAATTAACTGCCTGTTTACAGTGAGGGGCTCACAAGACAGCAAGGCACACTACATGCCTGGCTTCCACTGTACTGAGAAACACCATCACCTGACCACCTACAGTACATGGCTGTCATATGTCACGTACATGTGGCTGTGCTTTTCTTTCTAAAAAACACAGCTGCCACAGACACGGCCCAAGGAGCATGCGTACAAGGTTTTCCTCTTCAGTACCCAGGCCAGCAGGAAGTGGATTCATTCAGGTGAAGAGATGCAGCCTGGATATAGCCATGAAATGATGGATGGGTGCAGCATCTGGGGTGTGTAAAGATTTGCTAGGAGAGTTATAAATACTGAAGAAATCCTTTTGAGAGATTAACATATGAGTATTCCCAAAGTAGTCCACGTTAGAACATTACAATTATGTCAACCTATCAAATGCAAGCTTTAAAAGGCATTTCAAAAAACCAAACTTAAATTATATACAATAACAGCGTGGAAAGGACAGCCATTTGGTATTCCACAGCCTGTATCCAGAGTTAAACCAAGGTCCTTCATAACTCAGGGACTTGGTGGAGAGAGCAGTGCTGCAAGCTTTTCCACTGCTATTGTCCAGTGGGTGAGTAACCAAGAGGAACCACCCTGACTTGGCCAAGGCGCTCACCTCCCTGCCTGCCAGCTCAGGCCTCGTGTCAGCTCCCACAAGCATTTGTAAGGTACATATGCAAAAACTAAACACTTGGCTTAACTTCTTTTGTTTGTGTGTTTATGAACTTGCAGTGAATTTGGGGTGTGTGAGGGAGGGGGTGTGCGTGTGGGGGGAAAACAAAACAAGACAACATTTTCCATTAAGTTTCCAAGATCATCTATCCTCCTGCTCTTTTTTTCTTTAATTATGCAATCATCTCTCATCTTCACACAATCTTCCTTATGTTTACAGAAATACAAACTTGTATGAATAAGAGACAGATTGGGAAATATCAGACATCTTATACAAATATTTAGTGCTGCTACAAACCAGTGATCATACCCTGTCGAAGATAATCTTGTTAAATTAACTAACTGCTCACATATTGTGAATTTTAAGAGACATTGTATTTTTTTTTCTCACTTGTTTATTGTCCAGTTGCCACAGCAATACACGGCCTGTTTGTTTTAAACATCACATGGAAACTACATTTGTTAAAGGCACTTCTTTCTCAGCTTTGTACTGTACGCAGACCAGTGATTTCAGGCCAAAGAGGATGCAGGGCTCTGAATGCCCAAAACCCAGAAGAATCAGACGTGAACTTTTAGCCAATCCCAGTTTTAGAGCACCAAAATGTCAAACTACAGCTGTTCCGCCTTAAAGGAGAGATGTACTGCCCAGCTTAACCCAGTCCCTGTCTCTCTCATCCCCAGGGGGAAGCTGATGACCTAATGTCAGTTTATCTCAGTAACGTATGTATCTCAGCAGCAAGGATCCTGCTTTATGTCCTCCTTTTCTCACTTCCACGACTTGCTTGCTCACAAATACACTTCAGTAAAAACACATTTTGCACAATTTTCAAAGACTTCGGAAAAAAATATTTAATATTCCAGTATATAAATCAGATAGCCTAGAAAAGTAATTTCATTTTTTAAATAAACACATACTATATCATGTTAAATATGATTTGTTCAATGGACGTAGTATAGACCAAGCATTTGGGGTATTTTTTAAGAGAAAAAACACTTTACTGGGCAATAAAATACTCCATAAATTTAACAGATAATTGCAAAGTGAAATTGATCAAAACATCAACCATTCTTGTTCCTGTTATGAAATAAGTGCAGCATGCAATTTTCCATGCAAAAATACTTCAAGGCCAAGCAAAGTGCAACTGACAGAAGCTACTGCAGTTTTACACAAACTTTAAATTCATTCCAGTGGACCTACCTGTGCATTCCAGCACAGTTTTTCTTTTTTTTTTTTTTTTTAAATATTATATAACTTACACTGATGTCAACATCATGTAAGACTTCACTATGGTCCCATCCAGGTTTGGAGGCATGGTGGTCTCTGTGCACTACGATCTCACTCAAAGTGTCATCCTGGGACTGCCAGAATGGGCAATTATTCTATTGCAATTATTTTTCTTAATAAAATATGTAACTTTAATATAAGAATATTAATAAGAAATATATAAAAATGTTATCCTTTAAGTTCTTTAGGATATTAAATTGTAAATGTATGTATATTTTTTAAGGCATGCTGCCTTCTCGTACACAGAAGAAGATACTTGTATGCATTCACTTAAAATTCATCTGAGCCATGGCATGAAAATAATTGTTATTCTAGTAAAGCAACAATATCATAATCTGTGTTACAGACAGTAATTTACAAATGTGAACTATAAAGATACATAAGTCTCAGACAGCAATTCCTGCTAACACACTGGAAATTAAACAATTTAAAAAACCCACATAAACTTTTGAGAAAGCACTCCCCTCTGCCCCTAAATTTCATTTAAAAAAACCCACAGTCTTTTCTTCATAATTTAAAGGTGACTGTGAAAGCTGAAAGTGCATACAGAGAAAAAATATTGCTTGAAACAGTGTATTTAGGAAGAAAATACACAATGTATAAAGAACTCTGTACCTAAAATGCTATGCTGCAAGGCTTCCAGCAACATAAAATTTATCCAGCAAAAGACTGTTTCTTCCTAAGGCTTATATAATCTGTATTCTAAACCATCATAACCACAATCACACAACTACTTTAAATGCACATATTCATTAATAGTACTGCCACCAAAAGATTATTGGGAGAAAACATTGATTTGCTTTTCCAGTGTCAAAGCACATCCGCAAAATACAAGTAGCAAGACCAAAACCACATCAATTCCATTCCTGATTTCAAAGTTTTGTCCTTTGCTTGGATCACTCTTTAAGACATCTTCAAACTCAGGAAAATTGCTTGGCAAAAGCTATCAGCCCCACCTCCCCCCAGTGCCTTCCAACATGACTCCTCTAGAGAAATTCTAGAGTTGCTGACATGTTTGTTTTTTCTTAAAGAGATCCCACCTTTTAACTTGCTTTCACTGTAACATCAAGAAACGTCCTAGTTTCCTCACAACATCCCAGCACCATCCCCCCCATTAGCAGAACGCACTTACTCCTATTTGTTATCCATGTCAGTCTAAGCGACACCAAATTTCTTCACCACACAGACAATAAGCCTTAAAACAGATACACCACTTCACAGAACGTTTTACTGTCTGTTTGGTGTCTAATGCTGGTTTTATTTCTTCTTTGTATTCTGCCTTATCTAATTCACCAAAAGAACAAAAGACTTTTAAAGTATGTGGTTGGAGGGGACACAATGGATACAACAAACCCTAAACTACTATAAATGCTGAAAGAAAATGATAAAAAGCAGGAATGAAATGTAGAATTTGCATGCCTGTTAGTTCCTCCTTAGTCTCAAAGCAAGGCAGGATAAAGACAAAGAACAAAAGAAGATGTCAAAAAACATCATGGAAATTCACTGACATTTTCTTCCCTGAACACATTAAAACACAGGGGTTGATCTACCACAAATACAACCTGTAGATATGTCTTCAGGTTTCAAGAGAGGAAAAACAAAATTTCAAGAGAGGAATCAATAGCCTTGCAGTTGACAGGCCAATAAAATAACGTGTTACACATTCACAGCCTGGAAAGTATTTTTCAGAAGCCTGTCTTCCAGAAGGGACTATGTCAAGTCTTACAGAGGACAAACCACTTATTTCCCTATTACCTGCTGTAGGTAAGCTTACCTAGATTCAGCTTCCAGCCACAGTTCTTTCTTGCAACCTAGCACAATGTACAGAAAAGGCTGTTGTGGCTTTTTGCCATTCATGCAAGGTTTTTAGAATTATGTTGAAAAACACTGAGGCAACAAAACAAAACACAATATGCTAACGTAAGTTTTAAGTGCTCCATATAATATAACATCCAACTCCCTCCTCTTATTTATACAACTATGAAAGAGATGGATGTTTTTACCACAGGAAGAGACTGGGAGGTCTTTTAAGCTGTTTTGCACCCCTGAGATCCCAAAATCTTTTTCAGAGATGCTACTTCTAGCATAGCCTCATTCCTTGTTGCTGCGTCCTTTGTTTTACAGATGTTTTCACAGTGCTCATACCTGGAGACCTCCTATCTGTGGTAGTGACTTTAGCCATTAACTACATACAATACTTATTTAGATTTGACACATGGTACAGAAGCAAGAACCGTAGCTATTACGTGTTCCATCAAGTCTTAAATCCTCAGATACTTTGTGGGAAAAATTAAAACCAGCTTTCATGTAGAGTACAGAAAACTTTTATATGTTACCTCAGAAAATTCTACTGTAAAATCCTTTATCCACATGTTTCCTTAACAATCTTTTCTTCAAGTTTAAGTCAGTCTAAGTGATCTTGACTTTCTTTTCTTTACAAATGACTAACTACAGGAATGCAGAACTTGATCCTCTCCTAAGGTATTCTGAGTTGTTGCTGGTAAATTTCTTTTAAAAACCCAACCCTACAACTGCATTTTCATGTTGTAATCTCTTAGTATTTTAGCAGTTACCTATTACTTTAATTCAAGAATGACTACAACATAGGTGGCTCCAGATTTCAACAAGAGTGGGACAGGATAACCACGGTATGCTGACAGATCAGTAGCACATTTTCAAATCTTCCATAATTTCCCAAGGATTTAGCATTAAAAACTTACTTGAGCAAGCAAGAAATCACTTCAGCCAACTCTTTTTGCTCTCTTGGACACGCATTATTTGAGGAGGATAATTTAAATGTGCTCATCTATGTAATATCTTCCTTAGTAACTAATGGATTGTCTTTGGGACACACAAATATTTTTACTTTTCAGATTCAGCAGAAGCACCAGTGGAACAACTTGGCCTATTCTGAAGAGAGGGTAATGGTTTTTTCATCACTATTCAGTAGTAGAAATACAATAAATCTAACAAGAAAGTAGGTCTTAAAAAATATTTCTGCTCTTTATTCTACCAGATGTAGATCTTTCCTTCATATTACTCTTATTATTATTTTTTTTCCTCTTGTAAATTCACTTCCCCCACATCTATTATTTTTGTATTTTTAAATTCCTGCTTAACTAGGAAATACACATTTAAATGTCGCTTCTTCAGTAAGAATGTGCCTTTTGACTTACTAAATGCTGTAAAACTTGATATATACCTATGTATGACATTCATCCACCTCTATGGTCATTGCTACCTTTCCTGAAAGCAACACAGCATAAATGAAGTGAATCAAACCAAGAATCTATCAACGTTTATATCTGTGTATATAAAAAAACCTGACATAATCTGCATGCAAAACACACACAACAAAAGAAAGTAACTCAGTAGCATGCATTTTGTTATAAATAACACCTTCCTTCCTAAATCAGGCAGAATCATTAATTCCATCTCATTGCTTCTGCATCATTTTAATAGCTTTTGTAACTTCTAGAGTGATGGGAAGACAGACCTAAGTTTAGCTCTAAACTCTCACGCAGCAGCCTAGCGTGCTGCCACAGACATACACTGCACCAGCAGTTCAAACACACACACTGAAGGGAAGCCATGGAAACTGCTTATAACATACTCATGTAATTCTAAGGTGTGATAGGCATCCACTCTGTATTTTAGGTTTTTTGTTTTTCAGCTTGAAAATTTTATAGCTATACTAAGAAATACATTTTGAGAAAGGAACTCAAGAAGTAAGGTAACAGAAAAGTTGAAAGTGAAAACGATGCAGAATAGACCTGAATTATAAACAGACCATGAAAAATAGAATTATTTTTAAGCTTATTTTTTGGAGCTGATTTTTGTGCTAACAGCAGTTAGTGCAAAAACTTAATTACCTTTTTCTTTACTAAATCTGGACATTAGTTTTATCACAGTGATTTTTTTTTTTTAAAGGAAATAAACAGATTGGCTTTCTCTGCTGTTCAGAATGAAGTTCCCAAGCTGCAAGCTATATGTGAATGAAGACCTTTTGGCTTTAGATAATCAAAACTATCTGCAGATAGAGCCAAGAAATAGCTTCTCCAATACTGCTCAGTTATATATGACTAATCCAGGGGAGTGGGGTGGGAAAGGGTATGGAACTCTGCCTGGGCTGAGTCACTGTGAAGACATTGTAAAGAATGATTGCCGTGTAAGTCCAAAGCTATTGAGACATAAATTGGCTGACCTAGTGGCCAGTTTTAAGGCTTCACACAAATATGAGAACCAAATCCTCTCTTGGTATCTCGCACTTCCCCTTTCAAGAAATGAAACTTCTGAGCTGCATTAGTTTTTAACCGAGACGTAATTTTCAACTGATGAGGACACCACACAGCTGAAGCAATCAAAATTTAGAAACTTCAACTGCAAAGCTGCTACTTCAGCTCAGTTTGACTGTTTGTTTCAACAGGATCCAACTAATGGACTGAACAATAAATAGTATTTCTGAAGCCCAAACTCAGACGTAATTGTGTTTGACAAATAAGTTAAAAGTTCCAGGTTTTTTTTTTCTTGGCTATCTGTTCTACTGCTGACTTAACTACTGCACATCACTCTCACTTACGTGAACTTTCTCATGTAAAGTTTGGAATAAGGAAAAACGGAACAAATAACACAGACAGAGATTTCAGAGTGTATGCTCAAGAAATCTCCCTGGAGAAGTACAATATGCAGCCAGATAAAGTTGTCAGAGTCACCATAAAGGGTAGTAAGAGAAAGAAAAACACAAACCCCAAACAAAAACCACAGTATTTAACGTGTTATTCTTTGTGGAATTTTCAGCAAGGAGGAATTCTGCTGGTATACAAAAGTGTCCAAGCTGAAAGGCCTGCAAGCAGCAGCATTACTGTAAAACTATCTTGTGTCTTGGTATGCTGTTGCCTGCAACTGTTGCCATCTTTATCAATCACAATATCGCATGAACTAAAAGAAGATAATACTAGCCTGTCACTTAAAATGTTCTGAAATAATCAGTTCAATTGTTTATCTACCAAGTGTTCTAAAATTAGTTTCCATGCCCATGGGAAAGAACTGAGGCAAACTCTGGATCTTGCCTATCTTCCATAGGTGTCAAGTTGATAAAGAATGGAAAATTTAGGACCTGTGAAACAGCTGCGCATCTACTCTGACCAAAAGATAATCCTTGAAAACAAACACTGAAGGAAACCAGATCCTATCTCTTAAACAACTCTCCTCAGGCCATGACTATGAATACTTACTTTTCTTCATTGAAGCGAGCAGCTGTGATTTGTAACAGAATGATCTCCCAACTTCAATGCCCAGCTTCAGTGGAAACCAAGAGTTCATTCACTGCAGACAGCACTTGGGAAATTCTTAATTGGTGCAAAAAACCCAGAACACTATAAGCTTGACTGTGTCTTAGTTGCAGCTTTGGGTTTTATTAGCACCTATATCATCTGTATTTTAAAATGTTCTAAGTGGGGAAGAGAAGAAAGGCCACCACATGCATAAAAAACAGAAATAGCAGTTTAGTGGAGAGGACTAGTTGGATGACAGTCCTCTCATCTCTCCAGATTTCAAGAACTGTGCTGAAAGGGAAGATTGTGTGGAGAATCTGTCTTACCATCCACCTGGCCCCTCCTAGAAGGTCCTGAGTTGATCAACAAAGACACTGCCTGGTGCATATCTTGAAGGGACCCTTTTGTTTGAAAGGGACCCTTTCTGACTCTGCTTTAGTCTGCTATACAACATGCATGCTGAAATTTTAACATATGAAGGTACTGCCAAATATACTGAGGCGGGAGGTAAGCTTTCTTGCAGGAAAAGAAAGAGGGGAACTTAGGAGGTGTGCACTGTGATCTTTTCATCGAATGCTCTTCATTTATGTACTCTTCCACTGGTAATTTAAGCTGTCCAGTTACACAGATGGATAATAAATTAGATTTAAAAAAATGATTATATCTAAGGCAATTTTCTAAAACATACATGCTCTTATAAACATTTGCATTTGGGATAACCATGCACAAAACCTTGTGCAACTAAGTCAAAGTCAAGTAATATAATTTATTTCGGAAATCTAATGAAAGCAAGAAGCCTGTAAGAGTGTTAAATATCTGTCACTCAAGATGTACACAATATCCCCCTAAATAATTTTTTTTTTAAAAAATCTAACCCTTGCCCCTTCAAAGGAATGTAAATTTAGACAATGCATCTCATTTTTTTCAAAGAAGTTCATCATATACTTGTGATTTTCATATAACCAAGTGACTCAGGGGTTTCCTTCGTAAAGGATCTTCAGTCTGACCAATAAGCAACAACAAAGCTGTATCGAGGGCACTGCCCAGAAACCAAATATCCTCAATTAAAAGAAAGAGGTATGCCATTTGCCTGGTTGTCAGGATTCTGACTACCTTCATCCCGATGAAGAGGTGGAGAAATAACTGGGTGGCTGTATTAAAAGACAACCTCTTATAACAAACATTTATGAAAATGATTGATAGAAGAAGAGCTTGCAATACTTCAAACTAACAAATCTTAACAGGTACTGTTTTTCAACACTTACTTTTCTGCCCTGGTGAGCTTATAGCTTGACTGTCCTGTAGGCAATATTCTGGAAATATTCCAGAACAGTCAATAAATCATTCCCCAAGATGACCGGCAGACAGATTATAAATAAATAAATAAAAGGAATCTGCCCAATCTTACTTTTACACCACAGCCAAGAGCCAAAAAGAGTATCTCTTTATCAACTCAGGTTTACTTTGGCCTTTACCAAAGTAACATCTCAAACTGTCCTGTTTTATAGTTAGTACTACTCCAACTGAACAGTCCATAGCAGTTACACATCAAGTCCTATACTTGTAAACTCCCTGTCATATTTCAGAAACCAGTCCAAAGGAAAAAAAGCTATCAACCAAGAAAAACCCAGTGTGCCTTCAAGCCTCATCTTATGCTGAAAAACCAAACAACTTGGAAGGGGATGTTCCAAGGAATAACACACTTACTATCAGGAAGCTCTGTCAGATGATGAAATTTGCCCCTTCCTCCCTGAACAGGAAGAAGGGAAAGGCTTTGGAAAAAGCACAGGGTCCAGGACCAAGACTGGGTGTTAACAACATCAATTTGCCACTGAGCCTTACATGCAGAAGGTACCAAGCCAAGTCACTAATATGCCGTGAAATACAAGCGCTTCTTTCTGTAAAAGTAGGAGAGAGCTGAAAACTAATCAACAAAATTCCTAGACTCACAGACAACTGATAAACTTTTGATTGAACCCACATTTTCATAAAGTTCCAAGATGAACTGAAAATGAGTCTGTTAGCTGTGGTACATTTAACAGGAAGCATGTAGAACAAGAATCTTCCATCAACCTCTGAATTAGCTCCTCTCACTCACATGCAGTATCACCATGAAATCGTAGCCTATCTGTGAAGGTCCAGAAGCTCCCCAAGAGGCAGAGACCTGTCACTGAGTCAGTCAGTTGCATCCTTCTCTTCCAACAAAGAAACTTTAGGACTTCTGAAAGAGCGGGGTGATAAATCCCAAATCTGCGTCTGGATCAATCCAAGATTAATCAGCTTTTAACCAATCTAAAGCCTTAAAATTATAATAAGATAAATAAAAATAAATAAAAAATAAATAAAAAATTAAGAATCATCTTCTAAAAAACCTTTTTTTTTTTAAGGAGAGAGAAAGATTCTGGGCAGTTCTCTCAGAGAGCTCTAGGAATACTGGGATTACCTAGCACAACTTTATAAAGCCACTGCACTAACAGAAAATCTGAAGAGAGTCATTTCCTCCCCATACACTACTGATTTTCATAGAGTAAAGAAAAAACACCCAATGGAAGATCAATGTGTTAATATAAGAGATATTATTAAAATCAAATGTCTTTATTTGGTATTAAAAAATACTAGAAATTTAAAAAGACACACTAGGCATCGTAAGTGAAAAAGATCAATTTAAGTCATTGATCTGATTGAAATCAGATCAGTTTATATATATTCCTGTGTCTTAAATATCATATGTGAATGCACACATTTCCACAAAGCTACCCAGCACACTTTGTTTTCTGGGTCTTACCAAATGAATTAACACCATCTCAAATGTATTTGCATTCTCTATGTATTCTTTTAGTACCAGCAACAAAAAGCTAGTGGAGCTTTAAAAAAATCAAGAAATTGCTCCAAAAAATGTGTGGAACAAAAAAGCTCATGGTTCTGTAATATTAAGAAAGGAGTACAACAGGTGTCAAATGGTTTTGTGGATGTTTATGTCTAGACAGACCTGGAAAAATTGAGTTTCCTAACAAATAAAAGATAGCAAGCAATTCCTACAGGCTTGCAATTCTCCATGATGACTCCTGATTTGTTATTACTACTCTGAGGTTCTTTAAATGATTTGGACTCTGAATAATATACACAGAAGTAAGATAGATCATGGATAAAGGTACAAGTTCCAGAAATGTGGTACCCTCTGGAAGCTTGTTACCCCAACTGCAACACGATAGGATTAAGAAAAATGTATGTGTAACTCTAATTTTGGCATCCTACTGATTATGTATACTTCTCTTTCTAGCCTTTCCATAATAGTGGTCTTGATTAAAGACCATTGTTCAGGAAGAGAAGCACATGCATTTCCAGATGGCATAAATATGCTGCAATGACTAAACAACATTTGATGAACACATGCAGCTTTGGCAGAGCACCAGAAAGGAACCGCTGCATTCAAGTTATATAAGTGCTGTTTGACAAACTTGAGATAAACCACACAGCTACATTAGGATGAGCAAAACCTGGGAACACACTACCTCCCAACTCCAAGTCTTTAAAACGGTTAGTAATAAAGATAATACAAACTGTTACAGCATTGGTTTGAGGTATCAGCTTGTCTAAAAATAAGTTCAGCTTTTTTTCCCCCTTATTTCTGATCAAGCATTTATTTTAAACTCCTAGCTCACTAACACATCTTTAAAATACTCGCTTTTTGTTTAGCTTGGTTCCTTTATTTTCCAGTCTGTTAAATCTTGATACTGCTATTTTCATCTCTCCTTTCTCAGTTGATGATGCTCAGTCCCATTTTTATTCCAAGACCTCATACCTTCCTCAATCCTTCTCCTGAATACTTTGTTGTCTGCTCACGCTCAGCATGGCTGAAGTAGAGACACTGTGTCCTCCAGATGCTGTCATTTATTCTCTAGGCTAATACAGGTACCAGCACGTGCCTGTTACTAAGGTCTGCAAACCAGGCAAGACTTCCAGCATAAATCTGTCCCTGGACCTTTACAGTCTAGCTCCACAATTAAAGGCAGCAACCTTTTGCAATTTCTTTCCTCCACGAAGAAATTCAGACATCAAGGATGTGCATCTCTCATGCTTCTTCTCTCGTGTGGGTTTTTGCGGTGGGGCAGTGTCCATTTTTTATGTTTCTGCCTTAGACTCTTCAGAGATTCACTACCCTGACCCAAGAATATAATGGCAAGAAAGTAAGAGTAGTATCTGCCCCGTTTTTAACTTTTTTTCCCACAAATCAAGATATTGAGTCACAGTGTTGGTCTTATCCCATGGTAAGTACTATGTAACTCAACACCTTCCAGGCACTCTAGCCACAAAGAAAACAGGTGCTCTAGAAGAAGAGACAAGAAAACTCTCAAGGACCACATTCTTGTGAATGATTCAGTTCAGAGAGCAACAGCTTATATGCGTGCTAGAGCGAAATAGTAGGGTAAGGTTTATCCCAAATAAATATTTCTGTTTATTGATAGAAACTTCTACTGAAAGGCACCATTTTGTAAAACAGATGACCTTCTCTCACTTCAGAGAATCACCTTTCAGACCCACCTAGTATGCAGGACACTAAATCTCATCACATTTAACCAACCAACTTCAATGTGATGGATGCTATTTGCTAGTAGAGGCCACAACAGCAATTCCCAGGTTGCAGAACTCAAGTCTATTATTGTTGAGGATGAGTACAGATTTTTGCAATCTTTTTCTATTGACAACTCAGAGTTGGAAGGTTTTTCTTCCAGTCCCTGCCCCATTCTCCATCAGCCAATGCTTAAATCAGGTTGAGATTTAGAGTAAAGCAAGGTTGCAATAATCTAGATTGAACGAGCAGTAAAAAAAAAACCCTCCTGTTTCCAAATTTTGGTACCTCTGCAGCCTTTAGTAACATTGGCAAGGTTCTGTTACCACAAATTAGCACATGCTTACATAGTTGTGTTATACTAAAAACCTACAGGTATTAAGCATGCACAGACAAGACAATGTGAAGACAATACTCACTAAAAACACAATGTGCTTTTATTAACAGAACAAAAATCTATACCTCCAAGTCTTTACAAACACCCCAAAAAAAAAACCCAACGTGGACTTGCCAAAGAACACCACATGCACAAAGATAAGGATTTGCATTTTGAAAACCTAGAACAACCCCAAACTAGCACGAGTTACATTTTATATCAAACAAACCCATAAAAACTAGATGTCAAACACTATTTGCAAGACCATTTCAAAGGAATTTAAATAAAGAAAAAAGGTAAAACAAATCATCTCCTATGAAAGAACAGGCCATTTCCATGGAATGATACTATCCAGAAATGTAGTCTTGAAATCATATGATTTATTTACTTCTCTGGAAAACACATTGCTGCAAGAGAACTGCACTCAAGATTTGAAAAACAGAGAAATTACCTTCCAAAGGTACTGATATCCTTTAGAAAAATTCTAAATATAATTTAAGTCACAAAAAATTTTGAATATATGAGTAATTTGGCTTCAAAATTTAACTATCAACTCAAAGAGCCTTGGACTTTCTTCTCTGTGATGAAAAAAACCCCAACCTCACTCCACATGCTCTCTCTGACATCAAACAGGCAGTAATCAGCATTCTGTCACATCCTACAGTCAGACAACAGTTTACAGTGTTCATAGTGAGACAGCAGAATTAGAACAGTACCATACCACCAGAAAACATCTGACACAGCTCTGCTTATTCAACAATGAAATTCTGAACAGCGAAAACAAGTTCCTAACAAACTATATTTTTATGTCAGAATGGCTAATATATGACTCCATAAGGTAAGTGAACAAGCACTGATTTCACATCAAGGAAGAAAACCAGAGAGGAAGGATAACACCTTCCTCACTGCAAGTGGGGCAGCTACTTTGTTTCTGTGTCACATTAAACAAAGGTATTTCTGTAGTTGAAGGTTTTCTAAACGTACCAGAAACTGCAAATTTGTTCTTTTCTCACATCTCAAGACAATTTTAATATACAACTGTTGCAGAAGTAGTATCAGTATTGAAATTAACTGGGAGCATTACTGAAATTAACTGGGAAGTTAACTCAAAGATTTAGGGTTTAACACATACCCATTCAATATTTTAGCCTGGTAGAGGTTCTGTTTTGGTGCACACAAAATTTAACAAAATACTGGTATCCTGAGCTTGATGGTCTTTCTGTGCCTTTGCAGGTAGAAAAGTGAATGCTTCCTCTGGAGCTGCAAAAGCATTTCTGAAGAGAAACATAAGTGAGATTCTTCCTGTTCTTCAGGCTCTGACTGTTCATTATTACAGAGAACATAGGACTAGAGTCTCACAGCTAAGTTTTAAAACACAGTAATTGCACACACTAATCTCTTTTCCAGAACATACACCATACTCTGTATTTTTCTTGGGACACTAAGACTTGTCAATATGCCATGATTTAAAGATTTTCCTCCTAAAATGAAAGAATTTTTACTCAGCTGTACAAGTAAAGTAAGCCTTGATGTCTACACAGAGATTTGAAATGCACAGCAGGTGTGCCAAAAAGGGAAAATCTGAAGGAACTGAGAGGAAGAGAGGGGAGACAATACAATAACATCAGGAGGGAGAAAGGACAGCTGACAATTTTTCTTTTATAAATCAAATCAGTATCTATTCTTCTGCTATTTTAAGAACATTTTACAGCTATTTTAATATAATTTAGACTGTCATTGCACTCATGAAATAAGAAAGTGCCCTTTATTGTGTCATTTACAATAGGCCTTAACACAGTTAAGCTACTATTTTTGTTCAATTTGATAGTTCCAGTGAAATCCGCAAATCTTAACAGGTAGAGAGAAAATGAAGTAGTATTTATTTATAGCAGTCTTTGATTCTGCCTTTTTCAACAACCCCTCATTTTTAAATTTATATACAACTGGCATTTTTAATCAACTTCTCACCAGCACTTCTCCAAACCATAGAAAAATATTACAATCAAATAGCTAAACAAGGAAAATAGAACTCCTTAGTTCTTCAGAACTTTTGTCAAATAGTGTAGTCCATATATTAATACTGGAGGAGGGAAGGAGAGGGCGGGTGCAAATCCCTTTAAAAGCACTTTTCTTACCTCACGGCTTAAAGAGGTGATCCACTGCATCTGAAGTGTACACACAAAACCTGAACCTGTACCTCCATGGAGGTACAAATCAGGCAACATGGAGAAAATCACATAACACACAAAAGTCTGAGATTATGCAAAAGATAGCACTTCATGTTTTTATAATATAAAGCACATCAGTAAGGCATTTCTAAACCCAGCTTCCAAGGAACTCACTCCAGTGTAGGTTCTCAAATCCTGAAATACATAGATATAACTGATACAGGAGAGTCATCGCCTTTACACTGACCTAAATATTAATCATCTCATCCTCCTGTCTTTTCAGTTGTGCAGTTGGTCGAATTGCCTTGGAAACAATCTGAACTCTCCATGACCTTTGTTATCCAAACAACATATCCTCAGTGGTTTGGAGCAGAGCAACTACACAAACCTCGAACCAATGCAGCTTGGAGAGCATAAAGAGCTCTGCCAACCTTACTTCACTCATTCAGTATGCCGTGAAAAGTTTTGGTTATTGAATTTCTCCAACTATTTTTTCAACTTGTTAGTAAACTCACAATGAACTCAGAGAGCCCACCATGGAAAAGCAGCCACAGGAAACACTCGAGACAAACACTAGCATCTCCTCCATCAGCTTAATTAGCAACATTACTGTATCTAAAAGCGGTATTTCTTAAGCTCATATCCTCACAGTCTACAGATGTACACAAAAGGGAAGAAGAACAGAGTGTGTCACATCGCTGTAAAAAAAGACGACTACTAGCACTCAAATAATAGTTTATCAAAGGCTATTTAATCAATTTCATTGCTAGTACAAAAAAAAAAAAAAGATCTTGCCGGCTTTCCGCTATTTATTATATGTGGAGTGACTCGCTAAAGTACTTGGAAAGATTTACTTCCAAGTGGTCACCTACTTAGATCAAGCGCTAAATCACTGACTCTGTGATGGTGTTTGTTTAGGTGGCAGCAGTTTAGCTGGCCCGGCCTCAATGGCCCCTAACTGGGATCACTGTGTGTGTGGCCCGTTTTGCGCTGCAGCTGGCTTGACATACAAGTCCCACTGTATACCGAAAAGCATTGTTATTTTAATGTGACTCTGAACGGTCTGCCCTGCCCTCACCACCCTAAAAACAGTTCCTCAGGGCAGAGTGCTGAGTGCCTCACAGCTAAGCCACCTGTTCTAAGGAAGATAAACCACAAAACACAAATTTTAAAGGTGTAATTTTTTTAGGCTTAGGTGCATCAGGCTGAGATACAGCTAGAACAAGTATTTACAAAGCTGAGACAGCACTCTATCTTTACTAACCACCATTTCAAAAAGAGAAGTAAAAATGTACTAGAATTCTTACAGAGTTCCCTTAAGATTACGATTCTTACTCTGATTCTTTTAAAACTATATGCAACTACAGCACTGAAAAATAAACATGTTACCTAGGTGCCTCCTCTCAGCCAGATACAAATTATTTGTGATCTGGTGACATTCTCCATCCATACAAAAATAGTTCAAAAGCAAAACAGACTCATTTATTAGATACATCTTACATATACATCTTTGTTATGTACTAACCATGATAAACACTTTTAAAATGATTTGGAGATAGAGATGGAGATAACAGAAGAGTGCTGGAGTAGTCACAAGCATTTACTTCTAAGTACCTAACTCTGTGGTAGACATCAGTTCACAGAAGGAACTGTGGCTATGCAACAATTGAATTACAGTGTAAATTGTAGTCCTCTGAATGGCTGTTCCATGGATGCTGTAAATGACTCCCTTGACCTTTACTTACACTGATGGTAAAAGCTATACAAAAAAAAAAAAAAAATTGTCAAAGGGATTTCTCATCTACCATCTCACAGTCTTCTAAACTGATGCAGGTCTCCTTGGTTTTCACAATAGTGCTCTGGCTGACAACTCTAATTCCAGCTTCAATGAGCCAGTACAAAAGAGAGGGAAGTCATTCTGAGGAACCACAGGCAGGTTTTTAAATCTCTAAACTTGCTTACTTCCATAAACAAATAAGGGGTAATTATTCTTCCCTATCAGCTAGAACAGGAAAACCAAACTGATCTTCAAGGGCTTGTTTGCAAGCTTATCTCAATATGGAGATGTTTACAATGGCAACTGCTATTGCTATAATGGAGAATCACCTGGTAGTCTTTATACTGTCAAATGTTCTATCCGGTCTAGAAAAGACACAAGAAACTTTGGACAACCAACCTGTGCCACCAAAGGAGGGATGATAAGCCTGGAGTGACAGCATCGGTAGATAAAGGGAAGGCAACTGATGTCATCTACCTAGACTTGTGCAAGGCCTTTGACACAGTCCCCCACCACATCCTTATCTCTAAATTGGAGAGGTGTGGATTTGATGGGTGGACCATCCAGTGTATAAGAAACTGGTTGACCGAACGCAGACAAAGGGTGGTGGTCAATGGGCCTCTGTCCAGGTGGAGGCTGGTGACAAGCAGTGTCCCCCAGGGGTCTGTCTTGGGACCAGTGCTCTTTAACATCTTTATCAATGACATCAATGATGGAATTGAGGGCACCCTCAGCAAGTCTGCGGATGACACCAAGCTGAGTGGTGTGGTTGGCACCACAGAAGGAAAGGAAGCCATCCAGAGAGATCTTGACAGGCTGGAAAGGTGGGCCCAGGTGAACCTAATGAGGTTCAACACTGCCAAGTGTCAGGTGTTGCACTTGGGCTGGAGGAATCCCAGACACAGATACAGACTGGGAGAAGAGCTCCTTGAGAGCAGCCCTGCTGAGAAGGACCTGGGGGTTCTGCTGGATGAGAAACTTAACATGAGCCAGCAGTGGCTCTTGCAGCTCAGAAAGCCAATGGTATCCTGGGCTCCATCAGGAGAGGGGTGGCCAGCAGGGACAGGGAGGTGATTGTCCCTCTACTCTGCCCTCATGAGGCCCCATCTGGAGTCCTGTGTCCAGATCTGGGTCCCCCAATACAAGAAAGATGTAGAACTGTTGGAGAGGGTTCAGAGGAGGCTACAAAGCTGATTAGAGGGCTGGAGCACCTCCCCTATGAAGAGAGGCTGAGGGAGCTGGGCTTGTTCAGCCTGGAGAAGAGAAGGCTAGAGGCAGGGGGAGGGGGAGCTCACTGCAGCCTTCCAGTCCCTGAAGGGAGCAGAGAAACAGGAGGGGATTCAACTTTTTAAAAGGGCAGACAATGGCAGGACAAGGGGGAATGGATTGAAGGAGGGAAGGTTTAGATCAGATATTAGGGGGAAGTTTTTTACAGAGAGAGTGGTGAGGTGCTGGAACAGGCTGCCCAGAGAGGTGGTGGATGCCCAGTCCCTGGAAGTGTTCAAGGCCAGGTTGGATAGGGCCCTGGGCAACCTTGTGTAGATCCAGGCCTGGAGGTTGGTGGCCCTGCCTGTGGCAGGGGGTTGGAACTGTGTGATCCTTGGGGTCCTTTCCAACCCAGACCATTCTGTGGTTCTTTGATTTCATGAAGCAACACGCAAAACCTACATCCTCCACCCACCTTCAATTTATGTGTGTCTGTCTGTAAATACAAGTTCCTTAGTACAGAAATGTCATTCGTTGCATCACAGACTAATGAAGCTCACTCATACAGTATTCTGGGCAGGCAGGCAGAGATTCACAGGTTTTTGGGATGTAGAACACCTATTAAGTGATCTAATATAGTGTACTGCCAATGCAGGATAGTTACTTACAGTGCATTTTCCGTTCCTCTGCCCAGTCATTTTTTGACTGACACCACTTCCTCTGGCAAGCAGTTCAGCAGTAAAAAAAAATTTCAGTGTCAGAAAATATTTCCCAATAACATGCCTACATTTTCCTTTCCTTACTATCACTGTTATTTTTATTTGCACTCCTATAGACCACCCAATAAAGTTTGGGCACTTAATATTATTTTATTATTATATTATAGCAAGCTGCTCCAAAGAAGGTAAAAATTATTTAAAATACCAAAGTTTGGTACTGTTATAAGAACAAAAAATACAGTGTCTAACAAACTTTATCATCTTCAGGTGACCATTACCAGTCAGTAGTCCAGCGAGACTCTCTCTCCAGGTCTCTCTCCAGCGAGACCTGGACAGGCTGGAGAGCTGGGCAGGGAGAAACCAGATGAGGTTTAACAAAAGCAAGTGTAAAGTCTTGCACCTGGGAAGGAACAACCGTTTCTATCAGTACAGGCTGGGGGATGACCTGCTGGAGAAGAGCTCAGTGGAGAAGGACCTGGGGGTCCTGGTGGATGACAGGTTGGCCATGAGCCAGCAGTGTGCCTCGGTGGCTAAGAGAGCCAATGGGATCCTGGGGTGCATCCGGAGGAGTGTGGCCAGCAGGTCAAGGGAGGTGATCCTCCCCCTCTACTCTGCCCTGGTCAGGCCCCACCTGGAGTATTGTGTCCAGTTCTGGGCTCCCTGGTATAAAAAGGACAGGGATCTCCTGGAGAGAGTCCAGAGAAGGGCTACGAAGATGATAAAGGGCCTGGAGCATCTCCCCTATGAGGAAAGGCTGAGAAAATTGGGACTGTTCAGCCTTGAGAAGAGAAGACTAAGGGGGGACCTAATTAATGTTTACAATTATCTTAAATAGAGGATGCAGGGGGAATCAGCCAGCCCCTTTTCAGTGGTTTGTGGAGACAGGACAAGGGGCAATGGCTGCAAGTTGGAGCACAGGAAGTTCCACACCAACATGCGGAGAAACTTTTTCCCAGTGAGGGTGACAGAGCCCTGGGACAGGCTGCCCAGGGAGGTGGTGGAGTCTCCTTCTCTGGAGATATTCAAGACCCGTCTGGATGCCTATCTCAGTGAGATGTCCTAGGGAGCCTGCTTTGGCGGGGGGTTGGACCTGATGATCTCTCGAGGTCCCTTCCAACCCCTACAATTCTATGATTCTATGATCACCTACAGATACTTCCAGAAGATTGGAAACCAAATGTACAAGCACACAACCAAAAAAAAAAACCCAAAAAACAAAAACCAAAAACATTCAGAAAGACAGAGTACTTCATATTTGTACGTTTACTAAGCCCCTAAAAAATATATATGTCTATATGTATACATGCTCATATATGTGAAATACTATGTGTATATATGTAGTATTTCAATAGTGGTATTTACCAAGCTGAAAATTATGTTCAAGAAGAAAAAAAAATCAAGCGACACTGGTGACAAAGCTAACTTAACACATCAGTCAATGACTAAATTATTAATCTGTAACACTTGTAAAGACTGCTTTTTAAGGCTTCAAATTCGAAAAACTAACTTCTGATGCACTACCCCATGAAAGCTTTTGTTATTTATGACAAATTAGATCTAGTTTACTAAGTTCCCAGCCTGCATGCAAAGCATGCTAATCACATACAAAGTATGTTTAACACATGCAGATATTTGCAAGAAACAAGGATCAACAGATACAGCAAGATGGTGTACACAGATGTAGCAATATACTTCTCCCACATGGATGCCATACACAAAAAAAATGAGTTGTGGGTTATCGCTCTCTCAGACACATTTTTTTTGTGAATTAGAGCAATAAAATTAGTTAGCACCATACTAAGTACTGTGAATTATAAATGCATCAAGAATGGTATTTGAGATTATTCATTTAAACTATGGTATTACAAAAAATATTACTTTTCTTAACAATGACATAGAAGAAGGAGGACTGTGTCTTACAAGCTGTGAGATTTACCACTGTGAATTCTTTAAGATGCTTTTTACATGCTAACTATAAGACTAACTACATCTCTCAGTCTGTCTGCAGGTAGCACACATGTAACAAAGAAAAGAGGGTAAGTCTTATGAGGAGAAGCTGCAGTCCCTGGTTTGTTCAGCCTGGAGAAGAAGAGGCTGAGGGCAGACCTCATTGCGGCCTGTGGCTTCCTGATGAGGGGGAGTGAAGGGGCAGGTGCCAATCTCCTCTCTTTGGTGCCCAGGGATAGAACCCAAGGGGATGGCACGAGGCTGTGACAGCGGAGGCTTAGGCTGGATGTTAGGAAGAGGTTCTGTACTGAGAGGGTGGTAGGGCACTGGAACCAGGTAAGTGGTCACAGCCCCAAGTTGGACTGAGTTCAAGAAGCATCTGGATGATGCACTCAGTCTCATGCTCTGACTTGGCTGGTCCTGTGTGGAGCCAGGAGCTGGACTCCAAGATTCTTATGGGTCCCTTTCAACTCGGGAGATTCTAGGAATCTCTGACTGTTTGACCAAAAGCTGCCCTCTCACCACACACACATCATCACTGTCAAACCTTAACCCTTCAACCCACAACACTCTTCCCAAGACTGGGAAGGTTGTAATTTGCATATACATACAGTACAGTTTTTGAAATATGAAAAGATAAAGAGAAAATGATAGTGACAACTAAGAGACATAAAAACAAATACCCAGTAAGAAAAATAAGTATTGATAAGAAAGAAACACTGAATCTGACTCATGTTTAAGTTGTAGAGCAGTTTCTCTAGGCTTCCTCTGCAGTAAATGTACATTTAACTGGCTCTCAGCCATCTGGTTGTACAGGCCCCAAGAAGATTAATTTCCTAATCTGATGATGAAAGATATACATGATGAATACTTTCACAGAGCATTTGCAAGATACTTGAAACATACTCGATAATACACCTGAAAGCTATCTGCAATTCTGACAAAGGCTTCAGCAATTTCATTTCTAGACACTGGTTTAGCACAGGAGGAAGAAAAAGGTGTATTTTCACCCAAGAAATGACATCATTCCTGAGAGCACTCTTTTTTCACCCAGAACTAAAAGCACACACACAATCAGGACACTTGGTATTCTCAGTTTCTTTGGCCAGATTTTTATTTTCCCAAATTGACATAAAGATTCTTTCGTATGAGTTGAATTTCTCATAAATCTTAATTGATGGAAACCTGTATTAGGTGGTTCCCATATATGTGAAGGTATTTTTCCCTCAATAAAAAAAAGTAGTATTTCATCTGTCTGGTATTTAGAATATATTAGGTGTGGCACAGACAATAAAAACAGGATTCTTGAAATTACTGCTCATAATTTCTAAGTAAAATCTGGTCCTGGCCTTGCAGTCCTGCTGTAATATAGTACATTTGACCTGGACTGTTAGCAAGTAGCACTCAGCCCTGTGTGGTCACAGGAAGCATCAAGAAGGAGGTATAAAGCCCATAAAGCCTTCGATAAATACACACAAATATTGATGCACACTAGATCTACATCACCTACTGCTGAAATTTCCTATATTACACAAGGAAAAAGGCTTACAATGACAAACTCTTAAGAAGCTGAACTTCATTCTACTGAATCTTTCTCTGCTTACTAAAACAAAGCCAAGATTCTAATCATAAGCGTACAAGTGAGCTGTTACTTGTTAGGTAATATAAATGCCCTCCTCCCCTTGAAGTGAGTTTTTCCTCCTCTCACTTAGGAGATGGACATATATGAAATGTACACAGTCTCCCATTTCAGGTTTGTGACCAATACCAACACCACATTCTATGCCTATTTCCAATTTAGAGGAAAGATGTACTTGCAACCTCCACTTCCAACTGGCACACCCCAGAGAAAGTAATTTCTTTGGTTTTGTTTGGGTTTTTGTTCCAAGTTAGACACCTCTGACAGTTTCCTAAAATTAACCAAAATTGCCAAAATCAACCAAATGAGAAGCAAAGCATGTCCTACTGTTCTGAAGTAGATTTCTTTTGAAACAAAGAAACTGTATCCTAGCCTTTTTCCCCCCAGGAAAAAAAAAATAATCCAGCCAAAGGCATTCTTTCTCTTCCCTACCTGCAATCTTGCCTCCAGTCTATCCCCTCAATTTTCTTCCCCTTAATGGCAGTGAAACTGATTGCAGGACTGTGTCCAAATGTGAATCGGTGCAATTTTAAATCAGTGCTTTTAAAACCATTTCACTAATGTTGCTGAGTGGCCAGCCAGCCCAACTCATATCATGGGACAGTCGAGGTTCACAAACCTTGAGAAAGGTAGAGCATTAATTTTTAGAATAGAGGAGGGGGAAAAAGGAAAAACAAAACAAAAAAGACTACAAGACTGCAAGCAATGATAATTACCTTAAATTAGCGTCTTCCCCAGAAAAGCTTTAACACTAAACCACAGCCTGAAATAACCAGAAGTGTCTACAGATAGAGCTTATTCTGGTTCCAACATGGAACACCACATCCCCAGTTGTAATTAAATACATTTCTAAGCAGGAAACAATTTTGGTGATAACTTCTAAGAAAGAAAGAAAAAAAAAGCTTTTATAAATAATCTTGCCTATATTTTAATATTTTTCCTTATTTAGGTGAGGAAAGAGAGAGTGAAGGAAGACGAAACAAGCAAAGTAGAAATGCACAGCAGGGTGGAATTTAAAAAAAAAAGCAACACACTTGCCAAGTTAAGAATCAAAAACAAAAGTTAGAGCTTACGAACGTATCAGCATAATACCAAATTGCAGATCCAATGTGTAGGCATACCCTGCTTTAAAAAAAACATCACAGAAGCCCAGACTGGTTTGGGTTGGAAGGGACTGCAAACCCCATGTAGTTCCAACCTTCTACCATGGGCAGGGACATCCTCCACTAGCCCAGGGTGCCCAAAGCCTCATCCAACCTGGCCATGAACACTGCCAGGGATCCAGTGGCAGCCACAGCTTCTCTGGGCAGCCTGTGCCAGTGCATCACCCTCACACTGAAGAATTTTTTCCTAATATCCAATTAATTTAAAACTACTCTGTTCCAGCTTAAAACCGTTAGCCCCCATCTTACTGCTATACTAATAAAAAACTTAGAGAATAGTTTTATTGAGTAACATTTAAGAAAGTAACACAGAAATATGATGGAAAACCAGAGACTTGGTTTTAATCTGAACTGTGGCAAAGGTGACAACACTCATTCAATCTGAAATAAGTATCTGTACTGGCTTAGGTTGGGACAGGGTTAATTTTCTTCATAGTAGATGCTATGGGGCTGTGGTTTGGACTTGTGCTGGAAACACTGATGGTAACACCGGGATTCTCATGATTCTGCTGAGCAGTGCTCACACTGAGCCAGGAGCCAGCGAGCATGCTTGGGGTGCGCATTCATGGTGATGGCCCTTGTCTCCCCAAGTAGGCACTACATGTGACGGAGCCCTGCTGTCTCAGCGACGGCTGAACACCTAGCTGCCCATGAGCAGTGGGGACTTAATCCCTTGCTTTGCTTGCACAGCTTCTGTTTTAGATATTAAACTGCCTTTATCTCAACTCACAAGTTTTCTCTCTCCTCCCTCCCAAGAGGGGCAAGCAAGTGAATGGCTGGGTGGGGCTGAGCTGCAGGGTGGAGCTGAGCTGCAGGCTGGGGTTAAACCACAACAGTATCACAGGTCTAATTTGATTTTAAGAAAACTAATAAAATACAGAAGCATACCAAGAGGGTCCTTTTCATAGCTTAACAGTCAAATTTAAACATTAAACTATACTTACAGAGCCCTCTTTCAGATTTCTTTCATAGGAGAAGTCCTAGACACTCTGCCTTTTCTTCATCTCTTGAAATAGCAAAGTTGTATTTGCCAGCTGATTCTTCTCCAGCTACCAGTGCATTCTTCAGTTCTTCAACATACTTCTCTCTCTTCATTTCCATGTCAGCAGCCTCCCTTGAAATTTCATCTTCAGACACTATCAGAAACAAGCACATGAGAAATAAATACTCATATGTGTGTGTGCATGAACATGTATATATATGTACATACAGACACCCACTTACAGTCTTTAAGCCATGAGCAAATATTAGGAGACTATTCTGTCCCTGACTTGTATCAGTGTGCCAGAAGCTAATGGAAATGTAGGAGAATACTGCGTATTTCATAAGATTTCAGTTATGTCCTATTTTTTCTGTCTGAAAATGGTTTATTGCTACTAGCCCACAGTTGTATTTGCCTGGAGTTATTCAGAATAACATTAACCTTACAAGAACAGTGGAATGTTTTAACTGTGATTTATTGTGTCCTCCTAGATCTCTCAGAAAGCCTGTAATCTAAACCCTGTAAGATGCAACTGTTTCCTCTCACGTTCTTGATCTGGTTTTCTTAATCCAATTCTCAAAGTTTGTATCTTACACCATTAAAACAAAACAAAACTGGCAATTTACAAAATGAAGCTACACCTGAAACTTGGGAAGCCATGTTTTACTATTCACATTCAAGGACCAAAAAATGGGGATGTGTTTCTAGCTTGCCTTGCATCTGGTCAATGGACAAAATTTTATTTTATTCATTTGAAGATGAAGAACGATTGAATACAGCAGAGGCCAATAAGGATGCACTACTTCCAATCTTTTATTTCTTCCTTCCTCAATCTTCTTTTGGTTATCCCTCAAACTGACCAAGACTCATCTTCCATGAGGGATAGAATCATAGAATTGTACGGGTTGGAAGGGACCTCGAGAGATCATTGGGTCCAACCCCCTGCCAAAGCAGGCTCTCTAGGACATTTCACTGAGATAGGCATCCAGACGGGTCTTGAATATCTCCAGAGAAGGAGACTCCACCACCTCCCTGGGCAGCCTGTCCCAGGGCTCCCTCACCCTCACTGGGAAAAAGTTTCTCCGCATGTTGGTGCGGAACTTCCTGTGCTCCAACTTGCAGCCATTGCCCCTTGTCCTGTCTCCACAGACCACTGAAAAGGGGCTGGCTGATTCCCCCTGCATCCTCTATTTAAGATAATTGTAAACATTAATTAGGTCCCCCCTTAGTCTTCTCTTCTCAAGGCTGAACAGTCCCAATTTTCTCAGCCTTTCCTCATAGGGGAGATGCTCCAGGCCCTTTATCATCTTCGTAGCCCTTCTCTGGACTCTCTCCAGGAGATCCCTGTCCTTTTTATACCAGGGAGCCCAGAACTGGACACAATACTCCAGGTGGGGCCTGACCAGGGCAGAGTAGAGGGGGAGGATCACCTCCCTTGACCTGCTGGCTACACTCCTCCGGATGCACCCCAGGATCCCATTGGCTCTCTTAGCCACCAAGGCACACTGCTGGCTCATGGCCAACCTGTCATCCACCAGGACCCCCAGGTCCTTCTCCACTGAGCTCTTCTCCAGCAGGTCATCCCCCAGCCTGTACTGATAGAAATGGTTGTTCCTTCCCAGGTGCAAGACTTTACACTTGCTTTTGTTGAACCTCATCTGGTTTCTTACTGCCCAGCTCTCCAGCCTGTCCAGGCCTCGCTGGATGGCAGCGCAGTGTTCCTGCGTGTCAGCCACTCCTCCCAGAATAGCTAGAAACGATTCTTGGTTTTACCACCTGAGCTCCCAGTTATTTTCTTTCTTTTTTGTTTTATTCTGTACACCTCTTACTCGGTATTTTTAGAGGTCAAATATTAATCAGAATAAAGATGTCAATGAGGAGTTCAGAGTTTCTTGCACAGGTGAAAGCCACGACTCTAAATTAAAGATAGTGTGTGGCTAATGTAATGTACACTTTAACATGCAGCTTACCGACACAGTATTTTAGATTGTTTACTTGATTAACAGAACAATTTCCTTTTCTTCTGACCAATCTCCTGAGGAAGGCTGCTCTGAACTGGCATTTACCTCTACTTGCTCTTAGACCTTTCTAGCACTTGCCCAGCATTTAAGAGCAAGGTATGCAAAAGGACATTAGTTTGTGACAGAGCCAAAACAAAAAGCCTACAAAAATACTCACACCAAAACACAATGTAAAATACAAACAGAAAGACCCTAACACACATCCTGCACAGAACTGCAAGTGATTTAAAGTATCCAGTTGAAAACCTGTTAATAACTATTTTCCATACAAATGCCTTTGAAGATAGTTTCATACTGAGACATAACCCTGAACGTGTATTGAAATCACACTGATAGAAATAGAATCACATTTCAATCAAACACGAGTTCAAACTGCCTCATTTTTCTCCAGTCTTCCTGACATGGTAGCTAACCTCATATTGCAAAGGAGGCAGTACCTATCAAATCAATCAATCATATAAAAATATAGCAAAGAGGCAAATGTATCATTATTTACTATGAATAGTTATATCCTCACATACTTCAGCATTTCTGGTTTAATTCTGCACTTCAAGTAATTGTACCTTATTTTCAAAGATGCAGAGTGATTCAGGTTGGAAGGTACCACTGGAGATTGTCTACTTCAACTCCACTGATAAAAGAATGGTCAAGTACAAAGGTTGCTTGGGATCATGTTTTTAGTATCTCCAAGGACTGGGGCTCCCCATCCTCTCCAGGAAACCTTTTCTGGTGCTTGGTCATCACTAAGGTAATAAAGTTTTTTTTTTTCCTGTGTCTAAATGGAATTCCTTGTATTAAAGTTCATGCTCAATGTGTCTTGTCCTTTCTCTGGAAATCACTTAAAAGAGCCTGGCTCTTTTTTACTCTCTCTGACCAAGTATCCATTCATAGACATTGATAAAATCTCCCTAAGCCTTCTCTCCTCCAGGCTGCAGAGTCAGAGGCCTTACCAGGGCTGAGCAGAGGGGCAGGATAACATCCATTGACCTGCTGGCAACATGTGTTCTGATGCAGCCCAGGAGGTGGCTGGGCCTTCCTTGACAGAAGGTCCATGTTCAGCTTCATGTCCACCAGCACTTCTTGCCCACCACTACTGATCTCTCTGGCTACAGGGCTACTAGCAACTGGCCATCTGCTGAGTACTTCATGCCACTGATCACAACCCTCTGAAATCTGCTTGAACCAGCTGAGCCTGATACAGGTTACAGTTCATCTGTTTGTTCATCTAGTCATGCTCTACCAGTTTGTCTCTGCAGATGGAAGAGGACGCAGTGTTGAAAACCTAACTAGCTAAAGCCAAAATAAACAACATGCATTGCCCTTCTTCCCTCATTCAGTAAGCAAGTCATTTCATCAGAGAAGGTTATCAGGTGGCTCAGGCATGATTTACCCTTTGTAAATCCATAATGACTACTTACCATCTTGTCCTTAGTATTTTAAAATGGTTTCTAGGATTGTTCTTTCAACACCCTGTGGTTGACCACCCTCCAGTTGCCCAAATCCATGCCATTACCCTTACCAAAGATGGTAGAGACATTTCTTCCAGTCTTTATAAACATCCCTTGATCACTATATACCTTGCAAAAATAATCGAGTGGCCTCATGATGACCTAGGCCAGACCCCTTAAGGCTTGGTCTCATCCAGTCAGGTCCCATGGATTTGTGTAAATCCAGTTTCTGAAGATAGTCTCTAACCTGATCCTCCTCCATAGGTAAATCTCCTTTGCTCCTGAATTCCCCACCATCCTTAGTGAGTGTCTCTATATCCCACCCTGGTCACCTTCCCCTGGCTTCCACCTCTTGTAAACTTCCTTTTTACACCTGGGTTTAGCCAGAAGTTCCTTGCTTATCTGTTCAGGCTGCCTGACACCTTTGCTGAATTTCCTGTTCCAGCAGGATGAACCATTTTTGACCTAAGAGGTCATCCTTAAAACCAAAACACTAAATAAATCACTGTTCTTCTCTCCAGAGCTATATCCCATTGGATTCTTTTAAAGAGCTCCTGGAGGAGGTCAGTGTCTGCTCTCTTGAAATCTAGGGTTACTATCCTGCCTTTTACCCCCTCTCATGTCCCTGAAACTCCAGCAACTGAAATGATACTGCAGGCAACATTTGTCCCCAGCTTTAACTTATCCAACCAGCTCTTCCTTGTTTGTAACTATCAGCTTTTGTAGTCTTCCTCTCTACAGATCTAAAAATATGGAAAACAAAGTTTACTGCACTTAGATTTAACTGAGGGGGAGTTTATTGTGGTTTTGTTGGGGATTTTGTGCTTTTTTTCCTAGTAACAGATCACAATAATCAGGTCATCTATTCATAATTACATCAACTATTCATGCACATAAAATATAAATACTACCTTGCTAATTACCTTCAGTAATTACCATATGTCTGCAAAACCTGATAAGGCAGGTAATCCACTGGCACCCCACTCTACTACTCTGTTTATAAGACACAGGTGAACAGGCAGGTGAAAAAGGAGAGGCAGATAACAAGAGGTAGCATGTTAGGGTTGTCTCCACTGCAAGGTAACAAACAGCTGACAAGGACAAACCACATTCCCACTGTGGAAAATCTGAGGCTGCAGATGCATCAAGACAAACTACTTTGTCAGAATCAGGTTAGTTATCCCCTGCCACATGGTATTATTTTCTAGGCAGATTCAAATGTGTTAGGTCCTCCAAAAGCCAGAAAGCAAGGGATGCAAGGGAGCTGAACCACATGGGAGTTTTGATAAGAGGGGAGGAAAGGAAGTAAAAGAAAAATTAAAAAAATATAATTAGGGTCAAGAACTATAAGCAAGTCAGTCTTTGTCACACTAAGATGTGAAATGTCAGGTTTACTGCCTAGGTCTGAAGCCTATCACAAAGCCTTCCATATTCTCTTTCAGACACACAGCTCGAAACATACAAGAGTATTCTCTGCTACCCTCTTTTTTTAAAGATACAAGAAGAAACCTGTCAGTAAAAGGACAAGGCACAAGACATACCACTTTACCAGATCTGCAACAACACAAACATTCAGATGTCAGAAATTGCAAGAATGTCATTATACATGAAAAAGAGTATAGGAGCGCTGTGGAGTATGAATAAACTAGCAATAAAGTAACTCCAGAATCACTATGTCTAGACTGGAGAAGATGCTTCTATGCTTACATTATAAGCTACATTATCTATGTTGCAGGAAAGGAGAATATACATGTTTTTGTGTACAGCCCTAACACTCATAAGCTTCATTCTAGGACACCTAACGAACTAAATTTTCCTAACTTTCATATTTGAGTATCATCGTCTGAAAAATGTGTAACACTTGTGAAATTTATTCCTAAAATTCAACAAGACTTTTTTTTTTTTAAAAAAAAAAAAAGTACATAGCCATCCTCTTCACTAAGTTCAGGGTTAAATAAATCTTTATGAAAGCAAACACAGAACAGGGGGAAAGAGAGAAATGGGTAAAGGTGTAACAATCATTTTTTTGCTACATGGTCCTCACAACCACCAACCACCTTTCTTCTAATTTGTAAAAGCCTGTCCTAATACACAAAGGGAGAGAGAGGCCAATGCAGAGAGACACAAATATAGCCTGCTAATACTTGTCCTACAAAGAAGAACCTGGTGTGCAAAACCACAGTATTTAACTGCAATACCGCCTCATTCCCTACACACCAGACCTCTGCAGCTGGCACAGGGACATGCACAAGAGGAAAGCCAGCATGCAGCACTGCAAGCAAACAACTGCTAAAACAAAGTCAATCGAGCATTGATCTTCGTGTATTTAGATGGACAGGTACGAATTTCAGGACAGGACTTTGTATTGTTACAAACAGTGCTGCAAAGCTGGAGGCTGTAACTTAGGTTAGCCATTGCGCAGGCTTATCAGTTCTTCCCTACCTCCTGTGAGCCAAGTCAAGTGTCCAGCCCTCAGCCCCAGCATAGCTGAACACATCCAAGGATCTTAGATGAAGCAGTAGAAGTATTTTCCAAGATTTTTCAAACATTAAGCATGAAACAGATGTTACCAGAAAGGCATAAGACTTTAACAATTACCAGATGCATCTTGTTGTTGTTTGTTTTTAAACTGAAAGCAGCACTTTTAATGTTCATATAAAGAATGACACAGTGGAACTACTGTCAGGAAAAAAATCTGAGCCTATAAGACAGTGAAGAACTGAGGCTACGGTGCTGGACAACACACATCTTGCAGAGCTAACAATCCACTGCACAGAGCAAGAACTGAGTGGGAAAGGCAGGCAAGAAATTTACCATCAAAAGATTTCTATTTTATTGTAAGTTACAGTCACCAACCATTTCCTCATTAGTTATCCTATTTCTTATACAGGACATTAGACACAGTTGAGAGAGAAAAGGCTACTACATGCGCAGTCCTCTCACGACCCCCCAAAACAGAACAGACAGAAATGGGGGAGCCCTTGCAATGTGAGACAAAGGCAGGCAGAAAAAAAGAAGACCAGAAATACTTGCAAACATAAGGTTTTGTCTAGAACAGCGATTTCAACACCAAGAAGAGTTAGATAAACTTTAAATGAAAATAAGATAAAAACCAAAGATAGTAACAGAATATAGTAGTGCGCTGTGGGGTTTTTTGTCTCCTGTGGTGTCTGTACATGCTGCATGTTCCTTTATCTTATAAAACTAGCAGAACTAATCAATCTTTAGAGAAATGTATGTATAAATCCATAAGATAGTATTTGTTTAACCCAATACCAACCGAATACATTATATTATGTTGCATATCCACGTCCTTCTCCTCCCTCCCCAGCAAGATTTGACTTTTTTCCTCCTTAAATAAGACTCCCACCACTTTTCATCATTACATTAAATATACAAAAAAACATAAAAGACAACTCCATCAGCAACTCTCATTGACTTTCTGGTAGGTCTTGCCAAGCAAAATAATCCACAGCACGAGAAACCCAAAAGGGATTTCCCAAAGCAAGAATTTTCTGACCACTGCTTTCTCTCCTCCCAGGCTTTGAATGCAGAATCTAAGCAGTCTCAGACATGATGTAATAATTTAGAAAAAGTGATCAAAACCCACGTTGAGTGTATGAAAACACAGATCTGTGTAGTAGAAAAGCCTCATGAACAAGGCCTGCAACTCCTAATGAAATTAATATTTAAAGGACTACAGATTCAACAGAGAATCCTTAGAAACAGATCAGATTCTTGCAGACATAGAAGCTCTCTCCTCTGGATGAGCAGCCAGTGCTTATGCTAAACTGTTGTGGGTTTCTTTTCTTTTAATACAGTGAGGTCATCTTGCTTTCACTGGTCCTCTGTTTTGGGAAATGATCATCCAGCCATTCTGCCAGATGCAGGAAGATAACAAAATGAGAACCGGTTAATTTTTTTTTTCCTATGCTCTTCTAGTTACAGTAACACAGCTTTTACTTAGAAAAATAACAGATTTTAAAAAAATCACTTTCTCTGAATTTTAAGCTGAGGATTTTAAAAGGTACAAAACAGCCAGAGAAGCTCTTAAATAGGGAAAAAAACCCCAATACGCTCAATTAGTTAAGAATTCATCAATGTCAACATCCTTTTGAAAATCTATACTTTGATTATCCTATCACCAAATCAAAAAAGAAACACCTTTCATACCAGATAACAGGGAAGCAGCATTGTAATATTTATATCTCTTGTGCAGTAACTCTTAATCAATAGTGTGTTTGAAGCATTAAAAGAAATATGGAAGAGTAGATTTAATACCAATGTAGGCATTTTAAGTTAGTCTTGTTACCTCAGTTTGAAAGAAAAAAGGTAAAAATTGTATTCAAAAAAGTTAAGATTAAGCTTTTTATAAACAACAACTTTATATACAAACTATATGTGTGTATTGTTATACATACACATGAAACTTCTTTTTATATCTATATATAAAAAATGCTTTTTGAAAGTTTAGATTACACAGGAAACATGAAAAACAATATCCCCTGGGCAGGGAGAAGGAAGGAAGGAAGGAACTACATTGACATCTATTCTTATAATTCAGGAAAAGTAAGAGGAGAACGTTTTTGACTACAATATGCTGTAAAATACATCATTCTTTCCTCCATTTGAAATATCTTTGCCACTGAGAGAAGGGTTTTTAAACACAGGGTTTTTTTCCTTCTTTTGCTAAGCATGAATGAGGGGAGTATTCATGTTTTAAGAGACACACCCTCTTATTCAGGTTTCTGAAGTGGGGGGAAATCCCACAGGCTATTTTGTTCATCCTGCTAAAAGCCTGGGAAAAAATATTTTCTTGTCCCTACTTCTCTAAAATTTACCTGAGTACCAAAATATAACTTTATCAGGATTTTATCAAATCACTTAAAAAAAGTATGCAATTAAATGCTTCCTAAAGTATAATTTGCAAAAAGAACTTGCACAACATTTGTTCATTGATCTTGAGAAGACATGGAAGTGGTATTCTAATACTACTGCATGAAATTTTATTCATGTGCTGATTTAATGTTAGGCTTGACACAATCCTTTCCAATGGGAAAGACCTCTGAACATGTCCCAGAAGGTCATGAGCCCTGCCTCCTCCATCACTGGGGAAAGGCAACACCCATGAAAAACTTTTTGATGCAAGTTGCAGGTCACAGTTTAGAAAATTTCTATAAATAATGAACAGTAATAACTGAAAACATTTTTTTGCTATTATTACCTTTCCCAGTCCATGCAGATTCACCATCACTAAGTACTACACCAAAGCCAGTGCCCAAATCTTTTTCCCATGATACTTGTAGAAAATATGTTGCTTCTGGATCAGAAACTGGATGAATTCTGTTCAAAGTCCTCTCCATTTTCCAGAAACCTGTTTAGGAATTAAGATAATCTTGTTATAACCAATGGCTTACTTTCCAGAGGTGCTTAGCAGTTTTATGCTTAGCTTTGGAAAAAAAAAATTAAATTATACAAATACAAGCTCACTTAGAATTTCATTTTACTTTCCTCCACAAACTCAGCTTTTCAGAGAACTGATTATATTTTCAAACCAAAAACTCGTTTAGGATATGTAAGGTTTGAAAGAACAGTGACAACAGCTAAATAAACTTGAATAGTCCCAGATTAAGAAACTAAGTGTCAGAAAGCTGGTGAGCAGAAAATCAGAATACACAAGCACTCATAGCTATGTTTTTAGAATCCCCATGGCTATGTTTTTAACTTATTGTCCACTATCACTCAATATACAGCATATGGAATATAATCCAAAATAATCAGTATTCACCTACAAGACTGCCACGATGTGAAAGCATGCTCCTAAATAAACTTCATTGAAAAGCTGAGGTTGAGGTAGATGCCAGCAACCAAAGATCAAAAAAGAAATTATTTTAAAAACTGAATGCTGTAGAGAACAAATTTTATGATGTTTCAGTTAATTTTATGCTCAGTATCAAAGCAACCTGGCAACCTGTGGTCGACGTAGGACTTTCCAAAGAATCCCATGTATTTCTGTAGAGTCCAATCTGACAATAATGAAACATCACTGTACTCAAAAACCTTAAAACACAAACTGGCAATTTGTTCCACAGAACAATGAAGAAACAGCCAATTCTGAAGTTAAAATTGGCATATGGTATTTTTATTGAAAATGCTTAGTGTTTTCCAGTACCAGAATAATTTGTACTGGGGTGCTCAATTGTTGTAAGTCTTGGGGGGTTTATTGGGCTGCTTTCACTGGGATTTTGCTTGTTTATTTTTCAAAGAAGGATGTGAATTAAAAAGGGATACAAGTTTACTAATTAAAAAACCAGAAGATATATATATAAAAGCAGGAAAAACACAACTGAGGTATTTCAGCTACATGGACTGAGTATAAAGATGCCTGAACAGGTTAGGTATTAAAAACTCTATCAAGTTTTCAATCTGAAGTGTAGCAGTTAGCAAACACGATCAGTCCCTGTGAGGACTCTGCTCTTAACACAGTCATAGAGGGAGTTTGTTTCTCTGTTCAGAGGCATAGACAGCCAAATCTACATACAGATTTAACTACCACTGACCTCCCAAAAAGTCAGCATTTTCATGTTAGCAGGAATAGTTTTAACTGCAGGTGGCTGCACTGTACCTGGCCTTTGCTCAATTTGGCACCCAACAACAACTGAAAATGGAAATACTTTTACCTTCTCCAGAGAAGTACACAGTATTTAAAAGCAGCAATATAAATAAATGTAAGACTTGGTTTTTAATCATAAAACTGTATTAACAACTAGAAAACAGCTGCATTGTCAGTAATATATTCATTATATATATAAATCAATCAATAAGATTAATGAAACAACATGTTAACTCTGATAGCTAATTAAATTACAATAGAGATCACCTTGACCCAAAACCTAGCATTTCTAAACAGTAAGAGTAACATCACATAAAGTTCATGCTACTGATTCCAGGCTGAGCCTTAGCTAAAACATGTCACAGGGCACTTTGAGCATTCTGGACTATCCCATTACATTTTCATCACCAAATACTGAAAGTGCTAGCTTAATTTTTCCAGCTTAAAGCTCAAGTACACATAAGCACCATAACATTTCCCTGTCTACAATATTTTTCCAAAGAGTTCAGGAGTCAAAAGCTATCATAGGAGTAGAAGGAGATGAACTATTTACATACAGCTAAGCATTGAAAATTCTCACCAACAGTAAGAGGGATGACTTTACTATTTACATCCATGAAAAAACACTGCTTATGCTATTACAGATGTCATGCCCCACACTTCTATTTACAGAAAACGTACCAGCAACCAAAAAGTTACTGAAAAGCAATACTGAAAAACTAGTCTGCATCCAAAAAAAATGTCCTCTATTTCCATCATCGATCAACAGGCAATTTCTGAGCATCTGCAGTACACCTGTGCACCTGTAAGCAAGAGCAGAAAATTAAGTATTTGGGTCGTGGAGGTCTGGAACAATGCCTGTGCAATTAGTGGCTGTAGAACTAAACCCATTTTAAAGTCTTGTAGTGCACCAATTGCCTGGACATGGGTCAATAAAGAGGATCAGACAGGAAGCACAAGTAATGTGCATAGCCTGATTAAGCACACAGGCATGTATTCTTTGCCTGCCAGACTCCCTTTTGCTTTTTGCTTGTTCCAGAAAAATACAGTGGCTCTTACAAAATACTTTTCATAAAAGTCCCTCTCTGAAAGACAGTGGTTTGGTTTTTTTTTTAAAAATACTTTAATTATTCTTCTTTTTACTTAAAGATTCTAAAACAGCTGCACACAACCCAGAGATGACATACAAGGTACTTACGCATATATATAGTTCAAAAGGGAGTTTTTGCTTGTTGCATTTGATACTTATCACAAAGCACAGCAGCTATTCAGTGAAAAACACCTGCACCAGAGGCTTTCTTTTTGATGTAGACTGTTTACAACAGAAAGGAAAGCAGGAGAATTGGATTTTCTATTTATATGAAGATAAAGAAAATGAAGTGTGGGCCCTCAGTCAGAAAAAGCCATGTGGAGTCACATAGCAAAGGAAATATATTTATTTAAAGATGCCCTAAGAAAGCCTCTAAGACCAGAGATGAAATTTGTCTGATAACATATCATACTTCCTATGCATCCACCTTCAGACATCAGTATTTCACTGGAGCAATATGAAAATGTGGAAGGGCTGAAAATGGAGACTCTGTTTAGACACTGCTCTTAAGAGCTCAATTGCCAGCATAAGGGAGGATGAGCAGAACAGATTTGGGTACCTGTGGTAAAGCACTACTTCAGTAAAAACAAACATGCAGAGGAGGTACAAGGCAGAGAATAATAAAATGCAAAGTACAGTTGTCAAGCTTGTCCACACTTTATTGCGCATCTTTGGACAAGCAATTTTACAAGGAGCAGAAACTGAAAATATTTTTTCTCCCAGCTTTTGTCTCGCCCATTGTGCTCACTGACCTTTGGAGAGGAGTTTTAGCCATTACTACTTGTTTAGAAACTGCCTCAACAAAGCAGAGCTCAGCCTTGCTTGAGATCTCCAAGCACTCAAGGGTTCCAACCTATAGCAAAAGCTTAACGCTGTATATAATGGCTATTAATTACTTCTCTTCAAGAGGGACAAGCCTTCTTCAGGAAAATTAGTCTGACCTACACTATATATAGTAACAACTGCAAACAAAATACTGTGTCTCACTGCTTTTTAAAAATCTGTTTAAAATAAAACATAAAAATTTCCACAAATCCCCCTTTCCAAAATACTCCCAGCAACACAACTTTTCCAAAGTTTAGTGTAGTACCAAGTTAATGGATAAACCACACACAGCTAAAGCATGAATAAAGTTAAAAAAAACCCCAAAAACCAAAACAAAACAGCAAAGGAGTTACCTATTTAGCAACTAGCAATTACCATTAATGAAAGAAAAAATACAGATATTAAATCAGAGCATGTTCTTTGTTCATTTGCTATAAAGGGAGTGCCTGCATCTCATCCACTGTAATGGCAAAACTTAATAACATCTGTACAGCAGTGTATTTCCAAAATAACAATATCAGGGGGAGGAAGCTAGACATCCTCCCTGAATACCCAAATTTAGCTGTGTGTTCATAGAATTATCAAGTAAGCTTGTTCAACATCTTTAAAAGATATATTGCTCTATACTTCAAGAACTAAATTTAAACACTCCTTCCCTTAAAACTAACATATCCCAATTCACCTGCCTGCTTACCACATTCTCTCATCACCCCTCCAGCTTTCCACATGCCACTTCATAGATCAGGTGCTCATGTGTAAAAGGTGACCATGTTCCTACCAAGGATTCTGCACCAGGGCTTTTGTTGCTGGGGGAAACGCAGTGCCAAAGTCTGAAGGGCTCAGATTTGCCAAAGCAGATCCTCCAGCATCCCTTCCCCAAACTAACACACCCCACCTTACAAATATTTCAGTTTGGCTACTAATGAGTGTTCTTCCCCAGCAATGCAGATGACTGGCAACACATCTCCAAGAAATCTGACTGAATCTATACTTTTTTGTTTATTTCCAGGGGAATTTATATCATATATACACAAACCAGAGTTACCATAGCATCAAGAATGCAACAACTAAGGTTGGTCATTGTTAACTGTTGACATCTTTATCTCCCAAACCCTGTATGAAGCTTCCAAAAGTAAAAAAAAAAAAAAAAAAACCCAAACAAAAATCCAAAACACCACATTTCAATCTAGTATCTAAATAACATTTTAAAAGGCCAGTTATTCAACAGATTAATTCAATGTCACAACCACCACAAATACAAAATTGGAGCATCCTACATATGCTTCTCTACAGATCTACCTTTACACATTCAAAACACAGTTCCACTAGAAATACTGTTAGTAATTTTTTTTAAACCAAATGCTAAACCCTTTCTCTGCTGCGGCTATTGTCTCCAAAAATCCATGAACACTACACCTAAACCATAGAGTCACAGCTGTTTTAAGTACTCCTGCCCAGACACTCAGCCAGAACAAAAGAACTGCAGATGTACTGACAAAGGAGTCTGAAAAATATGTGTCACCTTAGGACCTGAACTTCCACAGAACTGGTTATACAAGATTGAAGAAGATAAGATTTTGCTAACATCCCTATCTCCACCATTCGTTATGAAAACCACCAGAAAATATAAAGAATGAGGGAGAGTTGAAGCTTTAGGAGTTGGTTGCACTCTTGTATCTGTGAGTGGAAAGGTAGGGACACAGGTGAGAATAGTATTTAGTGCTCAATATGCCATCTAAATTTTGGCACTTTCACCTTCTTTAACAGTCCACCTGCTGCTGAAACATTTATATATAAATAATTTATATATTTATATAAAAATCATTGCATAGAACCAGACTGTTTTTATAGCTATCCAGACAACTAAATTACTCAAATCAGACCCTCACTTTTGCAATCTAAAAAGCTCCTCTGAGTCTATGAGGCTGGAGAAGTACCTTCAAGTGCCATTCAATATTCAGCAACGCTGTCTCTGTAGGCTCTTTCCATTCACTGTCTCAATAAAATGAGAGCAGTCGGTACTTTTTTCCTCCCTTAATTATGATAAAGAAAAGCTGCAGAGAAACTGATTGATTAGGGCCATAAGAAAGCCAGTGTTTTTCTCCTTAAGGGCACAGGAGGTCACAGCACAAATCAGCACCTCTCCGCGTTAGAGCCAAGGATCTCAGACAAGCTTGCAGGTGGGAACAGTTGAGTCCCACCCCAAGTTTGTAAATCAGAGGCTTTATTGAGGTCCTTGAACAGTTGAGGATTGAGCTGCGTATCTTTAGCACTTTGTCCCTTTGGTCTTTGGCTTCCATGATCTATATTAGGCAATGTTTCTTTCTAAGGAGAAATCAGCTGTTGGCTGGTGTGCAATTGACTGGAGTCTGCTCTCCAAACAAACAGCGTACACAGTTGCTTCTGAATAAACAAGACACTTTTAAAATTGGTTTACAAAGAATTTTATATGTTGTTTTGGATAGCACTAGGCATAGACCGAAAGCCAGATCTTTTAGGCTGCTCCAACACAGCATCATTGATGATAGTTTGAACTTCAGCACTTGGGTTTTTTTTTCCATGCAGACTAATGGCTTTTTAAAAAATTGCTGGGGCTGCAGGTGTTCCAAACTTGAGCAGCTATGCATGGAAGGCTACTTACAGATCAGAAAGAGCTACTATGCCTTTCTAATGGAGCAATTAACTTAAGTGCTTTCTTGTTGAGAAAAATAGGGAGCTATCTACAATGAGCTCAGAATGGAAGACCAGCACGGTGCTATTAAAGCCTATAATGTGATCCCTTCTGTCTTTGGCTTGACCACAACATACACTACAAATCAGAATGTAATACTCAGAAGAAAGTATATTAACCTATAATCAGAGAGCAGGTATTATTCAGGAGATGCTATATGTATTTATAAGTAAATAATTAAAGATTTAAGCCATTCAAGAAAAACTCAGATTGCTTTTAAAAATTAAAACTAGCTATTACCACATTTTCTAACAGAAGGAAATAAGATAACATCTATATTTATGAATACTTCTAGAGGTATATTTCACACAAATTTATAATCTCTCATGTTAATTTAAAATTCCATTAACTCCAATACTTCAAGAGGAAAAGCATTAAAATAGCTGACAAAACCTTCCAACTATGACTCAGTTAATCTAAGAGCTACTATTGACCTAATAAAGACTCCTTTTGTTTTCATTTTGGAAGAACATGACTGGACCAACAAACATGAAGAAAACAATACAGCATCCTTTCAGTTGCATCTCACAATAAACCTTCCATTCCCTTAACCACAATATTTGTTTGACAGTGAAAAAAGATTCAGTAATAACCTTCATGTGTAACATCAAGATACATCTGAAGCCCAAGCATGATAAAAATTCTGAAGGACCTTTGTTTCCTAATGGAATTTAGGGGGTAACATATTTTATCAAGTTGTTCTTTTTTATGTTCAAAGTACAAGGATCACAATTTTGTCAATAACACAAATAGAAAAAATTAATCAGAAATTGGCACTGGACATGAAGAAGCAGCTGGCTGACTTTATAACGTTGTGCAGATAGGTGAACGGCCAGTTTCAAAAATTCAGTTCTGCATGACAATATTTGATCATGAAGTCAAGACCTCAGGAGGGCTCCAACCAGTGTTTGGCTCTGACAGACCCAACTTGCAGAAGCAAGCCTCACATGGCTAACACACGCACGGCTTGCTTCCCACTGTGTTGTAAGGATGGAAACACACACATGCTTTTTGTACCACTGTCCAAAAAAGGGAAAGGAAAAAAAGAAAAAGCAGCCCTTTCTGAGCTTGTCAGCCTCCATAGGCCAACAGGATATGCAAGATTTGCCACAAAAGATCTGCAATCTACGATAAGGAACAACCCTTGTCAGCCTTATTTACTACAGTCACCAGCTGAAAAATGAGGAGAAACAGAAGGAAGCAGACAGTCAACAACCTTTATAGTAGGAATCTTACTAACAAGCTTTGATCTTAATTGTAGCCTGGAGGCAAAGCCCACCCTGGTGTCTTTCATCCTATTGAAGTCTCAGACCTAACCCACTACCAACTCCAGGCATCCAGGCTTGCCAAGCTTACTTACAGGGATCTATATTAGGAGGCAGCTTAAGCTGTAACAAGGTTTTAAAAGAAAGGCCTTAATATATTAAAATAAACACCGAAGTGGGCAATTACACTAGTATATACTAGCCTACACTAGCAAGTAAGGGAGTATCTGGATAGATTTCCAGAAGGGACTAACCTTTCTTTTTCATCTTTTTCTACAAATCCTTCCCAACACAAACAGTTCAGTGTGTGCACACCATCAACTCCTCACTTACCTAAATCTGTATCAGAGCAATACTAAGGTTTCCCTAGATAACTCAGGGTACAGTAACTGAATTCTATAAACGTGTCCAAAAAAAAAAAAAAAAAAAAAAAGAGTCATATGACTGCAATATTTCCTGATAGACAAGTTACTTTTAGTGCCAAAGGTAATAAAAGTAGAAGTGAGCAAGGATCAAAGACAATCAGTAGGCCAGCTTCAAGCAGGCAGATCCGGGATACAAAGTCAGCAGGCATGCCTGAGAGACCCAGACTCGATACCTTTGTTGCCTCTAGGATATGCAAGCCCCAACAAATATTTTATAACTCTGCTTTGGCAGTAGGTCAGCCTGGCTTTCCAAGGGCCTAGCAAAGCCAACGGAGGCATGGAGCCACACCTGTTTTGCCTCCCTTTGAAAACTGCAACCTTAGACCTTTATTAAGAAAGGTAATTTACTTTCTAAAAAACAACAAAAAGCACCACACAACAAAAACCCAAAACAAAAACAGCACCAAAAAAGCCCCACTCTAAATACATGTATCAATTTCCCCATAAGCTCTTCGAAAATACAGCACTAAAACAACTATATAACTTTGGCAGATTAAAAAAAAGAGAAAATAAATGCTTCAGTTCTGCCAGATGCAACTTCTGAGACTGCCATGTAAAATCACTAAGAATAAAGATTCAGGAATTCCTAGCATCCTAGTCACATTTCCAAAAACATCTCTGCAGTTTTCAGCAACTTAGTGTTATCCATGAGAGTATGGGAAAGTTGAACAATTAAAAAAAAAAACCCAAACCCAAAACAACAAAACCCCAGTAAAACCCAAGCACCATGTTTTAACCACTCCTCACCCATCCAAAAATACTCAGATACATATGTCTTTTTGATGTATATTTGGATAGCATAGTAGGCTGGTTGAGGTATCATCTGTTTTCCAAAACACTGCCTTCTTTAGGATTAAGTATTATCAGGATATTCAACACAAAACAAATCTGTCCTACAGATTTCCTTTGTTTTCTACTCATTCCCAATACAGACCTATTATATTCCCACTCAGTTAGACATGTTTCTCTGAATGTTTGATTTAACATCACTGAGCAATGGATAACAGCCTGCCTTTTATTTTTTTTATTTGAAGTCAAATAAATTCACTATTATTGAAGCCACAACAGCTCCATAGGCAAAAGTAACACATCTGAAACAAAGACAAATGAAATAGCAAAATCAGTGTCAGCTAGATATGGATGGATGGATGTAATTCTACACTTGAGATTTCTAAAGAGCTTTGAAAAATGGAGCCTAGTAACCTGGAAAAACATGTTTCATCAAATGTAGCCACTTCAGCGGGACAAAAGCAGGTATAAATACTTACATATCTTCCTCTCCTCTCACCTCTGCATCCAAGGCTTTTCAAAGAGATGGATTATTTTAATTTCACATCCCTGTCAAATTAATAATAAAAAATAACCCTAGACTCCATATTGCTTTATCTTGCTAAGCAGTTTCCTAAGGCATTTTCTTTGAAGAAAATTCCTGCATTTCCCTGTCCTCACCTAACAGAAGTTTTATTATGTTTTTCTTTCCATTTGCTATTTATCTACTGGAAAAGGCAACATTGATCTCTCTGAAAACAAAGAGCTTATGCTACTTTAATTTATACATTGTGATTCATTTGGTTTCATCTAGCCCTCACAGAAAAATAATTCACAGGACATTTCCAATGAACAGGGATATTAATTTTCAGTGCATTTAAATTCAACTTTGCAGCTCTTTATTCAGCCACGTTTATCACTCTGCATTGAAAATTAATTACCTTTTGGACAGATTAGGTCAAGCAATCAGAATTTGAGGATAAAGCAAAGAGACATCCATCTGCATCCATATCCAACATCTATTTCAGCTGTTTCCACAGGTGGACACAAGTTCACCTTTGGTTCTTTCATATATCTTGAATGCTGAACCATGAGGTTCAACGTGTAGCTTTAAAAGGGGCAAGAAACCCACACAAAAGCAAGGCACCAGTTTAGATTAGGCTTTGTGATAACGCACTTTGCATAAACCAAACAAGGAGAGAAGCATCAGTCCATATCCAAGAATGACTGATATGCCAGTATTTAGCAAGAAGGGGGCTCAGTAAATAAGTCCCTCAGCCTCACCGAGCTCTGAGAGAACAAGCAGCTCCACTTAAAAATAAATCAGTAAATGAGGACACGACTCCACCACACAGATAGCAAATTCAGTGGCCAATGATTCCACATCCTAAGCAATCACTTAGCTATTTAGCTTGTGCTCAGTCAGCACTGTGCCTACAAACCACATTCAGAAAGAAAGACAACAAAGAGCTTCACGAGAGTCACTTGTACTTTCTACGTTTTAAATTCTGTACATAAAAATATAAAGCTACTCAAGACATAACAGTTCACTGCTTTTCTAAGTAGTTTTCTTGACTCTTTCATATGGTGATTTTTTACTGTGGGCTATACAAAACAAAACAACAAAACCCATCTAAAACTAAAATACCCTACTCTCAAAAATTAAACCCTTAACCAAGACACTTGGTGCTGAGCAGGGGGTCTACTTAAGGAAGACAGCTTTTCAATATTAGGTTTCCCTCACAACTACTAAAGAATGTTAACTTGCACTGAAGTGAAAAGAAATTTGCAGACTAATATGAGGACACAGCAGGGGCAAACCAGTGGAAAAATGCCACTGGGACTTGAACTGAGAGGGTAATTAGGTACTCATTAGTAAAATATAGCACAGAAGTGCTTTGATACTGCACAAGTTGGACTCAGTTTTGAGATCTTAAAGTGTAAATTATTACAAAGTAAATACCTGAGGCATCACAGTTTAGGTTTAAAAAGTGTTGGTGGGCGGGTAGGAAGTGCAGAACTGAAACAGATCAGAAGGGAGGAATATTTTTACAGTAAGTCTCAGTCAAGCTTAGCCTTTCCTGCAAGTTAGATCAACATTTCACCTTCATGATGCTGGGCTTTCTAGTTCCCAGCTGCAGAATCTGAACGGAACTGCATCAGTACACATTACTACCTAAAAATGAAACCATGAATAATTACAATGAAGCTGAATTAATACAGATACCTGAGCATGAAGAAAACCCCAATAAAACAGCCCCTTGAGCAGAAGAGTAAATTCTTCACAGCTCCAAGAAATCGTTCCAGTTTTAGATACAGTACCCCTACTGCATTTCCATCCCTTTCAATGTTACAAGTATATATATTGATTTTTTTGCCTCATCAAGTACCTACCAAATTCACAACATGATCCTTGAATTAACAGCATATACTAAAAAATAAATCCCCCTCTACCTTGAGGAAAAAAGTCTATTTTTAGAATGGTTAGTGTTAATAAATCCCTGGAATAGACAAAAGAGCATAAAATATAAAGCACAGTTTTCATCTATATACTTCGGTGACCAAGGCAGAGGAAGGAAAAAAAACCTCTCTAAAATTGCTTTCAGGTGATGATGAAAGGGAAGTCAAGTAGGTGTATTACCAAGACACACACAAGAAATCTTCAGCTAGCTCCTTATCTTGAAAAATAATTATTCTCTATGATAGCAATGCCTGGCTTTGAGTGAAATTAATATTTCTGCCCAATCTCCATTATGCCTATGGCCACTGTGCGCTCTATCCTGTAAATTAATGTTAAGTTTCACAGCTGGAGAAGTTTAATCCAAGGCCACACAATCAAATTTGCTGCCTCCAACTACTGTCTAAGCTTCCCTCATTGGCTCAGTCACCACGAATCTCCTCCGGTTTTTGTGAAGTTTCCACCATAAGCTTGACGCAGCTGACGGCATTTGGAAAGCCCCATGCTCCCTCCTTCCTGTCCAGCGACTGTGCTCAAAAGGGTGGCTTCTAAGATCCTTTTGTAGACCTGTAAACAAACAATCCCTTTCATAATCATCTGAATCATTTTTAAAGACAAATGCAGCCTGTGGTAAGATATATAGCCTCACTCTTCCTCTAATTGCATTAATTTTTCCATCCCAAGATAGCAGGCAATTTGGCTGATGTCTAGATGAAGAACACAAAAGTTCTCAGTCTCTGCACCCTTAAAAATCACATAAGATCAGTCTCTTTTACCATTTATTTTACAATCTCTGTCCTATCTGTCTGCTCTGTTGGCGGACACCCCCTCACACAAATCTCACCTAGAAGCCTACAAAGCAGATGCAGAAATATTCCAGTAATTTTCAAAACTTTGGAAATTTGGACTATTTAATCAAGTATCTTTTTGTTTAATTACTAGCATGCCTCAGAAGACAGTAACACAACAGGCTCTTGCTAAGGCATATGCATTATGAGGTTTTTTTAAAGTTGGAACTTTTCCTATAAGATATATGTCCTTTATGTTGATCAGATCTTACTGGGTTAGATTAGCAAACAATAATTTGTTTAGTAATTGCCTTCTAAATTTCACCTTAACTTGCCTCAACATGGTACCATATATAACCCAGTCAGTCGTTTATGTCTTGACTTACCTCAGACAGCATTATTATTTAGACAAATAATTTCCCAATTCACAGGAACCTTTTGCTGTCTTTCCTTCTTTTCATCCTATGTGATGAGAGACAAAGGAGGTGGGGAAGGCTACAATCCACAAAGATGTCCCAGTTACAGTCAGTAGGAGGTAAACGATGCTGTTCTTAACCCAGGAAAAGGACAGAGCTCACATCAGCCAAGGAACTAGCTTGGAACTAGAGCAAACACTGCTATTGTTTTAAAAAAAAGAATTTCATTAACAGTTTAATGGTATTTCACAATAGGTGTCTAAATCTGATTCTCTGCTATTTAGTGAAGTTATTCCAGATCATAACTTAAATGTGTATGCACACAATTTTACATTTTCCCCACAGTAACAGCAAGCACCACTACTACATCTGTGAAGAAATCACAGATGCATCCTATTAACCTTGAAGACATAAATAATGCCTTGAGGCCTTGAAATTCTCACCACAAACTCCTGGCGATTCCACCTACTCTTCAAGGACACGTGGTGCTTTTTCACGTGGGGCTCCTGAGCTCTAAAATAACCCTTTTAAAACAGTCTCCACCTTCTGCTAAGCCCTAGGTGACAAGAGGTAAGGATTAAAATTTCTCATCTTCAAGTGGCACTGAAAGATAACAAGGACATCAGAAAGGGGCTTTGAGACAAAACAGCAAGTGACCCCTGCAAGGCTCCCTGCACGCGCATAAGCACGTAACATACAGTGACGCCAACATGCAGTACAGTAAACCATTTTAAATTACCTCATCTATACTGAAATGGAAGTTTATTGGTCAAAACAGGCTACTGTGAGCTATCAAGCATGCCTGCAAACCTGCTGGCAAGACAAGACACCAGCAGTAGCAACACTCGGACCATGTGTCAGAGGAGGAAGGTAAGGGCATCTGTGCAATGTTCAGCACAACTATTTCCACGGCAAGGCCAATAAACAAGCACCCAAGCAGTGTGTTTTTGGGGTGTTTTTTTCCCCAACAAGCTGAAGCACCTTGTTAAATTGTGCGGTAGCCCTGGCATGAGCCTATAAATGATATATGGCTTTATCTTTTCTTTACCTTTTAAAGTAGTATTTAATGCAAAAGATTGGTTTTGTGAGTTGTTAGGAATGATTTAGATGTACTGGGTTTAGTCCAGATAAACACTTGAAATCAACAGATTTAATTGTTTCAGCAATTTTGTAAATCATTTATGCACATTTGTATACCATAACAGCATTTAAGAAAATCTAACTCTGTAGGTTAAGTACTTCATAGGACCACAGGATGTGTTAGGTTGGGAGTGACCTTTAAAGGCCATCTAGTCCAACCCCCTGCAGTAAGCAGGGACATCTTCATTAGATCAGGTTGCTCAGAGCCCCATTAAGTCTCACAATGAACATCTCCAGGAATGGGGCCTCCACTACCTCTCTGGGCAACTTGTTCCAGTGATCCACCACCCTAATATCTAACCTAAATCTCCATTTTTCTAGTTTAAAACCATTACCCCTTGTCCTACTGCTGCACACCCTTGTGAACAGTTCTTCCCCAGCTTTCTTAAAGGCACCTTTCAGGTATTGGAAGGCTGCTACAAGGTGTCCCCGGAGCCTTCTCTAGTCCAATACGAACACCCCGACTCTCAGCCTGCCATCACAGGAGAGGTGCGCCAGCCCTTTGATCATTTTTGTGGCCTCCTCTGAACACACTCCATGTTCTTGTGCCGAGGGCTCAACATTTGGTGTTGAGGGCTTCATTAACAGACATAAGTCACTTGTAGATCCAGGATTCTACTCATTTCACAATAACTCCTGAAGTGCCTGTAATGCCACAGCTTCATATAGCAAATCATTCCAAACATTCTAACAGCAGTCAAAAGCATTAAGCATATAATGTAAATTGCAAGTGCTTTCTATCTTCAACGTGGACAAACACAGACACCATCATCTGATCCAAAAAACAATCACACACCTCCGCCCAGTATAAAGTCAGTATCAGTCCATCCCCTATTAGTACAGGATAACAGCCGGCATATTCATTCCCCACAGTCTTTCAAGACTCTGATCAACTCCCATAAAACAACAGCCTACACAATTCACCAGGTTTTATTATACTGAGAGGACAGCAATTCACATGAAGCTTGCCACAAACCCCAGAAATTTTAAGGTACAGGAATCCCCATCATTACAGGAACATTCCTTACCGTACATCAGCCAACACAGTACGTTCCTGTAAAATGTATGGTTACAATACTAGGTTAAAGCACTCCTCCCAGGCACCTCTGATGTGAAGACTGAGCACTGAGTATTGATTCTTGCTCAGAATAGACGCAACCACCAAGCATTTTACAGCTACCATGGTTCCTCCTAGTACAGTGAAGACAGTGTGCACTTTTGCTACTTAACAGAGGGAGGAAGGCAGGAGACTGAAAGAACGAGGAGGCATACCTAAGCGTCGACAGCTGTTTTACAAAGCAGTATCAGCAAACAAAATGCCATGTTCTAGTATCACTGCCAGCATACAGAACGCTACCTACTCACTACACGTTTGCCTGAATAATGTATAACCTCTGCGTTCTAAGTGGGAGAGCTAAATGAGTTTGTAGCTGTAGCAACTATGCAAATAAGTTTTTATACATTCATGCTTGTCACTGAAGATGCTAGGAACCACAGAAGTGGATATGACGTAAAAGCAAAAACAACAGCGTATCAGCTTTTGCCAGTCATTCAAACTAGCATATCTCAGGAAAAAAAAAAACACCAAAAACCCAAACCAAAGCAAAACACCCAGCATTTATCTTTTATTTGCAAATACTTTTTACATCTCACAGGTACACACACACATTTGTTATGCATAAAAACCTGTTTATACAGATGTACCTGTCAAGTCAGTCACCTGCCTGTGATATTTTAAACTCTCTCCTGCGATCTTTCTACATCTTAAAAAAGCTAAGAGGAGAGAAATACCTAGCCTCCCACATGCAAGTTGACATTTTAATTCTTCCTGTATTTGAAAACAACCTAGAAGCTTAATCAATGAAGGCATCTTTTCTGCCATTCATTATACCCTCAAATTCCTTGGCAGGCTCTACTGCTTAAACACTCAACTGAACAGTATGCAATCTCTCCAGTGGCTAATCACACTAACATTTCTTAACATGTACTACGAAGCGCAGCCATCACCATTAACCCCCACTTTAAAATAATTTTTTAAAAAAATCAACAGAAAACACCAGCACAGAAACCCAGTATTTGTCACATGGGTTTATTTACCTATTTGAGTCATGCTATATAGATCGATGTAATTAATTAAACTTGTGATTTGAGATTTCAGACAAGAAGAATGTGTATCGAGCCAGTTCCTGTCAGACACTAACAATCGAGCTATCTCAGCCACTCATAGTTGTTTTTCCATGACAATTTATTAATTAGGAGATACAAAACACCAGGGAAACTGGAGCACCACCATCTGAAATCTTACATTTTAATGATTACATGTATCACAGCTGCAACCCAAAAGAAATGGTCATGCTAGGTAGACTATCTTCAAATGATGACACTAAGGCTCTCACAAGATCACTAATGATCAAATAGCAGTTTTATCACAAAACCAAAATGTGCAGCTGAAAGCCTTTTCATACATCATGTAATAGATGAAAAGTCTTCTTCAAATAGCTGAGAATGTTGGAAACTTCACTTGAAAATTAAATTGCTAGGGTAAATTAAAAGCATATTTACAAAAATCAAGTTTCCTACCTGAGGGCACCAGAATCAGTCATTAGCCATATAAAAAAATTATAATAAAGGGCATGTTTGCCAACAAAACTACTGACCTAGAGAATGCTAGCTGACCACCGGGAAGCAAGCTTGACTGCAGCATGACTGAGGACTGACAGCTGCAATCTCCTCTGCAGTTACAGAAATTATTTTTCATTTTTAGTAACTAATCCACAATGTGAAACCAAAAAGGAAAACTAAACCACATTTCTTTCTCCATCTCGGACATACAGAAAGAAGTTCAAAAGTATTACTGACCCTAAAATCTAGGGTCGTGGTAACCATAGAGGTGGTAGTGTTCCTTGCTATCATCCTATCTTCCTTCACTATAGAAATCTACCTTAATATCACATCAATCACACACTTAGCATCGCATAATACTAGATAATAAGCCTGGTTTTAGAACTGTCATAGAATGCATTAGGTTGGCAGAGACCTTTAGAGGCATTTAGTCTACCACCCCTGCAGCAAGAGGGACATCTTCACTAGATCAGGTTGCTCACAGCTTCATCAAGCCTGACCTTGAATGTCTCCAGGGATGGGGCCTCCACCACCTTTAGGCAGCCTGGGTCACTGTCTCACCACCCTTAAGAGTGAAAAACTTCTTCCTCATGTCTAATCTAAACCTACCCTGCTCTAGTTCAAAAACATTACCTGTTGTGCTATTGTTGCATGCCCTTGTAAAAAGTCCCTCCCCAGCTTTTCTGTAGGCCACTTCAGGTACTGGAAGGCCACTATAAGGTCCTCCCAGAGCCTTCTCTTCTCCAGGCTGAACAACCCCAACTCTCCCAGCCTGTCTTCATAGCAGAGGTGCTCCAGCCCTTGGATCATCCTTGCAAACCTCCTCTAGACACGTCCCGAAAAGGCCCATGTCCTTGTTGTGCTGAGGGCTCCAGAGCTGGACGCAGTACTGTACATGGGGTCTCCCCAGAGCAGAGGGGCAGGATCCCCTCTCTTGATCTGCTGGCCACACTTCTTGTGATGGAGGCCAGGACACAACTGGCCTTCTGGGGTGTGAGTGCTCATTGTTGGATCCCATCCAGCTGCCATAATTTTAATTGAATTCCACTTTTCATCCAAAACTTTAACACATGCATAAAATAAATTGATCCAATGATCAATTTTCACTAGCAAAGTAAGAAATATGAACAACCATGCATCTTGCTGCTTAGCTATTAAATCAATGAATATGCAAATTAATGAACCTTCGTAGATACCAGACTCAAGAAAATTAAGACAAATCTAAAATCAATATAATGTCTGAAATCCACAGGACAGAAAAGTTATACCAGAAAACCCACCTTAAATTCTACATCTGCTTACACTGAAAAACATTCAAGTCATTTTGCTGATTATAGATCCGAAACTACAATTGTACAGAGAACTCCAAATTGTAGTTACTTTAGTTACTAGTGCAAGTGAGAGTACTCTTTAGAAGACAGGAATATCATTGTAAGTGGGTTTATTTCAATTGACTCAAAGTACTCAGTTTTAATAGAATGGTGTCTTTATTCTACTATACAAATATATTTTATGTGCATACACTAATTACATTGCTGCCTCCTACAGCAGCTTCTGGAGGTACACCAAACATTATCCCAGCTTCTGGGAGAATAAAAAAACCTGTTACCCCTTACCAAGGGAAAGAGCACAACCTGTCCCACACTCAACAGAGAAGGAAAACCCATCTAGCCACAGTACTGGAAGACACAGAATGATGGAGACTTCAAAACAAGGCTGTTATCTTTGAAAGGGTTAATCACAGAATTGTAGGGGTTGGAAGGGACCTCCAGAGACCATCAGGTCCAACCCCCCTGACAAAGCAGGTTCCCTAGGACAGGTCACACAGGTCAGTGTCCAGACAGGTCTTGAATATTTCCAGAGGAGACTCCACAACCCCCTGGGCAGCCTGTCCCAGTGCTCTGTCACCCTTACTGTGTAAAAGTTCTTCCACATACTGGTGCCTTTTGAGTTAAGATGAAGTGCACTTATAAAAGAAGAAACAGATAGTTCACAGAGCTTCAGTACAGAGGTTTGCCATGATGGCACCACCTAGGCTCCTTACTGTAAGTACAAAACAATCACTCTTAAAAGTTCGTCCACAGAACTAGTCAGAACTCATGTAGCTTTACTAAGTCCCTCACAGGATGCATGGTTATTCCTTAAAAAAAAAAAAAAAAAAAAAGAAAATCTACTGGCTTAAAAACCAAATGCCACATCTTTTTCCTGGCAAGCCAAAATGAAGGCCACATCCCGTTTGTACAGCATTATGGTAAAGCAGGCACTGTCAGATACAGCAGCCAGATACAAAAGTCACTGGGGATGTTGGTGCCAGAAGCTTCTCTTACAAGGGTAAGCTGCCAGCCATGAAGAACATCTATCTCTTCCAGCAGTGTGGTGTCCCTGGCTACAGGGAAGTGTACTGTGGGCACCAGGAGATATGTTACCTCCCCCTGAGCACCTTCAACTTAACTCACTAGTGCAACTCTAGAAAAGGAAATAAGAAAAAAAGCTTCCACATGGGAAGGAAGCAAAGAAAGTAACAACAAAGGGAGACCAGACAGGGACGGGAGGACCAAGCTCCCTTCACCCCCTCCCCTCAGCTCTGTCCGGTAGGGAAGCCAGGCTGGATTTTCCCTCAGGGACAACAGGGCCGCGACTCGCAGCGCCAAGTAACTCAGCCACAAACCAGGCTCCTTAGGGCGTTATTTACGTTCTCGACGTTTTGCTAACGAGCGGCTCACGGCCGTGCCCAGCGGCGCCCCCGGCCTCCCCCTCAGACAACTGGCTCGTTCCGGGCCCCGCAGCGAACCGCGGGCAGGGCAGGGCGGGAGACGGGGAACGCAGCAGCCCTCGCGTCACCTGCCGGGAACCCGCGAATTAAAGGTAAAAACAACGAACCGAACCCCAACTCCCCCCCAGGGAACGGGAGAGGGGTCGAGCGGGCGCGCTGCCCGGGGCCTGGCACTGGAGGCACCCGGAGGCACCGCGGGAGTTACGTGCCCCGGGGGGGCGGGCCCAGGCCCCACCGCCCGCTCCGAGCCGGGTCAGGCAACAGGACCGGTCCACTCGCCGCAGCGTCGGCAGCAGCTGACGGTCCCCCTCCCCGCTCGCTCCAGCCCCACCGGCAGCGGTGGAGGGGGCGGGGCGCCGCGACCTACCTCCTCCTCCTCCCGCGCCGCCGCCCGCGCTTCCACCTGCCCGAAAAGGCCGCGCTCCCCCGAGGACGGGCGGCAGCCAATGAGCGCCGCTCTCTCCCTTTCGTCCTGCCTCCCCTCCTCCCGCTCCTGCCAATCGCGGCCCCTCATGTCGCCAGCTGCCAATCCCGGCAGCGTCTCCGCCCGCGCCCCTGTGAAAGGGGTGTCCCGCGGGCGTGCTTCCGCCCCGCGCCCGCTCGCCGGAAGTGTGATGTGGCTGAGAGCGGGTCGCCATGGTAAGCGAGGGGAGGCGGGCGGGGGGCGCCTGCTCCGCTCCGGGGTCGTCCCAGCCCCCTCTCGCCGGCACCGCCGGCTTCCGCGTCACCCGGCCAGTCGCGTCTCGGCCGAGCGACGCTTCTCGGGCCCGGTGATGCCCGGAGGCTTCTCACGTCCCATCCGGGATGGGCCTTTGGAGCCCGTCAGAGACTGAGGCCCAGGCCCCGGCGAGGGGCAGCGAGTAAAGCCTTGCTCGGAGGTTGGCCTAGCAGTAACGCAAACCCGGCATGCTTCTGCCCCGCTGGTCCCGTTCCCGCCCCCAGCGTGACACGTTTTCGCCCGTTCCGGCCCCAACCCCGCGTTTCCTGAGGGCAGCAGCCCTTGCTGAGGCCTGCGGTGTGCCCGGGCCCGCGGGATAGCGCTTCCGTCTCCTCTGCTGTAGCGGGCGCGTTGTTTGACGTTTTCCGTCTCGAGCAGCAAGCCGAGCCGTGGCGTTGGCTGCTGCTCTTCTTTTCCAGGAATAGGGTCAGAGGCCTCAGTGTGCCTGCTAGTGGAAAGGTCGGGCGGTGTGTGCGTGGAGCTGACCTAGAGCATTGTTAGTGATGCTGTCTCTGTCCTCTGTCCTTTCTACGTGCCTTTCTTTTGACATACGTAGAGTATAAGGGAAGGATTTATATCTGGTTTGAGGTTAAAGCTGTGCTGTGTGGTAATCTCTTCTCAGTCGAGGCAGAGATCTCTTAATGGTTAATGCAGATGCGTGATTTTGAAATTCGAAGAAAAGCAAAGGAATGACAGAGGGAAAGGTTTCCCTGTACAAGTAAAGTTTTGTACACAACTTAATTCAACACAATTACTTTAAAGTAGGCATTGTCTTAGAGAGACAGAATGGTTTGAGTTGGAACCCAACCCCCTGCCATGACCAGGGACATCTTCCACTGATAAGGTCGCACAAAGCCTTGTCTAGACCCAGCTGTGATAGGTGTATGCTGTACAACTTCCACTGAATCTCTCTATACTTCCCAATATACTTACTAACAGATTAATATCTCTTGAACTTTGGTTCAGTTCAAAAGAAAAATAAAAATTCCTAGGCTCCAGATCTTGTCACCAGCAGGAAATAGCTGGAAGTTGCTCACCCAAGCATTCCTTGGCAGATCTTTTAGATGAACCTGTTCTAATCTATGGCTTCAAGCAGTGAACAAAGGGTTTTCATTATAAATTATCTCAGAAGATCTAAAATATACATAGAGAAAAGAAGATTGAATTTTTCACCTCCAGTCAGTGCCTTGAAAGGATAGATGCTGTTGAAGTAAATAACTGCTGTTCTTCATGGTACTTAACAGTTGGAGATTGTAGAAAAGAATTCAGAATCTTGATGATGGGTCATGTTGCTCAGTTTAGCACTTAAATATAGCACTAATTTTTATATCAAGCAGAAAGATTATGGCACTATTATGGGACCTTCTGAGAATTTTTCCTTTGCTTGTCTATGTTGCTTGTTAAGAGGTTGCTCTGTGAGCTTCAAGGAACCTGCAGTAAGAATCTTAATGAAATTTTTCTTGTGATTTTTCTGATAAAAGAAGGGGAAAGTAGGATTCCTCAGTCCTGTGGTGTTTGAATCTCTTCAGGGAAAACAATAACCCTCATGGCATTTCCATGATTTAGGATTGTCTGTGATGCTACCTCTGGTGTCATGGCTCTTGAGAAAAGTTGTTGTCAGTGATCCTGAGCTGTAGTTAATGACAATTTCTTTTGAGCTCAGATTGACTGTGGAGTATGAAGCAGCTACAGGATATGGACAAATGGAACAGAGTAGCACTACACTCTCAATTTGTTCTTTTTCCAAAGAAAATGAGCTGCAACTATGGCAAAAGAGAGGTACTCTTGTGAGTACTGTAATTTTTGAAGCATAATTTCCAAAGGACTTTATCCTCCGGGACTTTGTATCCCCTTGTCTCCTAGACTTCCGTGCCACATCCTTACTAAGCAAGTCAAAACTTGTGCTTGGTGAACAGCCATCTGCTGCCAAACAGAACATGTATAAACTGGCTTCTACCTGTCCTTTCCTTTATGTGAAAGGACAACTTGTGTTTATTTTTTTTTGCCTGCCAGCAGGTAGAAAAAAAACCAAAAACATTTTATCTTAAACCAACTTGGAAATCAGGTAGAAACTGCTCAGTGCATTAACAAGGTACTGACCACAGAAGGGATGTAGTGTGGCGACACATTTATTTGGAAGCAGAATATGTGTTGTTTATTGACTTTCACAAGTCGTTACATCCAGTTATCCTGTTGACTTTTGAAATTTTTTTTTCTGAAAATTCACAAAGCTTTTCCTAGCTGGGCTGAAAAAATTGCCACACACTAGGTGGTGGGTAGAGGGAGACAAGAAGCCTAAAGTGACATTAATATTAATAATGATCTTCTCACCTGTTGAAGGGAAGAGGATCATTTTCCTTTGTAGCAAAAATGTGCAATTGCAGCCAAATGTGAGTAAACATCTAAAAAGCATTTTAGTGTATAGGGTTTGTGGCTGTAATTCAATTTGGTGCCGAAACAATTAAAGAATTGCAGTAAACTTCATGAAGATGGCTTCTTTCCCTTCACCTCTGGTTTTGGACTGTCCTTGAGCCCCACGTTACTGCTGAAAAACCTGATTTGGGAACTTCCCATGAGGACAGACATTTCTGTCACAATCTTTGTTTCTGTCTTGGAATGCTGTTTATAGAAGGAAGGGGAATTGTCCATACAACCAATTGTAAAAAATACTCATTAGTAAGTATTGATCCAAACCAGTCTCTCTGATATAAACATACCAGAATTTGAGACACTGACCTGCAAAAGAACTTTCAGGAGTCTTCAGGTACAAAGTTGTGTGCTTGGCTTATTCAGAGTTACAAGGAGGAATCCATCCTGATTCAGATTTGCTAATAACTGTTTTTATCATGGCCCAAAGGTAGATAGGATTAAAAATACCTCCTAGATCATCCTACAGTCTTACGCTGTCATTAATGCACAGAAATATCCATGGGTTTGTATTGTGAATTTATTTTGGATTAATGATAGCAAATTTTCTGCATGTCAGTGGTATCATGCCATCGGACACTGAATTTTTTGCATAAGAAGCAGTTAGAATTTGAGGGAGTTAGAGCTGCAGCAACAAATTTTTCATGTGATAAAGCCTTTGTTACCCAGCTAGTCTGATTTTGTCAGGTTTTCAGTCTTACACTAAAGTTACAATCCAATAAAATGCTAGAATCTCCTCTGCCACCAGTGGTGCGACAGCTGTCCCAGCGTTGGATGATTGTTGACCCCCATGTCAGCTCTGACATTCCCCTAGCAGTAGGAGGAAACACTGCTGGTTGAGGAGAAGGCAGGAGGGATTGGCTGTCTGTGTACCTGTCCTCCTGTCAGAATAACAAGCTTGTCAGAAAATCAGAAAGGAGAAACAGGAGACACAGTAGCTAGGTAGGAACAGTGAAGTGTGTCGTTTTCTATACTAGTACTGGTGCTTAGTAGATCTCATACCACCTGACCTGCACATGTAATTAGTAATGTTGCTGTGGAGTAGGTATGTTGTGAGTTATCTCTTGTTCCATGTAGATATCTCTGTGTTAGTTTACGAGAAGATGTGAAAATACACATCAATCATTTGCTTCTGTGATTATAGGACAGAGGAAGAGATTGTCTCTGCCATTGTAAAATGCATCTCTTGGTCTGATTTGGGAAGCATAGGATGCAGTCTGCTTACAAACTTCACCACATACCTACATAGTCCAGGAATGACATCAGCTGTGGGAAACCATTTCTTTCTTGAGTGCTGAGCAGTCCTTACTAAACACCTTTGGCAGTCTGTTTACTACTAAACATCTTCATTTTATGCAGCAATAGCAGGAGAAGCAAGAATCACATTTTTCCACAGGCCATTTGAAATTAATAATGAGCTGATCATACATTGTAGATTTTCCACTCTCGATCCAAAAAGTTGAACAAAAAAGGAAGTTACCGTAAAATCACAGTAGCATTATGTTCTTAAATTTATCAGACACCAGCAGACAGAAAATTAGCTGTATCCCAAATGTCAAAATAATACAACAAAGCAAAAATATTTCTTCCTTTTTGAGAACTCTGACTTTTTTCCACGTCTGTCTTGAAATTCCTGTAGCACCTTCTGTTACAAACTCATGCTTTTCTTGCATGCTGTTTTTGTTAGAGTAAGGATGTCATCTGACTCGAAATGTGCTGGCATGTCAGAATGACTCTTAGCTCTACCATTCACACACACAGAGTTTTTACTGTTCCTTGAGATGATACAGTAAATTTGAGGTAAACAAACCAAGCAGTGTAGTGTGTGGCTTTAGAAAGGAGAGTTAGCTGATTTGACAGAAACTGTGCTGCGCAGTTATCAAAAATAGACAAGTGGTACAAGTTTGTAATTGGCCATACTTCGATGAACAGCAAGAGAAGCCAGAACTTACTCATTATAGATGTCTTTTTCTTACATGGATAATTTTTCTCCTTCTGTTCAGCTACACTCTAGAAATCTCTAATCACATATTTTTATGGCAGGACAGGCAGAAGAGCTGCAAATCAAGATGTATTCCCTTTCAGAGAGCTCTGTGGCAGTGACTGAGTATCACCTACTCTGTTCATAGTTCCCTGCTAATCTGCAGAACACACAACATCCTGAAAAGATTGTAGAATTTACTATGTGAGCTTCATGGGAGAAGAGAGTAGGGGAAAAGAATCTTTGTAAAATTCCAAACCATAAAATCTGAAAATACAATGTGGAGGAAAAGAGATCTGAAGCTTTTACTGCCATATCTTAGATTAAGAGAATATGTGGACAGATACACTTAGGTATTACAGTAATTCTGATTTTAAAAAGCTTAATATTGTACCTTGTGCTTTGGTTTTTTACTTTAAGATATTTTTTTTTTTTTTTTGTGAAATGCCACATTAGCTAGCTGCTTGCACCAGAAGTTCCATTTTGAAACTATTGTGTAGGTATCAGAGCAAAGAAGAAGGAATTCAATTGAGCATGGGATTTCAACACTGAAATGTTGAAATGACACTCGAGGTGTCATTTCAGGGCTGGTCTGTGGATTTGAATTTCAGTAAAAAAGTAAGTGTTGTAAAGTCAAGAGAGCTTCTGTGGGAGAGGACAACTGTTTCCATCTGTTAATTCATTGTCTAATTGTTTAAAGAGTTTCTTTATGTTTTAAACAGATGTCTTAGTCTAAAGTTTACTGGAAAGCATACGCATTAGTCCCTATCTGCTGTACTTGCCACTTTAATTAGACAACATACTTATTCAACAAATGTCTAAGGGAAGAATTCTCTATTATACTAATCAAGCCTTAACCTAAATTTTATGAAAACATGTCTACATACATACCTATTTTAGACAAAACTCCTAATGTTTTAGGCAGAAATGTGAATGAGAGTTAAATATTTTACTTAAATTCTTTGGAAACTTAAATGCTGGGGGGAATGTGCAGTAAACTGAAAAAGAAAAACCTATTTACATTGGAGCAAGTGCCAGTGCTTGGATACTGATTATAAGCACAAATCAGTATTGCCTGTACACCTCTTGCTTAGTTTTTCAGTGTACTTTTGCTAATAATCACTTCAAACTTAACTTATTTGCAACTTTTGTATTTTTTATAGTTTAATTAGTCTGCCACTTTTACAAATGCTTATTTTCCATTCATTTTTATGAGATTACGTTTGGTAACAGTGACAAAACAAATGGTTCGAAAACAGATTTAGGCTTGGGAAATGAGAATTGCAGTACCTCATGGAGACCTTAGATAATAAGAATTTTCCCTTCCAGCTTTTTAAGGACCTTTTCATTAAAATTTCATATAGATTGATTTCACTTTTCTATCATGGGCTTTGAAGTCTGTGTTACTATTTTAGTATAGCCTTTTGCATTTTTATCAGCTCTTGCTTAACCACAGTTTAACTACAGTGTAAGCTCTGGCTCACATTTTTAATATGAGAAAGGCAGCTAAACGATCGAATGTCAGCATCTGTTTCTTTGCTTCCAGAGAACATAATCGTCCATCAATTTTATAATAAGGAGGAGGAAAAAAGAAAATACAACTGTTCAGAACGGCTCTATATTCTGCAGCACATTACACAAATGTGGTTATAATTTCTTCAGAATATTCCAATAATTACTCTGAGTTTGCCCACATAAATTGTTGTAGTAGTAACTGTGGGGCAAAGTTTAATAATTTGCTGGCACTACTATGATAGCCTTTCTTTTTTATAGCAAGTGTTGATGAAATCATGGTCACACCACAGTCAGAGATAGAGTAATCATTTTGTAAATACTGAAAGTCTAGGGAAGATTAAGGTTTCGTTTCAGTGTTGGGTCTGTTGAGATAAACTGGGAGAGCTTTGTTTTAGGCTTTCTGCCAATCTGGGGGGCAACAGTATGGGGTTTATGTTCTTCTGCATGTTTTTTACCCCTACAACTGTGATATCAGGTGGTTTATTTTACATGAAATAATCCGAGGCAAGGGGAAATTCAGTGAGTCCTTCCGTGGCAATTACAGTTGCCTCAAAATTTAGGATGTAATTTATGGTACTTCCATAAGTTGCATCATTAAGTGGTTCATAACTGGTGCTCTCTGCAAACACACAGAACAAAGCAGTCTCTGAATCAGAGCGTGTAGGAGAGGTGGAGCTAATAAGGAATACAGAAATAGCTACAATATGAAGTCTGTGTCTGTTATTTTCACTGTAGAGAAAGTGTAGGATCAGTGCATGCCTTGTAGCTCTGCTGATGCTGAATGCACACTCTCAGTGATCACTAAAAAAACTGGGCATCCGAGTGTGTCCTTCCTTTCAGCACACTGAATTAAATACTCTCATAAAGTATAACAGTTGTTGATAACCAACTGAGCTGCCTTTTTCTTTTCCTGATTTTTTTCTACTCCCCAAGTGTAGCAAATTTAATGCTGACTAAATTGTGGGAGTGACAACATGGTATTCAAGTTGACAAGGGCCATGCAAATGTTACAGCCCATCAGGGTTCCCTTTCTCAGCCACATAGGAAGTTTTTCACTCTAAGTCAACACTTAGTAAAATACGTTAAACACTTAAATTAACATGTACTGTTCCATAGATTTTCTCTTTGCTCCATCCACAGGCTCCTCCTTCCCTCTCTTACCCCAAATAAAGGAGCTGTCACACCACTCCTGCTCATATGTTGTAGCAGACTTGCTGATGGTACCTACCAGGAGCAGCTGGAGACTGTCTCCCTCAAATCCCTGTCTTGCCCCAGTGTCCTCTGTGCTGTTCAGATGAGGACTAAGGTGGGCAGACATTCAAATGCCTCTAGCTAGAAAGTTTGTCTTCTAGCTACCATATTCTCACATGAGCATTTTTAATAGATGCCACTGCTGCTAATCTGAACCCAAGAAAATTCTTTATAGTGTATTATATGGAATTATATATACTAACATATGATATGATCAGGGAAATAATACTGAGGCCCTTTCAAAAAGCGTAATTTGGGGAAGGATTTTGAAAAGCCTTTGGGCAAGTAGCTCTCAAAGCGAAAATGCCTGGTCTTAAATTTCTGAAGACTTATGAAAAAGCTTGCTCTTGCAAGTTCTGCTGAATACAATACCTCCTAAGCGCTGCAGGCGATGTGATAGTTCTCAACTACCTGGAAACAGCACACAGGAGAAGAAGGAGGGAGAAAGGTGTAATTACCTAAGTAACACAGAGTGTAACCACTAACACGTTTGCACCGTGTCAGAAACGTGCCAAATGGAGATGTAGAAAATTTCAGCATATGTAATTAAAGCCAGAGCGTGTACCATCTAAAACCAGAATAAGATACCAGGGTTGATTCTCTTCTGCATTTGCAGTCTGAATCTGGGGAAGTTAATTGTCTTTTCACCCACATGTGGACACGTTCTGAAAGATAGGATCGGTTTCTCCAAAATTTCCTTATAATGGGAACAAGGCTCACAGGATCTACATTAAGCCAGTCAACATGTTTGAAAAATTGCAGTTAATTACTTTTGGATCAGAGGAACCCAGTTTAACCAAATGAACTGCAACCCACCTAGATTACAACATTTTCCAAATAACTTGGTATGTGAATGCAGTATTATTTTAAAAGGATTCCGAGTAATGCATGACTCTTACAGCAGCTTTTAATTACATCAGTTCAGGCAGCTGGATATAAGTCACCCTTTTCTGTAAATTCAGCTGGACTATAAGAATTACTTCAGATGTGGAATGTGAAGCCATCCACTTCAGAAATAAATTTGTATTTCCAGTTTAAAGTTGTAAACAAATTTTAAAATGCATGTCTATCCTTTTAAAGCGAGTGCATTGAAAATTTGTGAAGTTTGGAAGGTTTCAGTGGAATGGCATCTGTAACTACAATGATGTCCTCACTGCCTATCTGGAGAAACACATAAAGATGCCAACAAAGAACAATTATATACTGCTCCCATTGATTGACTGACAACACATTTCATGAGTATACATTTACAGTCTCTGCTTAAGAGGAAGCAAGTGTGCCCTTCTGCCATTTTTGTATGTTGAAGTAGCCGATACCTCCAGCCTCCTTGGGAAGCAGCTGCAGGAGAAAGCTTACAGGAATTCATGGGAACAGAGCTCAGGCAGGCACTGTGGTGTGAGATGTTGAGAGCAGCTGTCTCTCCCAGAGGAATGATCAAATGAATCAGTTGATAGCGAGTATCTGGCTTTCCTGAGAGGCAGACACTCCTGGATCCGGCCCTGTCATGTTCCTAGACCTGCAGGAGCCAGGAGGCATGGCCTCTCATAGGTCCTAAGAGCTGTCTCTGAGGGGGAATTTAGAGTTTCCTGGTTTCTGAACTTGGCAAAATTTGTGCCTACTACAAAGGCAAGAGTCTACTGATAATGGTGGGCAGTGTTTTGTCCTGTGTGAATAATCAATCCATTATTTATAACACAGTAGAATAGAAACCAAGACTCAGCTAGCTAAGCTAAAATACTAAAACATGATGTAGCAAATGCTCTTAGAATCCTAGAATCTTCTGAGTTGGAAGGGACCCATAAGGAACATCAAGTCCAACTCCTGGCTCCACACAGGACCAGCCAAGTCAGAGTACAGGACTGAGTGCCTCATTCAGATGCTTCTTGAACTCAGTCAAGCTCCGTGCTGGTGACCACTTCCCTGGGAGCCTGTTCCAGTGCCCAACCACCCTCTCAGTAGAGAACCTGTTCCTAATATCCAACCTAAACCTCCCCTGTCACAGCTTCACACCGTTCCCTTGGGTTCTGACACTGATCACCAAAGAGAGGAGATCGGCACCTGCCCCTTCACTCCCCCTCGTTGTTCAGGAATCCACAGACCACAATCAGGTCTCCCCTCAGCCTCCTCCAGGCTGAACAAACTAAGGGATTCTTGCTCAGGAGAAAAGCAGGTAGCCTCACCTTGAGTACCTGAGGGCTGGCTTTGGGTGTTTGATCACCACTGCACTTGTGTAATATCCCTTCTCCATGTTCTCACTCCTAGAAACCTTCCTGCATGTGACCTGCTGCATGTTGTTGCCATTTACTCTTCACCTTTCTCCACTGCCTACCTTCACTCTTCATCCTGATAATGACTTTTTCACCCTGTCTTTTTTTTTGTCTCTCAGGGTATTGTCATAGAAAGGGCTTGAGGAAGTATAAAATGGGCTTGGGAATTTTGCTCCTGCATCCTGTCTGATGTGATAGGGCTTCCACTTTAGGCAGAAGTGGAAAGCAGCACACCCACTCCCAACAGCAAATGCTGCCTTTGAGGCATGCCTTTGACAATGATGTCAATGTGTCTCACTTGCTCATAGAGCCTCTCTATGCAGTTCCTTCTTAACAGGTAGCTCCCCACCCACAGGGACCCTGTTAACTTGAACATTAAAAGTATCTAGCCCTGTCTAACAGATGGAATCAGGCCAGGAGTTCTATGTATGTTTTGATATTGTTTCATACGATTCGTGGAGACTTCTACATTTGTTTGGTTTTAAGATTTCAGTATCAGAGTGGTTGTGGATGTTCCAGTGGCTTTGCTTTTACTAGAGCTTCTTATTTTTCTCTCTTAAGTTGCTGTTAGTGCAGTGCTGAACAAAATACTTAGATTTTCTTTTGTAATTCTCTTCAGCTATTCAAAGTACTAAAGTTTTGTGACACAGGAAGAAAGTGCACATAGATCAACAGAGGTGTGCCTCAGGCTATGGAAATGGGAGCTCTGATGTGCTGTTAAATCCCACCAAGTTCTGCTTGGAGAAGAAGGCTGCAGTGTAGGATCCCTTGATAAGTCCAAAGTATTTATGTAAAATTAAATACTATTACTAAGTCATCTGGGCTGAGCAGTATGGAAAAAACCTGAGATGTTTAGACACAAATTCATCAGAATTCACTCTTCATTTATTCACTCAGTAATACTGAATTTACTTCAGTAAATTCACTCTTCATTTTAGATTCTGATGAATTTGTGATGAATCTAAAATGAAGAGTGAATTTACTGTATTTGCTTAGCCATTTATTTGGAGTTCAGACTAAATAGGATTTGCAAGTGAGGAACTGGGCAAAAGAAAAGGCAGCTATTTGAAGCAAGCAATGTCTTTGCATACTATTGAAACATGCTGAGTTAAAAAAAAAACCTAACAAAACTGTAGTTGCATGCTTCATGCAGCTGTGCTATTTTCAATTTGTAAGAAGAATCTAAGTCTCAGATTTGGGACAAATGATTGGAAGTTACACATCACTAGGACTGGTAGGCAAATGCTGCTGCTGAAAATTCCAGTGAACCTCTTGGGGGGGAAAAAGTGTTGCTAGCATGTTATTTATCGGAATGGTGATGTGGCATTTGCTGGAAATCAGCATCAGCCATCTTTCTTCCAGATTCTATACTTGGTTATGGAGTTACAGCAGTCCTAACATGAGTACTTTCACTCCCCCCCATAGCATTTATACTTCTGGAAAAGGTGGCTTTACGTAAGCAATGGTACTTGCTTATCAGTTAATGATTAAAGAGCATGTTGGCCACACAAGACTTAAGCTTTAAAAAGAAAAAGTTTGTGAGATGCATTTACTGCATATTTTTGATATTTTAAACTTCAGCAGATACTGTAGTGCTTTTTCAGGATTTCTTTCTTACTACCAGTAGGTGACTATTTGGCTGTCAAAATAGAGCTTTGCCATCCTAAGGCAATTGCACCATTTATTTATCATTTTCCATATAAATAAAACTTGTAAGAATGTATTTACAGTGAAGGTATCTTAAATTTAAAATCCAAAGGTGACTTGAAAATAAAATTAATAGTTCAAGTGGGCTTACATGTATGTTTCTATAAGTCTGTTGAATTTTGTGTGTAGTCTTCATAAAGCTGTGTAGAAACAGTTCTCCTACATGTTTATGGTTATTCTCTGTCTTGGCTGCCACTGCTTTACTTGTCAAATACTCTTCACTTCCACCTTCACCACCACAATATTCTGATGGTGCAAACTGCAGTTGCACTTAGTCTTGGCCAAGAAGGAACATCTGTTTTCTGTAACTCCTAGCCTACTGCTAATGGGTTTCCACAAACTGACTATGGAACAGGTGCCTGGAAGCAAAACTGTAAGGTTACCATTTTCCCTGCTGTTTCTTTACCCTTCTTGGGGATGATTGAGAAGGAAAAACTCTTTTCTTCCACCACTATGTGTAGCAGGCTGATAAAAGAGTTTCTGACTCTGGCACTGTAGGATTTGTTTTGTTATTTTGATTGGTATTGTCCAGGCAATCATCTGTTTTGTCCAGTTTTTGTAGTGAGGGAAGTTTTGTACTACAGAGTTGTAATTTTCTTTTCTGATTCTCTTCCACAGTCTGCCATCTTCAACTTTCAGAGTCTACTGACTGTGATCTTGCTGCTCATATGTACCTGTGCCTATATCAGATCCTTGGCTCCGAGCTTACTGGACAAAAATAAAACTGGGTATGTACTCTAATAATTTGTAAAATACACATGCTGTTTGGTTTTAACTGCAACATGTTACTTTTAGTATCTTCCCACAATGTGTGGCAATACAAATTCTATTTTTAAAATTTTCTTCTTTAAAGATAAAAAATCATTTTATACCTTACAATAGAAGGCAGTGAGGCATTTGCAAGCGATTTTATAGCAAGAATTTATTAACTAACAAAGCCCACTAACAATTGCTTTATTAACTATTTTCTAGGCTTGCAATCTTCTCATTAGATGCTTATTAAAGATACAGGCATGAATGACAGAGAGAAAACATTTTTCTACATGCAGCTGTTGCTATAATAATTATTATTCTCAAGGCTTGATAAAAACATTAACAACAGAAGCTGTCTTTTTGGAATAGTCTAAAAAAAAAAAATCCAAACCATTTCTAAAACTCATGCTATCCTTATCTGTAGACTCTTGAAATAATTCTTTTGTATACTTCAAGGAATTTGTAGAAAACTTTTTGAAAGTCTCTGAAATAACTGTTTTGTATCTGTGTCCTTTGTTCTGTAACATCATCTCTCACTTTTATTCCTAAAGCACGTGTTCCTAGGTGACCAGTGTTTTTCTACCCTGTATTCCCTGCTCTCCTGGAATGCACTGCTGGAAAACAGTTCTCAACCCTGCTTGGCAGCACAAATTTTGAGGTGGTGGGAAATGGGGACAGACCTACATCTATGCCTCACTTCTGCTGCTAATACCCAATATCTTTTGGCTTACCAGGTTTCTTTGTGCTGCAATGAATGTTGGGGACAATCAGAAGTATGCAGAACTGTGATTTAAATGCTGTGGTTTTAAAGTAACAATTTGGCAATTTTGCTTTAGAAACCACTGAGGCCACCTGTAGTATTTCAGTAATACTGTGTCACCTAGGGTTAATACAAAAAGGATAATATTTATAGAAGTTGGAGGTAATTCTAGCTGGTAATGTTAGAGCTGGAAGAAAGAGGCTTGCGGGCTCTGTGTGTTTGACTTGTCCACCTTTTCCATTAGATCATTTGCTGTTAAAGAACATGTTCTTTTTCCCTGAGTATCTTGGGTCAATTCTGCATTTAACTGTGAGAAAAATTGTTAATTTTTAAGTAGATTTCTACCACCAAGAATCTCAAGTGTGTGTCTTCTGAAATCCTGTGTTGTAATTAACCCCTGGAAGGTCCATTTTATCACACAAGATTTCCTGTAGCAATGTAGGATACCCAGAGTAGCTAGCTTTTTGTTTTGTTCTGGGTTTTTTTTTCCAATTTCGAGTTATAACATGAAAATCACAGAATCTGATTTGGGTTGGAAGGTACCTCAGAGCCCATCTAGTTCCAACCCCCTGCCATGGCCAGGGACACCCTCCACTAGACCAGGTTTCCCAAAGTGCCATCCAATGCTTGTATCCGTTCCTATGAGGCCATGAGGTTGCCACTGACATGAGAGATTTCTTTTGATAAAAGATGGAAAGAAAGGATGACTTCATGACTGGCGGGAGAGTGAGAGGGAATTGGGTGTCTGCTAGTGGAAGATAACACAATAGTCAATGAGGTATACACAGAAAGAAGTAAGAATATTTATTTTACTGATTAAAACTTTAGTGCTGTTCTTGGCAAGGAGTATTTCCTTTAATCTGGAGCTACTCTGTTTATTCTTGAGGCAAATCTGTCTGGAGTACAATAGAACTCTCTTCATAAAATGTTTTCAAAGGGTGCTGACACAGTGGAGGAGTTGGGCGTTTGATCTGGAGGCTTGTATTTATATAGATGTTGGACATACTATTTTATTTTTGTTTTACATATAAGTGTATGGAGTACTTTGTACCAGAGAATAAAACGTTAGCCTGGAAGCATTGAAATTTGTTTCCTGAATGGTGGATGTTTACATGGAGCTCATATGCTGTTAAACCCCTGTCCCTCTTCACTAACATATTCCATGCTCAAATGGAAATGTCTAGACATACTGGATAAAACAAATTCTAGTGATATTTCATTTTACCACAGAGATGATCTTACCTCATTATTCCTGCTCCAAATTAATAGCATAAAAAAGTAGCAATAAAATATTAAAGTGACAGAGAGGAGAAATGTTGATAGTTACTCACTGTATTTCTGACTTGAGTGGTAACTTTGGTTAAGATTTAAATCTGTTGATAGTAAGTAAAGAAACATGTTTCTGTTGGTTGAGAGACTGTGTTGCAAAGTGATGTCACCCATCCTCATAACACTGTATTTCATCCCATTGACTTCTGCCAAAATGTGTCTTTTCCTACCAAGCCACACAGAATTTTAAACCTTCATTTTCCCTGACGTGTCCTTGAGTCTTTCCATGTGCTTTGTCCTAAGCAATAGTGTTTAAAGTTGGGAAAGCAAGTGGAGATTTACTGTTTCATGCTAACTAGAGGAGAATACATACCACAACATAATTCTCTCCTCCCTGCTAACCAGAAAGATGTGTGAGGTTATACACAGTGGAGATTTCCTTTGACTTACCATAAGCACTGCAGTGGGGTATCTCTCTCATCCCCTCCTGCAATGGCAGTGAAATTGTCCTGGTAAGCACATGGCAGCTGCATTTTGCAGTCTAGCAGCCAAAATATAAAGCCCTATTAACCCCTTCTTGTCTAACTGGGCTCTTGTTTCTTTGCAGTTTTTATTGTCTATGTAACCAACACCACTTCTATGATTAGTGCTTTTAAATGAACACTGAAAGCCAGGAATATGCAGCAGCTCATGCACACTTGACTTGTGGCTGCCAGAAAAGAGCAGTTATGCAAGCCAGACTGACACATTTCACCTGCATCAAAACAAGGATGAAGATGAACATGAAGGGGAGAATAAGGAACAGTGCAATTACGTTGAGTAGTTGCTTCAGGAGGAATTCTTTTGGAGCACATTCACTCAAGGCAGCATCACTTCTGTAATAGTGAAACAGGTTTTGACTTGAAGAGTTGCATATTATGGTCCTGAGATGAATAGTAATGGAAAAGTTCAGGAGAGCAGAAGGCCTGCAGAGGCTTTTTCTTCTAGTGTGAGTTCCCCAGTTCATACAGGGGCTGTGATTATAGCTGTTCAGAAGGTCCAGATTTCAATTTGCTTTTGCTCAGCAGCAAACTACATGGACACACAGATGCACTGTGCAGTTCCAGTAGTAGTAGAAGCCTCTTGAATGGGTACTGTTGTTATCTGCTGGAAGGCTTGGCAGTCCCCATGTCAATGATGGCTTTAAGTTCATAAATCATTAACCTGCAATAAGGGTAGCTGATGAAGCCCATATTCCAACTGTTTTTCTTCCCACGTCAGAAAAGAAGAGTCATGTTTTTACCAAAAAGGGGCTAGGAGAATTTCTAGGTACAAAACCTCAGTTATAACTTTGCATTGTTTCACATGGTTGAAAAGTCCTGAGAAAGCAAAGAAATACCCTTGCTGAGATGGTGAGGCAAATTTGTCAGATTTATAGACTGCCTGAAGTAGTTAATGTTCAGATATACATATGAAAAGGACAGTAATGTTTTAGTCTTTCAGAGACAGCAACATGAAACCCTGGGATGTGGAAGTTTTTATGTTGGCTTTGCAGTGTGAAATCTGTAAATCTTAATTTTACAGAGTAACAAGAGATTTGAGAGTCTTAAGTGTCATCCACACAGCACTATGAAGCTGTCTATTTTACTCTGTAAGATTTGCACATGAATGCCTGTTTACCTGCGTGCATCTTCAAAAACCACATAGATGTCTTCAGGTTATTTTCCCCTGTGACCTCTTTGCCTGGGAAAGTGTGATGGTCTGCATGCAGGGATTATTACTTCTGCCTGTGGAGCTGTATAAAAGCAGAACAAAATGAGCTTTGGCTGTACAGAAATACTCTTTGGCTTGAGGTAAAATGATCTGAAGCACAAATGAAAAAGCCTATATTCAAAAAATGAAAATGCTGGAATGCTGTTGACAATAGATTGGTCAGCAAGAGGTGAATCAGTCAACAACCATTTCACTTTGACTTTGGAAACCTCAGTCATTTGCTGCCTTTTGGAATGCTTGGTTCTCACCTGCCTGACACCAGACCTTTGTTTCAGAAGTGAATGGGCAGGCTGCTAAATGATGTGAGAGGGAAATACCAAAGTAAACTCTGATCAGAAAATGTGAAGTAGCACAGAAATTATTTTTTTTTTAAGTGCGGGACTGCTGAAGTATGCAGGAGCAAGTGGCCCAAGACTACCTGTCTGCATTTCAGCAGGAAAAGAAACCCCAGACAATTACCAGAGCCCTAGAAAGGGGGAAGGGAGATAATCAAACCATTGTGGCTTCAGAGTACTCTGGGAAAGCACTTGGAGAAGTGCCATCACAGCAGGTAGTAGATGAGCCCTACAAATAATGCAGGATGGAGTTACTGCTGATAAACATGTCAGGAAAAGGATGAAATATAATTAGGGCTTTTTTAGTCCATAAATCTATAAATAGACAATGTAGTTGAATCCAGATGTTTTTACTGCTTTGCAACCAGTCATGCTATGAAGAAAACCTTCCTGTAGACAAGCTTTCAACTGTTTTGACCAATATTTGAAAGGCTGAAAGTTGGCTTCTAGTTCAGGATGCTTCACTGTTCTTCCCCTCTTCCTCTTCTGGTTCTAAAGCAGTCCCAGCTCTTGTTCCTTTGAAGCAGTAGGTATGAGATTATCTTAATTACACAGAGACATTATAAATTTGTGGCATACATGCTGGCACATCCCTTTGCAGAACTAAAAATTGTTGAATCCTGGTTTTCTCTTTTGTTATTTCACTTGTGAGAACTAACATACTCAGCAAGCAGCATTACAGTGACAAGGTAAATCTTGGTAAAAATATAAAAATAAACCTGGATAATTTTTTTGTTATTTATTACAATGCAAGTGTTCTGTGTCATATTTATAGCTATGAGCGTGCTCTGATAAAAAAATCATTTGTGTCTACAAAATCTGTCTAGGGGGAATACAAAAGAGAGACGACAAAGCATTACATTTAAAGTACTGTAGTTTATCACCCCTTACACCTGCAGGAAAGCTTGGTTCAAAATCTCAACATATGAAGTTGCCCATATAAAATAACATGGAAGCCTGTTGGTATTTTATTTCCTACTCCAGTATTTTTCTTGTTCTGTTCTGTTGTTGGGTTGTGGTTTTTTTTCTTTACCTAGTTTTCTGTCTGGGGTACTTTAGTGCAGAATTTAGAAGTCTCTTGAAAATACTTGGCTGAGCACAGAGGCTGAATAAATGCTTTTCTTACTTTTCTTGCATGCAAAACACTTTGCTTAGGTTGGACTTACAAAGAACTTTGCCGCTTGTTTCATTCATAACCTATACTCTGCAGGCATCTGGTGCTTTTCTGATGCTGAGAATAGTATGAAGCTGACAAACTACACTGTATTTGGATAGTTTTTACATAGAGGAATGTAAATCAGTTGACTTAAATTACTTTATGAAACTAAGAGCCTAATTAATTTATTTTGTCTTCACAGACTATTGGGGATATTCTGGAAATGCGCCAGGATTGGTAACTTTTTTCTTTTGAATCTTCAAGACCAATGTTTCTTCTAGAGTATAAACTATTAATTAGTATGTTTAATATTAGCCAGTAGTCATATGTCATCTTAAAAAATCAGGTTTTATTTACTTGAAATATAGCAAAAGAGGGAGAGAATGAAGTATGACTGTCTTAGCATAAATAGAAGTCTGTGTTTTCTAATGCTAATTCATACATGTGGTGTTACATTTGCAGAAATCTTTTGCCCTTTTTACTACATGAAATAATCAAGGATTTACTTACTAACATAAAAAGAAATCAGTGATTCCATATAAATTGCTGTCTGTTTGACATTCTAACGGGCTACAGACGAAAGGCAGATACTTGCTGCATAATGATAAAACAACATGGAATTTGCAGTGCACTAAGGTTCTGCTTGATCACAGATGTCTTTTTTTCTCTCTTTGAATTAGCTTCCGTGCAGTTGCAAGCTATACATAGCTGTTGGTGTCGGGTGGCATCAGCAATCAGTTCTGTGTGATTTATATTTATTTGAATGCTTATTCTAGTTTTTTTTTTGAGAAGGAAATTAATTAATTAATGTTTATAATTATCTCAAGCAGGGGATGCAGGGGGAATCAGCCAGCCCCTTTTCAGTGGTCTGTGGAGACAGGACAAGGGGCAATGGCCTCAAGTTGGAGCACAGGAAGTTCTGCACCAACATGGGGAAAAACTTTTTCCCAGTGAGGGTGACAGAGCCCTGGGACAGGCTGCCCAGGGAGGTGGTGGAATCTCCTTCTCTGGAGATATTCCAGCCCCGTCTGGATGCCTATCTCAGTGAAATGTCCTAGGGAGCTGCTTTGGCAGGGGGGTTGGACCCGATGATCTCTCGAGGTCCCTTCCAACCCCTACAATTCTATGATTCTATGAAATGGGAATATGCAAAAGGAATTCAGCTTCAGCATTAATGTATATTCAAGGTTTTTAAAAAAATTAAATGTTCATTCTCAAAACAGCCTTCTTCAAATTGCATTGTTACGCAGAGCAGAAATACTGAACTTGTAATTCTAGATCTTCCTACTTGTCATTGAACCTAAAGGAAAAATGTGTGGTTCCCTTCTCTGCATTCTCAGGCTTTGAAGGGGACGTGACACGCATTTTTCACTGTGTCAAAAAGCACTGACACAAAAACCAATTTTTTTTTAAAGACCTGTTGTTAAAATGATTGCAGATATTGTCCTCTTTAGATAATAGGCATAGCAGACCCAATTCTAGTATTGTAATTGAAAGACACTGGCAAGGTGGCAGCTGTCAGAAATGATTTCTGAGCAAATACCAGCAAAAACAAATGTGAAAATTCAGCTGTGTTAAGGGTTGCTCGGGATCAAGGAGAACACCGTACTTTACCATAATCTTTTTTGTTAATTAAATGCAAACGTATTTTTTCTATTAACTGTGCCTAGCAAACAGCTTAATAAACTATTTAAAAGCATACATGAGGGGTTTCATGAAGTCCTTGTCAACTTGCTCAAGCTAAGAACTGCTGTTCATTAAGATACAGCCTAGCTTTCCCATCGCATAGTGCGTTTGCTACAGCCAAGGTAGTGCACACACTGCTGTGCTCCACGCTGAATTTCTTCCTTTTATCTTTTTCATGCAAAATACTGGTTTATTTTCAACTTACATCTGGAGTGGTCCACTTTGACTTTCTTTTTAGACTGAGGAACGGTGAGGTGGCATGCGAACATCGCTCCTGCACTTTTCCTGACGTAACACCACCCCATCCTGACTATGGGAAATGGTCTTTAAGGATGGCTCCTGTCATTTTTATTTGTGTTAATCACAAAAGGCATGTAGAAAACATAACGCTTTTAAAAACAAAAATGCCTACTGGTTTCCTTTACATCTAACTTGCCCAGTATGTTTAAACAGCTTTTTCACGTGTGCATGAGATTTTAATCACCAGCCAGCGGTTACATATTTACAAAGCCGTGCAAAATAGTGTTTAATCCTGCCACATGGTGATCTCCCTTTTAAGAAAATTAAGAGCAGGAAAGTATAACCCATATGAAAATTGTAATACTCTAAATTGTAGGAGGTGGACTTCCTCCAAAAAAAAAAAATTATTTTAAACAGATGTGAAACTGCAGACATTAATTCATTCAGTTATTTGAAGTTTAATTAAATATATGCCAGATCATGGCAACATCTTGTAATGTCAGTGTGGCAGGCACTCCTGCTTGTGGGAGGTGTCACTGCAAGTTGACTGTTTTTTTCTTCTGCTATAGAAAGTTTATTCTTCCTCTATTTGATGGCCCTGCTGGTAAAAGAAGTCTTTTTCTGGGGATTACACCTTCATTCTAGATTTGAGAGTCTTGGCAGGGTTTTATTTCTTTAACATTTCTCTGAAAACTGTACCTCAGAAAAGATGGTTTATGGTAAGACAAAAGACCCTGCACAGCAAAAAGAAATTGAACTTTGTTTAAAGAGCTTTGACTCTGTCTTTATGCTTATGAATGCTTAAAACCAGGAATCTTCTCACTTTAAAGAGTCACTGCTGTTGTAACACTTCCAGATGGCTTTGTAGGCTGGAACTGCCATCCATTGTAGGGACTCTTTGCATCGCAGAGAGAAGGCAGTGGATTCATGAAGAGTAATGCTTAAGTAAACAGGTAAAAACTGCTGGCTGGTTAATGGAAGAAGTGCCCATTGAAGTAGGTAGGAGCCTTATTAACATTGCAAATATTCCCCTGGTTGTGTTACAGTTCCCTACCTGAGATCCACGTTTTTTCATAGTTTATTGGGTGAACAAGAGACCTCTCTAATGTTTTCTTCTGGACCAAATGTTTTGGAATACATCTTTCTCCATTGCCTTTGCCACCAAATATAAGTCTGTTAACCGAATAAATTTAACTGCCATCCACGGTCTGACCTGGAAAGCTGTAATGCTAACCTGAAAGAGAAATAGCTGTGTCTGTGCAGCCTGACCATTTGTATCACTAACCTGAAAATCTGTGGACCAGACACTCTCCACACACTAACATGTGTTATGTCTCTCCAGCAAAGAAAAAAAGGCAGCTGGCCACATCTGGGCTGCTGTGAGCTCCCCAGCCAGTTAGCTGGCCCAACATGATACCGTGCATAGAAGATGCATAAAGCAGCTGTCATAGCCAGACAGCATCGAGGTGCACCCCTCCTCAGCTGATACAGAAGGGGTTTTGAGCGGGGATTGCCCTTAGGCAGAGCTGGGAATGGAGCCAGTAAAAGATTTGGTGTCTGTATCAGCTTTATGATACCTGTCTCCTGACTCTTTGGCACTAAGAGATAGCATATGCATACATATATATATTGTATATGTGTGTGTGTCTATACACACATAAGTTTTTTTAAAATGTTTTCCTGGAAACATCTCAGGAAAGATAGTAATTCTTTGCACTGACCTTTGCCTAGAGCAAACAGCTTCAAGTCTATCTTTACGTTGCAGTATATCCTATCCTACATCTTAGTTTTCCTACTGCCGTGCATGTTCTTCCTCAATACAGAACTGTGATTGTAATAGTAATTCCCCAGCTAATAATGCTGAACATGAATTCATATGTGCAATGGAATAATTACCATGTTAGGCTAGGAGCAGATCTGTTACTTCATGCCTGATTTTTTGCGTGTTTCGGGTTTTCTCTCTCCCTCAGGTGAGCGGAAGAGCCCCTATGTGGCTGTGTGCTGTGTCGTGATGGCCTTCAGCATTCTGTTCATACAGTAGCAACTGGAGAGCGGCCCCTACACTCTACCACCAAGCAGCAGAGCATGGAAGAACTTCAGGCAGGAAAAGATGGGGAGAAAAGTGTCATCAAGCCTCTTCTCGTCCCTTAGTGGACAGACAGCCCCCCTTTCCTGCAAACAGATCATCATGTACAGTATTAGTGAGCATAAAGTAACTAACTCCAGACAATGTGCACTTACCAACGTTGAGTCGGTATTGACACTCCTAATGTAATTTTTCAGAGGGTGTCTGTTGTATATGTGAGTTTCAGGGGAGTTTTTGGGGTTTTTTTACACCATGCAGGTTTTTTTTGTTTGGAAGACCTATTCAATGAAACTTAAAAATGATAAATCTAGCAATAAGACCACTTTTACAAGAATAAAGAACGTTGTGACTCTAAGATATGTTTACAAATGTATTTTCAGTTCTTACTGTCTGAACAATTCCTGTCATTTTCTGGTAGCTGTACTTACATACTAAAACTGTAATGTTTGGCCTAAGTTACATTCATCTTTTGTTTTCTAAACTTGTAATTCTTCAAATAATCTATCAATATTTTTGTTGTTAAGATACAAATAAGGGCAGGGACCATAATTTTAGTGATGTTTGACTACAGCTGCTAAGAAAGCACAGACATGGGATTTGAGAACCTGGACTGCTGGGTGTAAAATATCATATACATTCATTTTGGAAATCTAGGTCTCAAGTAAATCATTCCCCAACGTTTTCCAGTGGTGTGAAAAAAAGATTCTGAAGGCGCTGCTGCTGTTGTGTGTAATACAAGGTCGCTGTATCAGTTGGTTGAACATTTACTGTCTTAGGAGTTTGCAGATGGGGATTCACATGTCTCAATATTCTAAAGATTAAATAAAACTAAATTAGATTACCTCCATTAATACCTGCCGTTAGCATTTACGTTGTTATTTTGCAAACTTTCCACAATCTAGCAAATTATTTTAATACTGCCTGACAGATGTGTTTACATCAGGCAACTCTGTGACTTCAGATAGACTGCATTTGAGAGCGTTGTCCATCAGCAATATTTGTTGTTGTGGAAAAGCCTGTGATCAGAATGAGCTATGCTGGCAATAAAACACACTGAAAGGTACATAACTCTTGTCGTTCTTGTTGGGAAAACTTGTTCCATAGATCCAAATTACTCTGAACTTAGAAATAAAGTGATTATTACTTATTACCTTTGTATTATCTCACATATATCTGCATATCTGAATCACTGTGGTGGTTTGACCCTGGCTGTAGGCCAGACGCCCACCAAAGTTGCTCTGTCACTCCCCTTTTCAGCTGGAAAGGGGAGAAAATATGTATCGAGAGGCTTAGGAGTCGAGATAAGGGCAGGGAGAGATCATTCTGCAATCAGCATCACGGGCAAAACAGACTCAATACAGAATAAAGGAAAGAAAACTCTCTAATTGATGACACTGCCCTGCACCCCCAGTGACACTAGAGTCGGGTAATGAGAAGTGAGACCAGATCTTAAAGCACCTTCCTCCCACCCTCCCTTCTTAGCAGACTTCACTTGAGTCAGGATTTCACTCCGTTCTTCCTTCCCATTGTGGCATGGGGAGGGGCAGGGACTGGGGGAATGGGGGTTTCAGTCAGTTCCTCACAAGTTGTTTTCCTTCTTAGCGGGGGGAAGCATTCCTCACACCCTTCCTCTTTTGTACCGTGGAGTCTGTCCCACCCATGGGGACAGTCCTCTACAAACTTCTCCAGTATGAGTCTTTTCCTACAGGGCTTCAGCTCCTCACGATCTGTTGGTCCCTTCCATGGGGTGCTAGCCTTCAGGCCCAGACTGCTCCAGCTTGGTGTTTCCACAGAGTCACAAGTCCCCCAGCAAACCTGCCCCAGTGTGGGTTGGTCTCTCCATGGGATGCAGGTTTCGCTGCCATGCGCTTGCTCCAATGCAGGCTTCCTACAGGGTCATAGCATCCTTCAAGTGTCTCTACCTACTCTGGTGTGGGGTCCTTCATGGGCTGCAGGTGGAATCTCTATCTGCTCCAGTCATCATCCATGGGCTGCAGGGGGACACCCACTCCACCATGGGTTTCTCCACGGGCTGCAGGGGAATCTCTCTTTCCAGCATCTGGAGCTTCTCATCCCCCCGACTCCTTCCCTGGCCTTGGTGCCTGCACAGTTTCTTACATCTCACTCCCTTCTCTGGGGGCAAACAGCAGCTGCTTGGGGGTTTTAATCCTAACTGTGATTCCCAGAGGCGCTGTGACCATCACTGATGGGTTTGGCCTTGGTCAGCAACAACTCCAGCCTTGAGCCGGCTGGTGTTTTCTCTGGCTGTGTCTTGCAGAAGGCACCCCTGCAACCCCCTTCTACCTCAGGACCCAGCTATGCAAAACTATGACAGTCACCATCAGAAAGACTCATCCAATACTCTTTTTAGATCTTGAGCCAGGAGAAACAGATTTCTCTGCTCCAGGCCAGATGAATACTCCTGGGTGTGAACCAGGCAGGTTCAGAGGAACCAGTGCAGAGCTGTATGGCGATGACCCTATCATGCACACTTAGAAGCCTTAAATTGTGCAGGAGATCTGAGGAGAGGCAAAATCTGTTTCTGTAATTTTTAAGTGTGGATACTGCTCCAGATATATCAAAGCAACTCATTTCTGGATTTCAAAGGTGCCATTCCTAGACTGGGGGGAGGGAAATTCCTAAGAAGTCTTGGGTTTTGGCTGTCGGGTGTGTACATGTTCAAAATATGCAAATAATTATCTGATAACTTCTTATATTAAGCAATTATATCCTAGTTTTTAATATTTATAGGACTTTATTATAAATAATCGTGTTTGCTTGATATTCACACATTTCAAATTCACACAGTTATCAGATTAATTCCTAATGATCTCTTACATTTAGCTGTGACTGGGAACACCAGTGAAACAACCAAAGGAATTTTTTAGTTCTCAGAATGCAAAAGTGCCAACTTGAAAGCACGGTATTGCAAAAGTGTTTTATCATTGAAGCTGTTCAGAAGAAGAGGTCTCTTCCTGGTTGTCATTTGTTGTTCAAACTTTAAAATAATTTCTTACATGGCAGTTCGTTGTTGTGTCCTAAATGCAGGTCACTGACTGATACATCCTAGTTTGGAATTTAAATTTATTTTCTGCTTTGTATTACATCTGCAGAGTATTTATGGCATAGAGGTTGCACAGCTGCTCAGCCATGTTACTTTCACTGCAAAGTGGGTAACAGGTTTCTCAGCAGCTGATGGCAATACGTAAGTTCAGCAGCACGAGGTTGTGTGCGAGTGTTGGAAGTGATTGCAGGCAGAGGTAAGCATCATCTCTGGTGGAGCTACTCAGCCCTTGCTTCTAGCAAAAGTATCTGAAAACAGGATCTTTAAATTGTGACAAACCTGAGTTGGTTTAAATGTTACTTTCTTTTGTTTCTTTTGTTTATATAAAAGATACATAAGGAACCAAGAATATCACAGAATCACTGGGTTGGAAAAGACCTTTGAGATCACGGAGTCCAACCATTCCTGTCCTATGCTAAACCATATCCATGAGCACCTTCTCTGCCCATCTTTTAAATACATCCAGGGATGGTGACTCAGCCACCTCCCTGGGCAGCCTGTTCCAGTGCCCAATAGCCCTTTTGGTGAAGAACTTCTTCCTAATGTCTAATCTGAAACTCATATTCAGTCAGCAGTCAAACAGCACTCCCAGAGAAGGACTTAGGGGTGTTGGTTGACTGGCAGCTAGCTGAACATGAGCCAGCAGTGTGCCCAGGTGGCCAGGAAAGCCAATGGCATCCTGGCTTGTGTCAGAAATAGTGTGGTCAGGGAGGTGATTGTGCCCCTGTACTCGGCATTGGTGAGGCCGCACCTCGAGTGCTGTGTCCAGTTCTGGTCTTCTCACTACAAGAGTTCCTTGACATTGAGGTCCTTGAGCACGTCCAGAGAAAGGCAATCAGGCTGAGGGAGGGTCTGGAGGGCAAATCTTATGAAGAGCAGCTGAGGGAACTCTGAATGTTCAGCCTGGAGAAGAGGAGGCTGAGAGGAGACCTTATCACTGCCTACAGTGACCTGACAGGAGGGTGTAGAGAGGCAGGTGATGGTCTCTTCAGCCAGGTGAAAGGAGATGGGACAAGGGGAAATGGCACAAAGCTGTACCAGGGCAGGGTCAGATTAGATGTTAGGAAAAAATTCTTCACTGAAAGAGTTGTCAGGTCCTGGAACAGGCTGCCCATGGAGGGGGTTGAGTCACCTTCCATGGATGTGTTTAAAAGATGGGTAAATGAGGTACTTAGGGATATGATTTAGCATAGGACAGGAATGGTTGGACTTGATGATCTTAAAGGTCTTTTCCAACCTTGTGATTCTGTGATTCTATGAAATTCCTGCCCTGGTGCAGCTTGAGGCCATATCTTGATGTTTGATCAGGGTGCAAAAGCAGTGAGAAGGGAGAATATAACTTGAGCACACACACTTGGTAAACTTTACCGCAAGTCACCCACAAACCCTTCAGCCTGAACTGCATCCTTTTCAAATACGTTCCAGTAGAGCTCTATCAGAAGAGGTGCTGGGGAAAGTAGTCTTTTCTTGCACTTAGTCTGCTCTGAGACTTTGACTGAGTGTGGAAAGGGGGTTCAGAAGGCATAGGACTTCTTAATCCTAAAGTCATGAGTTCAAGCCCTGAGCTGGCCACCGAGATGAGGACTGTGGTCCTGGAGCTGCACCAAATCACAACTCTCCAAAAAGCCCCCTTTTCTTCTCTTCAAGAAGCCCCTTTTATGGGGAAGTGATGTCAGGTGGTGTGGAAAAGAGTCCAAGCTAACTCAGCTCCCCTTGGGTGGCTGCTTGGGAAGGTTGACTCTGGCCTGGCCAGAACCAGGAGAGTAGAGAAGTCAAATACTTACTACCAGTGAGTTAGGTAGCCCAAAATGGCAGATACCAGTTGTATCATACCAGATTTAACATAAATTGATGGAGTAGATCATCGCTATCAGTGATGAGAAAAGAGCAGCAGGAATTTCTGGCTAACATACAGGAGTTTATGACCACAGCAAGTCTGTTCACCTTGTCCTTTGCAGAGGTGCTTTAAGGGGCACAGGGAGTGTGTGGAGTAGAGGTTTAATATGACTTATGCTGTAGTTGTGCCTAGTACTATAGAAAAGTACTTCCATGCTGGGGAATCATCCTTTTAGCCCAACAAACATCATGGATGGTGGCTCAAGCATCTGATAAGCTTCACCATCTGAACTTGTCATGCACCTTGTATGAAAGGTGAGAGTGGCACAGGCTGTGGGGTTCAGTGCAGATCAGAAGCGGGGTCCTGTCCCTTGTCGTCCACTAATGAGAGAACAGGGAGAGTGCAAGGTGTTAGAACAGCACTTTCCAGTAACAGCACCCCTTCCGTCAAGGTCATGCAACTTGAAAGTACCAAGTGCTCTCCCCTAAGAGGAGGTGCAGACCCTACATCTTGTGTCTGGCACGTGACAAAGGCATGTGCTCTGTGGCACTTTGTGTTTGTGATTGCAACTCAAGAGATGTACCTGTCAGCCTCTTGTGGGTTGATGGAATTACCAGGCAAGTGTAGGAGCCAACTGCATCCCCTTCTGGTCTCAGGCAGCACCCGAACTGAGATGCTGAATTGATGCTACTTCAAAAAATTACTAAAATAGCACAAATTTACAATCTTGGAACAAAACCGCGGCAAGCTTTTTTGCTGTATGCAAATTCAAGTAATTTACTGCTTAATGAGGCGGCTAATAAATTAATGCAATAAAATCTGAAACACGATGTGTTGTTCTTTGATTACAGAGAATGTGTTACTTGCTGTGGATTAACAGTACATTAAGCTTCCTCCACTTCTGCATTCTAAATGTCCTTAAATTCAAAGGAGGGATTTTGGAAAGCTGAATTGAACAGCAGGAACAACCATGTTGGTAGATGAGTAAAGCATGAGTAAGAGATGGGATCACCATTAAGGTCTGGTGTTCTGGAGAGACTGATAAGCAAATGGGCAGTCATCGCTAGGGGAGGAGGAAACAAAGAGTAGAATCCAAGAATGACTCAAAGATTTTAACTTCTAGGAGCAATGTTACTGTTCCATGAATGCCCTTTGTAGCTCGTTAACCACAGGCAGTGAGCAGTGCAAATACACTGTCAGCAAGAGGTGAAGCTGCTATGCGGTAGAGGAAACAATTACTCTTTTACTGCTCTGAGGCTTTTATTCTTTCAGTTTGCTCACCAGCTGAAACAATTCATGTTGCCTGGGAAGATAACTCATTATTCACAAATAAAGCAACCTGCAGCTGCTCCCTGCAGTCCCTAGAAGCAAAGTAAAGCATTAAACATACAATTTCTCAATGGACAATTAGAAATACAGTGAGGAAGACTGTCACTTTCAGTATTATGGCTGGTGTTTTCCAAATGCAGAACTCCCTAAAACATGCCTGGATGTCTGGTTACGGCATTCAGTTCAAGCCACCCTTTTCATCCTTCCCAGTGCCTCCCCAGTAAATGGGTAAAGGTGACAGAGGCGTGGCATCTCCAGTTCTATCCCACTGACATCAACAGGAGAGCCCACCACCTAATGCCTGGAAAGCTCACCCTGGTCTAGTCATTCCTTCCCCCGTTCTCCCTTCCATGCCATAACTACTGTCTGGAGGGGAAAAAAAGCAAAAAGAAAAGAAAACCAACATCTTACTAATGGTTTAAAATGCTAACTTCAGTAAAAAACACCAGAAGCCAGGAAAGTGTGATCTAAACCTGCTTCTCATACTCATGCAGCTACTTTACATTATCTAGTCAAAACATTCTCAGTTAAGCAAGGTTTTCCATCCTGGTTTTTCTTCCTGTTTTTTCTATTGTTTCACTTGAACATTGTTAGTCATTCCAGGCACGGCTGATGAGTTCTTTTGACATAAATTACAAGGCCCATATAGGTTCCACATGTATTTGATGACACTTGGCTAGTTTTCCCTTAGCTCATGTAACCCACATGACAGGTACAGAAGACACATCTACACATTGGAAAAAAGGCTTTGAACATGTGACCTGGATTGTTTGCTTGACTACGGGTCTTGTATTTTACAAATGATACCTTTATTTCATAAGCAAGGCAAAATGCATGGAGAAAAAAAGTCATTCTGCAAGACCTGCTGACAGTTGGAAAAAAACCCATGTTTTTGGACACGGAGGATCTTCTTCATGTCCAAAATGACAGATCTCACACAAAGAGCTAATGTATACTCAGCTTTCAGCTTGTCAGCTGCTTCAAACCTGAAGGGCTTGGGCCTAAAGGCACATTATTTGTTTTTCAGTCAGTATCTGACAAGATATAATGTACCTCCAGACAATTTTTGCCTAACTTTCACGACCTGTTCATTGGACAGTAGAACACAGGTAGTCCCCAGTCAATAACCTCTTGCTTCATGGTGCACCCTTCTGTTTGGCTATTTGACAGCTGGAGACCAAGCTCCTCTGATGGAACACGAGTCAGGCTGAGTCTGCACTCAAGCCTCAGAGACGTCAACAATAAAACAGCCCTTGGCACTGCCGCTCACCCATCACTTCCTGCAGCCCAAGAACGGGTAGCTGTAGGAAGATTGTCAAACGGTTCGTTAATCTAAGTCAGAGAGACCTTCCAAAAGGGATCTGTTACTGACTCATGCAATTGCCACTGGTGTGGGAATGAAATGCCAACATTTTCTCTAAAGATCTGGGTATAAACATTTCCAGTGACACAGCCACTCCTGCCAGCTCCTGGTATGTCAATGGAGAAGATAATTACTTATTGGGCACCTCTGTGAAATCCAAAACTTTCTACAAGAGCGTCTCATCGCATCACATCATTTCCGTTACTTGAAGGGGCTCCCTGGAAGCTGCACCACAAGAGAAGTTTTCCCTCCAGCTCGGCTGAGTGAGTGGGAAGCAGTCAGTGTTTATCTCCAGCACAACTGCAAGCATATCCAGCTGTGACATCATTTCAGTAAACTGCCATATTTGCATAGACCACTCAGTTGTAGGCCAGTTCACCAGCTTATGTAGGCCTGATCCAAGCTCTACGGCATGTCACTGATCTCTTTTTCAACGTGGCATAAACACATATGATCTAAACTCATGGCACCAGGCTCCCTCACATCCTCTGCATCGTCTGTTCACATCACACATAGAACTAGTCAGGGGAGCCTATCACATCACTCGTACCACGTGCCAGCATTTACTTTTGGCAATGTCAGTGACTAAACCGCTGTATTTTCCCCCTAAAGGTTTTAAAATGGTAAAATTATATACGGCTTCATTTCTTCTACAAAAAGATTTGTTTTAAAACACAAAAGGCTTGCTGTTTTGAAGCGAAGTCAAGTCAGGTCAAAATAGAAAAGTACCCTTTTCAGTTCTAAAGTCTTCACAGCTGGTCATTCCCACATGCAAAAACTTAAATAACCTTTCAAGGCTGTAGTAAGGCTAACGAAAAGTCCAACAAAATGATAGATGCATTTGGACATAAATGTCACACCCAGTGGAATTAAAGGGAAATAAATAGTAATTTAACAGTGCTGGCAAGCTGCTTTTTTTGAATATGTAGCACCACCAGCATATTTTACATCTGTATCACAGTCATGAATAAGACAGACCAGACACACATTCACAAAGCAGTTTTGATTTCCTATTAAGCTACACGATTATTTTCCTTCCCCCACCCTTTTTGGCTAGCAAAGAAAGCCAAGGGAACACACTGATCTTCATCTCTTTGGAACAAATGTTAACTCTAAATTCTCATGACTGATTCCTGCAGACTGGCAAATCCTGAGGAGAGAGGGAAAAAAATAATGATAAACCATCCTTGACATCTGAATTGTTTGTTATTTACTAAGGACATAAAAGCCTGATACTGAAGATGGCATGTAAAATTATCATCACTAGCAACATGCCTGGGGCTAGAGGGCTTGAACTGGGTTCCTCATTCAAGAGGAGTTTATGAGCATGCAATAGTCAGCGTATTCTTCCCCATGCTGCTTCCCCGCACAGAATGTGCATCTGCCTGCCAAGGAGCAAGTTTTGACATCAATCTGATAGTTTAATGATACCCCTCCTTAAGAGACCGGAGGCACTGAAAAGATTTCAGTCTCTGGATTCATGGTGACTTCTGGAAGTAATAAGGATTGTCTCCTCCTACTCCTCACAAGGAAGGACAAGTCCTCTGAAATCTAGCTGCTTCAGGTCATAACCTGGTCTGTTAGTTTGATCATGTCACCGTCTTCTCCATATCCCCCCTACCCAGATTGTCAGCCATTTCAATTCTTTCCTTCCCCACTGACACACAGAAAGCTGTTCCACCTGGCTTTGTCCAGTACCAAACTCAGTAACACCAGGTTTGAAAGCAAACTTCTAAACAACTCTCTTCTCTTTTGTGCTGGCCTTTACCCATGAAGAGCAGATCCCTTTGGTCTATAAGACTTCATTTTAAATCTATCCATGAATATCTCACCCACAGAAAGCCAGTTAAACAGCTCATCATGACTTGACAGTACCTGTCACAACTTGTTTACAGGAGACATGAGACCAAAACTGCCAGAGCCGAAGTTTTGCAGAGTCAATTTGGATCAATGTGATCAAGTGCTGAGCTCCTTTATTGAAACACACACACAGCTTATATAGGTTTCTATATCAGTACATGAGTTACATTACATTGCTATTGGTTAGATGCTCTGTTCACCTGCCTTACATGTGTCTCACTATTGCTAATAATTGGTTAAGGCTACACGGTCACATTGTTCCTTTTTAAGGCAGTTGTTACCATTCTTGCAGTTTGTTATCTCATGGGTTTTCTTGCAACCTCCTGTTCTCACAGCCATCTCGGTCTCCTGTTACTGCATGCTGACATGCCTCTGCTAGCTTCCCCAGGCCTGATTATATGGGGGTCAGAAATACTCTGGATGGGCCATGAAACCCATTCCTCTCAAAATGCGTTGCTACACAAAACACTTCACATGTGGATGATATAAGGTACTATGTAGCTGCGCCAAAGTATGTGTGCATTGGCCCTAAAAGCTTTGTTAACTGCTGTATGCGATGTGAGGTTGATTACAGTCAGAGAATCTCTGCAAATAATACTTAAAGGCACATGCTGAGGTCATCTTCTATGTCTTTTGGCACTGGAAGCTCCAGGCTTGTGTCTAAACGTCTCTCAACAAAAGAACAAAGAAAACTCCAAACCATAACAGCAGCTCAGCTGGTGACACTGGGAGAACCTAAACATGGAGATATTTACCCAGCCACACCTGAGCTGCACACTCTAGCTCTGCCAAGGCAGAGTGCCTCCTCTCTGAGAACAGAAACACAGAATCTAATTAAAAAGGGAGGAAGATGGAACTGGTTGAGCTCCTGTCACTTCCTCTTTCTATTTAATGTCTCTTTTCCACTCCTGTTTTCACCTGTGAGATTTGAGTCTGCCACATTAATGGCAGCCTCTCCCTAGCCCTGCACACGGCAACCACAGAAAGCAACATGCTTCATGCTCTTCCCTGTTTTCCCCTTCTGTATGTTTGAGGCGATGATCTTGCTGGCTTGCAAAATTGATGGAATGATTCAGTATGTGCTCACAAGAATTATAATGCTATAGGCTATTCCCTAAACTCATTCAGACCACTCATCTCGCATTTGGAAAATATGTTTTAAAGGAAAAAACAGGTCACAAACCACCAAAGTGCTCCCTATGACAAATTTACTGTGTTTATTTAGTATGCCTTGGTGAGGGGCTCTGAATAGTGCATGCACAGACTTTATTGTTCCTTGTCGTAATAAAGTAAAATACAATACACAGACAGGTGCTCCACTGCCATGACCTGAGCACAGGACTGGAAGCTAGGTCCTCTTCACTTCCATTACCAAGTAATTCACTATTCTTGGGGAGTCTTTTATTGACTTCTTGTTGAGCCAGCAAATTGTGTCCTAACAAGCTCAAAAACACCACCTGCCCTTTATCAGTCTCAGGGTTCAGACTCCATATGGGGAAGCAGAAAAACAAAGAGCCTTTTAAGACCCATTTTATCACTGTAATAGCATTATGTGACCACATAGTGCATAAGACTGCTGTGGCCCATGTCTTGCAAAGGTTGACCCAGCTAGTTCTTTGGTTATTCTCCAGATCTCCCTAACTTCAGCTTTTTCCCCTGCAGAGTCTGTGCTCAATTAGGAACTGACAAAGTCATTTCAAAACCACCCCATCAATTCAAGACAAACTGTGCGAAACACGCGTAACATTCATGGAGCAGAGAGGAGGGTCCAAGATAGAGAAATACAAATGGCGAAGTGAAAATCAGTATGAGGAGATGTGAGAGCAAGCAGGGAAAAACAAGTGAGATGGACTAGGGCACCCTATTGTGCTGCTTTAGCTGCCTGAAGCACTTCGTTGTTTGCCTTGGATGTGCCCAGCTTCAGGGTACGCTCTGTAACATGGCTTCACACAAGGCCCAGATGCTCCCCAGGGAGAAGGTGAGCACCCAGGGCTAAGGAACATGAAGAGCCCATGTCTCCCTCCTGTGTAAACACTCAAAAAAGTTAGCATGACAACACTTCTGAGTAAAAGTGATCAGCACAGATCTCCTTCTCCAACCACAGCTCACTACCTTGCTCTCCAAACCACCGAAGAGCCACGTTGGGCTGACTTCAGCACTCAGGGGATGTTATGCCCCAAACCTCAGGTCCCAAGCCTTGCTGATTGCTTTCTTACATTTAGACATATGCACTTCACCTGAGATCTGCCATACCCTGGACGGTAAACTCTGGATTACTCTCAGAGACAATTCATACCAGTAGCAAGCACTCATTTTAAATGTCTGGTTAGTGTGACCTGGGAGACAGTATTTCCAAACACTTTGAGCACTGCACAACATTTCATATGTTTAAAGCCCCACTCCCATTGTTTATAACTATGTCTGAAGCTAACTAACATCTTAAAAAACCAAAATCATAGTTGGAAAGCAGCATTAGTGGACATGTAAGTTAAAATGAGATTGGGTAGCTTGACGCCAGCAAGAAGAAGAAAAAGCTTAATGCTTCCAGAAGAAGAAAATTCAACTCCATGTTTTTCCTATAGCTGCAGTAAGCATCAAGCTATCTGCTTTCTGCTAGGAACCTGCTTTGGCAGTGGGTTGGACTCAATGATCTCTTGAGATCCCTTCCAACCCCTATAATTCTGTGATTTCATGATGATTCTCTTAGCTCATAATATATTCATTACACATTTTTCACCCTCCTCAGTGAAAGCAGCAAGGTCCCACCCCTATTTAACCCAAATTTGCTCCTGAAACAGTTTCACCCTTAACAGTGAAAGAGGCACAGGACCTCTGAGACAATTTGTGTGTCATGGCCATGTGCCTGGTAGCCATGAGCCAGGTAGCAGCACCTGGCCTGCCAGTACCAGTGAGGCCACCTGAGGCCAAGGAATTGGACAAATTTAAGTGGAATCTGCTTAGACAGTATTAAACTGGCAAAGATATACAATATCAAGCTCCAAAGCTTAGCAGCAGTCATGTTTGGACTTTATCCCTCTAAATCCAGTTCTAAAGGCTGCATTACAGCATAATGATCCTTGGAAATGACTGAAGAATTTCTATTGCCATTCCTTCTAATATCATTTTTAAAAAGATTCTGGAAATTTTTATTTTTTTTTTTAAACATGCAGTCTCAAGCATAGAATAGAATAAGATAGAATAATTCAGTCTAAAAATACTCCTGGTTATAGCATACCATTCTGTTGATGAGGAAACTGGCGTAGAGACAATTAGAGAGCTCATCAAAGGAAATCAGTTGAGTTTTCAACAGATGGATATCCTGTTAAGCAATTCCACAGCCCCACCAGAAACAGTGAGGCACCTTCATGTGAAGCTTTTAGGAGTCTGCAAAATTGTTCATCAAGTCATGCATGATCTTTCTTTACTTTAGAAGATTGTCTGTGGTGATCTATTGAGATCTCTTCCAGCACTGAAGCTCATACAGTTAAATGCAAGACACTGCTTATTCCTCTGTTGCAAATTCCTCATCAGTTTCTCTACACTTGATGCATTGTCCTTTCATCACTCTGACGCCACAAAGGAGAGGGAGTGGTGACAAAAAAGAGAAAGAAGCCCCCGCAAATCCCCGTGTTTGAACATTCTGGGTCATCCCTTTCCACCATTATCTGCCCGATAGGATTATGGAGTACCCCCAGCAGAGAGGGTGACAAGGACATGATCCAAACAGAGAGCACTCCTGAGGCAAACTGGCACTAAGGTACCTCTTTAGCCAGCAGACAGAAGCCCTTATGCCTCTTTGATTTGTTGTCAACACCTGCTAGTATCACTCTGGAGCAGGAAGGCTACTGTACTAGAATCCCCTGCATCCTCTACGGCTGTGTGCTTCTGTGTCTGCAGGTATGTGGAGCGATTCAGCCATCCGATAATTGAGCCTTAGACATAGAGGAGGGAGAAGACCTTTTCTCATGCCACCATGTCAGAGCACGAGTTTTGCAAAGAGCAACATTCAGCACTAAGCATGCAGAAAAAGAGCTAGCAGCTCAGGACAGGAAAGAAAGACCTTCCCTGGCTCCGGTTCTAGATTATTGGTAGACCATTAGTTAGCACTAAGGGATGTGAAGAATGTTCTCTACATTCTTTTTATATAGAAAGAGAGGTAAGTTTGCTGAAGGAGAGGGATCCGCTCAGAGGTCTTCTAGTCAAGTACTGGCTGACTTAGACTGTATTCCTTGTCTTAGTCATTTAAACAATAATAACTCATAAGTTGAGTACTTTTAAGAAATATTTTATCACTTTATCATATAATTTTCAGGTACTGTGCTATTCTGATATGCTGCTGCTGCAGAGGTTGGCCATTTCCACCTTCCAGGACATCATTTCCCTGGTGTACTCCACCTGCAACACAGAGAAGCCTGAATGAGCTTTACTTACAAAAGCTTCTGTTCCAACAGACTGTTGTTTTATTCTCTTGGAAAGCTTTCTTCTTAGAAACAAGACCCTTACCGACACTTTTTTTATGTTGGGAAACATTAATACTCCCAACTTCTAAATAAAGTATGCTTGTTTTGGAGAGAGAAGAAAACTCATTCAAGGTAAACATAAAGAGTTGTGCTTCTACAACACTTGTGTCTACAAAATGTACAGTTCACACATGCCTATGGTGTTACCAGATGACACGTGTAGAAAACGATAATAGAAGCATGTCCAACTGGATACTATCCCTCTTCCAAAAGTGCTAACTAATCTTAGCTGACCTCATGATTTACAACAGTACTAGTGGAAGTAGTTCAGCAACATGCTCTGGCAAGCAAGAACATGCGGACTAGGAGGAGGGAGAAACACCCTACACTTGAGGAGAAGTGTTCATTGCTGAAAGGAAGAAGAACTTAAAACACACACACAGAGGGAGAATTAAAGCAGCCAGGTCCCTCGGTTTTCCTCTGTGTTTCTGGATATCCATTAGTGAGTATACAAATTAGATTCACTTGTACTGATAGTTAATCTAACAGCTCTTGATATCTGGAATGTCAAGACTCAAACAGGACCCAAATTGTTTTAAGTCATAGCTTGGATCCCTTCCCCAATTGATATGAAATTGTTCCAACATCATTCCTGTCAAAGGTGAGAAATACAGCCTCCTGAATTGACTTGATCCCATTTCACGGAATCACAGAATGTTAGGGGCTGTAAGGGACCTCAAAAGATCATCCAGTCCAACCCCCTGCCAGAGCAGGATCACCCAGACTAAATCACACAGGAACACATCCAGGAAGGTTTGAATGGAGACTCTACAACCTCTCTGGGCAGCCTGTCTCTGTGCTCTGTCACCCTCACAGCGAAAAAGTTTCTCCTTATATTCACATGGAACTTCCTCTGCTCCAGCTTGCACCCATTGCCCCTCGTCCTATTGCTGCCATCACTGAGAAGAGCCTGGCTCTGTCCTCCTGACTCTCACCCTTTGCATATTTATAAACATTAATTAGGTCACCCCTCAGTCTCCTCTTCTCCAAGATAAAGAGGCCCAGCTCCCTCAGCCTTTCCTCAGAAGGAAGGTGTTCCACTGCCTTCATCATCTTGGTGGCCCTGCACTGGACTCTTTCAAGGAGTTCCCTGTCCTTGAACTGAGGGGCCCAGAACTGGATGCAATATTCCAGATGCTGTCTCACCATAGCAGAGTAGAGGGTAGAAGGACCACTCTTGACCTACTACTCACACCCCTTCTCATACGCCCCAGGGTGCCATTGGCCTTCTTGGCCATGAGGGCACACTGCTGGCTCATGGCTCTGCTACTATGTGGTAAAAACACTCAGTTTTGTGACGCTAACACTCCATTATGTTTATACTTGAAAACCTTTCCTCTCTCCCAGTTTCTTTTTCATGTGCAATGCTTGATTCTCCTCAACTGTTCCGTTACCACCGATGTACTCCTACAGAATAACTCACGTAACAGTTTTCCTGCTAATAGAAACAGCATCTCACTGGAAATTGTCACACCTTCCAGGTGGCTTGCCCAGTATTTTCCTCCCTTTCAGAGAGAAAACTGACAGCTATTGAAGCATATAAGATAGATGTTCGATATTGTTGCTTTTCTAGCTGTAACACCAAAAAAAGAACACTGGGTTTGTTTCCTCAGGACTTCGTTTTCACTGACAATTGTTTTAGCTCTTTTCTTTCCTGCTTGGTGAGCTCCTTTCCATGAGCAGCCTGCAGAGACAGTGAAGGAAAACTATGAGGCCATGAGGGAAATACAACGCTGTAATTACCGATGACACAAATAGTAAATTAAAATCTTTTCTTCCTCAGGCCCTTTACATTTCTAAAGGCTCAGGTGACTGAAATGCTGGGATTAATCAAATATAACATCTTCTTAACTGTAGGAAAATTAAAGAGACCAGGAGTGGGACGATATTCCTCTTGCCTGTTCAATCTGGTTGAAAAAGAGTACATTTTTCTAGGCAAGCGTGAAAATGGAGATGAAAGAGGAATTTTCCACTAAAAAAGAGGCTTGATTGTTACTTGGGAGAGGGTAGGGAATAAATCAAACCAGAAAAATTCGCTGCCAACCTGCACAAATGTTATGGCTAATTGTCAAAACTCAATCAAGGAGGAGAACAAATACAGGGTTGCTTGTCTCTAATCAGGGACTGCAGTAGTTAGCAGATGACAGAATAGCACTCACATGACTAAACCAACCCAGATTTTTTTCCACTGTGGGTGAACTTGTGAACCATCACCTCATCCTCGCCCGTACCCAGGGCAGAAGTAACCCCTGTTGCTGTAGAGCAGCAATGATCAGGTAAGACAGCAAAACTTAAGAGGAAAGGCCACTGTCCGGGCTGGAAAACCTTGTTCCTGCTGCTCTCTGCTTTTAAACATCATCTTGAGAAAGTGCACGACTCTCTTTGATTCTCCAGCCCCAGGCTATTTGCAAATAGCAAGTTGGCTACCGCTTAACTGGGACAAAAAGGCAGATCTGCTCTTCATACTAAAGCCAGGCGGCCTTTGTTTACCAAACGTCCTTTTGTTGCTAGAAGCTTTTATCACTTGCGCAGCCATAATGAAGGACACGCAAACTACAGTGTAACTTTACCCGTCTCCTCTCATGAAGAGCTCAAAAGTCAAGTCCCCAGCTGCCTACCAGAGAAATGCATGCAGAAGAGGATATGAATTATTATTTTAGAGATGCTGCAGGGACGCTTAAAATCTCACTTACTTAAATTAAAACATCTATTAACAATGTGGCAGAAAAGCCACATGGCCAGTGGGGATGAGATAAGGCTACTTGAACGATGCCCAGCCTCGTGGTTAGGTTTGTCAGGGCTGTGCCAAATCACTGTTGCAAGATGAAATGAAAAAAAAAACACCCTGTGTCACAGAATGTCTTTATCATATAACATTTACTTATAACAGACTTCTATCTGGCAACCTGGGCATTAAAGCAAACTATTTCAGTAATAAGAGTGTGTACAGATTTCCAGAGCAGAGAGTTGTTAAACCATTAGGGCTTCATTGGTTAAAACTGCATGCAAGCTGTTCTTTGAGTTGAATGTCTTTGTAGATTGTGAACCATATAAACCAGCGCTCTTCACCAAACCATGATGGACCCCAGCAGGAGCAGGGCTCTGCCCTTCACTGGGATTTTCCAGCAGTGTAAAACTGGCATAATTCTTCCTTTTTAAAATATTTAGGAAATATTTTAAAACATTACCATCAGAAATGCCACTGCTGCCAAAGAATAATGTTTCTTGCATAGGTTAGTCACCTACACGGTTCTCAAGGGTACTAGAATAAGGCAAGTGTCATAGAATCATAGAATCATAGAATTGTAGGGGTTGGAAGGGACCTCAAGAGATCATCAGGTCCAACCCCCCTGCCAAAGCAGCTCCCTAGGACATTTCACTCAGATAGGTGTCCAGACAGGTCTTGAATATCTCCAGAGAAGGAGACTCCACCACCTCCCTGGGCAGCCTGTCCCAGGGCTCTGTCACCCTCACTGGGTAAAAGTTCTTCCCCATGTTGGTGCGGAACTTCCTGTGCTCCAACTTGAGGCCATTGCCCCTTGTCCTATCCCCACAGACCACTGAAAAGGGGCTGGCTGATTCCCCCTGCATCCCCTGCTTAAGATAATTATAAACATTAATTAGGTCCCCCCTTAGTCTTCTCTTCTCAAGGCTGAACAGTCCCAATCTTCTCAGCCTTTCCTCATAGGGGAGATGCTCCAGGCCCTTAATCATCTTCGTAGCCCTTCTTTGGACTCTCTCCAGGAGATCCCTGTCCTTTTTATACCAGGGAGCCCAGAACTGGACACAATACTCCAGGTGGGGCCTGACCAGGGCAGAGTAGAGGGGGAGGATCACCTCCCTTGACCTGCTGGCCACACTCCTCCGGATGCACCCCAGGATCCCATTGGCTCTCTTAGCCACCAAGGCACACTGCTGGCTCATGGCCAACCTGTCATCCACCAGGACCCCCAGGTCCTTCTCCACTGAGCTCTTCTCCAGCAGGTCATCCCCCAGCCTGTACTGATAGAAACGGTTGTTCCTTCCCAGGTGCAAGACTCTACACTTGCTTTTGTTGAACCTCATCTGGTTTCTCCCTGCCCAGCTCTCCAGCCTGTCCAGGTCTCGCTGGATGGCAGCGCAGTGTTCCTGCGTGTCAGCCACTCCTCCCAGCTTTGTGTCATCGGCGTACTTGCTGAGGGTGGATGCTATTCCCTCATCAAGGTCGTCAATGAAGATGTTAAACAGGACTGGACCCAACACCGAGCCCTGGGGAACACCGCTAGTCACAGGCCTCCAGTCAGATTCCACTCCACGAATCACGACCCTCTGGGCTCGGTCCGACAGCCAATTCTCAACCCACCTCACTGTCCACTCATCTATCCCATGCTTTCTCAGCTTTGCTATCAGGATGTCATGGGAGACAGTATCAAAAGCCTTGCTGAAGTCAAGGTAGATGACATCCACTTCTCTCCCTCCATCTACCCAGCCGGTGATGAGATCGTAGAAGGATATGAGATTGGTCGAGCACGATTTCCCCTTGGTGAATCCATGCTGACTACTCCTCAAGCTGCACTTGTCATTGAGGAAGACAGAGGTGATACTGAAATCTCAACATTGGCACTTGTTCTGTAAAAAAACTGCAGAGCACCTGACCAAACACATAATAATTGCTACAGAAGGTATATTATTACCTTTCATGCTCCAAGATTCTCTTCTGGGTCCATGTAACAAGCTCCAGAGGAGCAAGTCTAAAGTCTTGTTTGTCTCTCAGTCAGTGGTGGGTCCATGGCATGGGGAGATACTGTCCAAAGTGTACCAATGCTGCATATCTCCTTCTGGCTGCTCGTGAAATGAAATTTTTCCAGCTGTGGAAGATACAGAGAAACATGCTGCTCTTGTAGTTGGAGTTTTCCAAAGTCTATTTTGTTCCAAAGTAGAACAAGAGACCAGGCTGGGACAAGGGGGAGGTAGGGTGGGGACAAGAAAAAGATTATAAAAGTACTTATTTATAAGAGAACAATCTGAAACATAATAAGCAGCTGAAGAGAAAAAGAAGGAAAGAGACCTGGCAATCTTGGATGGAGAGTGGATAAGCCTGGAGAAGTCTCACAGGGTCAGTGTTACAAATGGGAAAGGGAATTTCAGTGGAAAGGTCACTTATGTGTCAGTGAGCTACCAGTCAGAAAAAAACAAGTCCATTGGTGTTAAACTTTGGTTTCACACTGATTAACCAAGGCAGAGTACCTTGATGACCAGCTAGCACATGATGAGAAATGAGGTCAAAGTCCTAAGCGGGACAGCAGCAGCGGGAAAGCATAGCATTATTTGCTGTATCTTGGTACCTAATACAGCCTAAAAGGTCTTTCAAAAATACAATTGTATGAGGAACTCCCAGAAACCTGTTACACATTTGAAAGTAATTTTTCCATAAATGCTAGCACCTGAAGTCTGGGGCCTGCAGGAAAATCGAGGTCAGGCTTTTCACCCCAGCTACAATCCGCAGAGTTGTGTTTCAGAAGGAAAACAATAGGAATGAAAATGACAGCTAAAATACTGGGTTTTCTTGAACAGCAAATCTGTATTTGAGCACAGAGAAAGCTGCACTGATTTATGCTGCTTGATCCTCTCCCAGGAGCACTACTGACATAAAAGACTCCCCACCTAGGAGTGCCTAACAGCCCCCTCCCTCCCTGCAGCACAAAACTGGCAGGAAATTCCATCTCCCAACAAGTTCAACTTCTGAAATGAAAGCTACTGTTCAGAAGAAGTTGGGCAGTGAAACAGTGCTGAAGTTTCAAGTCAAAGCAATATTGGCATCATAAAAACTTTCAGATTTACCTTGAAGGGGTTTTGGCAGGGGACAACCAAATTTCACACCTGTGTTTCTGACATTTTATGTTAAATCTAAACATATCAATATTTTTGATGTGAAACCATAGGTTTGATTCTGTTTTCACAGAATCTATGGTACCATAAATCTAGCAGAGGTATTTCTGGTGCAGTAAGATGTAGTATGATAAGCATGATACAGTAAGATTTGGATCACACTGTATTTGAAGAAAATTCCAGCACAGTTCCTACTTTTATTTTTTTTATTTTTTTTTTTTAAAGATGGACTTGCACAAAATTGGTTGGACTTTATGATGTAGAGGGTCCCTTCCAACCAAGACAATTTTATGATTCTATGATTCTAAGATTAATCCTGTAATGGTTTATGAACATACATACAGCAAAGACTGGAAAGAAAACCCTTGTATGACAAGCCTGCAGATAATTCTGAATGCTAGAATTTAAGACTGTAGTATTGCCAGTATTTCCCTGGACATTTTTTTCTAATAGTACGTTATTTTTGTCAATTATTCTCCTACAGCAAATCCTATTTCAAATGATATGCAGGGATAAGCTTTCTGGAGAGTAAATCACTGTAACAGCCTTCAGGATATGAAGCTTCAGGGTGGGTCCATCAATGAACTGCTGGCTGGGGAGAATCTGAGGAGACAGTTTTAGGACCAGGTGGAAAATTGTGTAATACCACTGTTAAAATGTCTGTCCAGAGATATACTTGTCCTAAAATTTTTCAGATTTATTTTGGGAAGGAGTTTTCCCAAAAGAATGTAAGTTCACATCAATGATAATGCCAGATGACAAAGGAATCAGTCTCACATACCAACACTGCAAATCCATTTATGGTGTGGATGAACCCTTACTCACATGCTCAGCTTCATTGTTGTTCTTAACTGGTAGGATAGTTACATGAACTCACTTGCATTTATTCATTGTGTCTAGTTTGTCATCCCCTTCAGCTTTAAAATCACAGAAGATAGATTGTTGTTTTTTCCATGCACTTACTAAAATTGCAACCTATCTTTACTTTGTTGCTGCCTCTACCTATCCATCTTCTTAGAGTATTCCCCAAGCTGCTTCAAAAATAAAGTGGTAAAAATGTGTACAGTAATGAGTCAAATGTAAACAAAGGTATCTATAGTCTGAAGCTGCCTTATGAAATTCTTGGGCTATTTATTATGAAGCATATTGTTTTCCTGGTGAAGATGACATATGACCTCTCTATCTAAAAGACAATTTGGAAAGAGAGCCAGGTACTAAACTTTAATCACCATTTCTGGTCTCCTTTCAATAAAGGCATTTAGTATCTGCACTGTTATCCTATGAGTCAATAAAGAAATTAATTTTTAATACATTTGTAGATGATGTAAGATGGAAAAAATATTTTGAAAAAATTATGTATAGAGTATTTGAACTGGTTAGCCTAAATTAATACAGTCTAATGTCAGATGCTAATGGCATGAGCCCAGAAAGAAGTTCTTTGCTTTCTCAGCAATGACACACCTTTCTCAGTCATGTATTATTCAGTTATTAATTAGTGATAAGGTTTAGTGGAAATAAGTAGAACCAACCTCTTTGTTGAATCTTTTCCACGCTGTATATGGTGTTTTTGTGGCATCTCACCAGAGAAGGGTGTCTCAGCAGTGTGCATTATCATTATTGTGCCCATCTTGGCAACTGGGCTGCTATCATGAGTTAGGGTTGGGAAGAGCCAATGTTAAATCTAAATCAAGATCTAATCTAAGTCAAGATCTAATCTGTCCCTCAACAGTGTCTAATATATACTTTTACTAAAGCTGTTGAAGTTAAAAATCACTATCATATGATTTGCTTTGTTAATTCAAATACCCATGAACTCATACGAGCATAGGTAATTGAATGACTTTTTTCACTTAAAAATGTTGTGGTGGTTTGATTTAGATTTCTTAAAATGGCTAAAATTAAATCATACCATCCCATGATTTACCTTAGTACTATGAACAAATTTAAATAGGACTTAAAACATTACATTCCAATATTCTAAACATACAACATAACACCGAATCATAATGCCTTCATTAAAGGGGAAACTGCTTTCCTAGCTTCCAGAATAAGCCCTAAAGGAGATTTAGGTGAGATTTAGCTGAGATTTCACTCAGGCCATCAAAAACTCTTTCACAGGATGGATCGTAAGAGTCTACTGATAAACCCCCATGGGCACAAGGCGAAAGGCACAGTGCAGCTGTGGGTCAGGACCTGCCTGGGAGGTGGAGTAACACGAGGGTCCGCAGCCACAAGTGATAAGATTAACTGCACAGCTCCTAGGATCCCTGTGCTAGAAGAGCCAGGCAGAAGATAAAATGCGGTGATTTACATTAGTTATGGATAGCAATGCCTGCAAAAGTCTTCAGAAGGCCCAAATGTACGTGTAGTAAAAGGCGTGCTGGGAGGCATTATCTGAACTACTCATAAACTTCACCAGCAAGTTTCAAGATATAGGTCAGAGATCAATTCTCTCCAGATCTTACTTGTTCCATGTAGGAAATACATCCACAGCACTAGTCCTTGCCTTACTCCTGAGCTCTTAAAAGGTATACCAAGCCTTCACTTATGGGATGCACAAAGAGTATAAGAAAGTTACATTTTGGCAGTCTTTTTTTCACAGCACACTCAAGATACCCCAAGCAGCTCTAACTGGATTCTCACCCAGCAATAGAAGGTATTTACATTGTCCTTTTGTCAGTCTAGATAATGTCCTCTTGTGGGCCATCTATTCTTCCTGTTCTTGGCTCCAGCTCTTCCCTCAGTGAGCATTATAATGTACGGCAAAAGAAATCCAGCTGGTTAAACGAAGACTCTACATAAATTACATGGGGAACTTGCAGCATGACAGTTTTTCGTCTAAACAACATGTGAGTTGAAGTCTGGATAACAAAAGCTCCCATGGCTTCAAGATTTCATTTATAGGACCTTCTGACAAAAGACACTGCAAAATGTTAGCGGATCTACATCTATTTTATCTCAAAGTAGCCTAAGGCAATACAGGCCTAAAACTGGAGACATCCAATACTTGGCATCTGAGAGACCTAGAAGTCTTTTATATACTTTGCACAGAAAGAAATTAGGTTAAAATCTAGAAAAGCTCACCATCTTTTCTTCAGGTTGACCAGTATACCATGCATCAGAGGTCAACGTCTCTTCCATTTAGGAAAAATAATTCCACAGAACAATTCCCCCACGTCCTCTTGGGACATCAAACACTTTATTGGTATAAAGGACCAGAACAAAGATGACCACTTTGACCATTTTAACCATCTGAAGCTTTGCCAAAAAAGTCATGTGAGACAAAATATACATGAAATATTTCAATGGGGTGGCTCTTTATTTTGTACAATACATAATATCTAAACGGCAGTTTGTGAAAAATCAATCCCTGAACAGACTCTTTCATCTTTTCTTGGTGTTTTGAATATAATAGCTTCTGGAGGTTTTGGGGTTTGGGTTTTTTTCATTCTTGTTTTTCCTTCTTTTTCTTGCTTAGCATAACAATACTGGGCAAGAAATATAGGGATAAGTGTGGAATTACATTATTTCTTCTTTATCTTGGTCGTGTGTTGTATTGGAATGCAGCATATTAATAGAAAATGTCTTCAAATTGGGTTTTAGAAACTTAAAATTAAAATTTTAGTCTTCAGTGGGATTTTTCAAATTATTGTAATGGAATTAGAAGGCTCCCACTGAAACTTCATTAAAAGTAGCTGCAGTCACATTGATGTTGTGGATTTGGAAAATCCATGAGTCTATATCAAAAGGTACCATACAAATTATTGTTGCAATAACACAGTAGAAACAGAAATGGGTGGGCTAGCAGGACTACTCTTGCTGATTTGCAAGAGGAGCTCTGTCTCAGAAGATGAATTGCTTTTTTTTGTTCTTCAGTAAAATACCCATGATTTTGAAGTTTTGTTTGTGGATTGTGAAGAATCACGCCAGTCCCACAATCCAAAAACGAAATTCTGCTCTGTGGCATCCCCAGTGGAAGGTGTCCTTATTTGCAGGTGGACATCAGTCAAGACTAACAACTTAACCTTCTTCTTTCTCATCCACAGATCACCCTCCTCAACACCCCTTTTCTTCTACCATTTCACCTGAGCCTGAGTTTTGAACACCGTAACATTAACAGTCCCTTTTAAGCTGGTAGGAAGTTCCCATCACCACTTTTATTTCTGAAGTATAAAAACCGGGAAAAGAAGGATGGGCATTTTCATGGAAGGAGTCAGGGGTTTTCCAGAAAAAAAAAAAAAAGTGTCCTAGCTGTAAATGTTTTTCAAAAGTATGTGCTTATTTGGGATTTCCTACGACATTTCCTCCTCCTTTTCAACTGCCTACATGTATTTCCAACAACTGACTGTCTTTGGTACAGAGATGCCTGCTGTGAGTTAATTATGATCAGTGAGATAACACAAAAGGTATTTTGTTCTCATTCAGTCAGCATGTGAACATTTTTTGGCACAAACTCGACTGTGAGTGAGAAAGGGGAATTCTATTTTTTGTGAATTTTGGAGGAGGTAACACAAGAATAAATGGGACAGTAGCATGATTGGAACAAAGTCACTAAAATAGCATAGAAATGTGAAGCATTGGACTGACTTTTCTACTATAAGAGCTAAGTTTTACATATTTATGCATAAAAGTAGGCTCAGGGTGGTTATACAGCAATCACTGTTTCCATGTACCATCAAGGCGTGAACAGGCATTACCGCGACAGCCACACACTGGCATTTTCGACAGGTTTCTATATAAATCTGGTAGTGTTTGCTACTATAATTCACAGAGACTGTGATCTTTAATTTCTTACAGGTCTAATGGCCACTAAAATGGGAGACAATTCTTTCCAGATCTTCATGTCACTCTTGGACTCTTCAGCACCAAGTACTTTCCAGTTTGGGGAACACCCAACACATGTGTCAGTGTGCAGGAGGCCACCTTGGCAACTTGCCTCTGTTTCCCAATACCATACCTCCCTTAGCACTGTGGTTCTGGGAAGAGCACTTAGTGGGAAAGGTTTGCTGGGCAAGTGAGTTTGTCAAGGAAGGAGGTGATGGAAGGAATAGGAAAGTTTGAAGTAAATGAGTTAATCACAAGGCAGAGATAGAGTATTGTCCAGGATAAGAGCCAGATCCTTTATTTCAAGGAAAACTCCTTGTTCAGAGTCAGACATAAGTGCATCTTTACCAAGTTCAGATGAGATCTTTGCATGAGAAAGCTCCAAGGACCTAAAGAACATCAACTCTGAACAGTAAAGACAACACTTACAGATTTGGTATTCCTATAGAGCAAGACTGATCCCCCAAAACTCAAGAGGGAGTCACTGTGTCACCCACTTTACTAAAAAAATAAAATAAAATAATGTCCACCTTTCTTTAGGGAGAAGACATCAATGTTACATGGATTTCCTATTTATCTACTTTGAAATGTTCTAATACAGTCAAAATGGATCAGTATGTTTTCTTCTTACAGGAAGCATTGATACTTAGTCTCATTAGAGTATTTTTCTCATTAGAGACTCTCTTACTAAGCAGAATACAGAAAACCAGTATGTGTCATCTTTCCCATTCTCAGCAGTTGGTTTGCAGAGAGACACAGCACTGGGAGGAGAATGAACTGGAAATGTGAACTGCTACACTTACATTCATAACCATGCAATTTCTGCAGGGTATAAGAAATACTTATTTTTGCTCCAGGCTTATCACAGAAAATGGATTCTTTCATCAATTTAGCCAGAATAAGACACAGTCTTCAGACAAAGGCATATATTCGTAAAGGTGGTCTGGGGGGAATGCTTTTTGTCTTGTTATTAGAGAAATTAAAACAAGGACTTTCCTGTTGCTGGCAGTGGAGTCCTGTGCAATAATCTGGTCAGCGTAAAGCCATATCTGGTCCTAATTCCCAACCCAATGCCAGATGTTTTCAAGGCATGTTCCCTTGCAAGTCTGCTTTGCTGGAGAACAATAACGCAGGGATTTCAGCTTCCATGTTTCGGCACCTCATCATGGTTGTTAGGGAATGGTGAGAGGGATTTGAGAGCTGTAATGCTGCCAAAGGCAGCTAGAGTGGCCAAGGGAGGATTTACAAGAGGGTTGAAGTCAGTGCTGCAAACTCAGTCCTCAGTGGGGCTGGGGCAGCTGTGCCTGACCCAGGGTCAGTGGGTCCCTCTCCCAGAGCATCCCATGAAGGCATAGCAGGATCTGGCACCCCTCCAGCCAGCGGTCTGCAACACCCAGCCACTCTCACACGGATCAGGTTGTGGGAGACTCACGCCTCCAGCCAAGCCCCAGTAATTCGGAGAAGCTGGACTTGCCGATGGGGCAGAAGATGTGAGCATTACAAGCAAGCCACTGTGCTGTGGATCAGTCCCACATCCCCTAAAGATCCTGACAGTTGTCTTCATGGCTCCTTTCTCCATAGTGTTTGAACAGGTGCCCCTGGGCAGCTGGCAGCTGCAGCATAGGGGAAGCACAGCCTCTAGAAGACCTCCAGGCCCTGCTTCTGGCTGAGTCAATGATATTTTCCTCTCTCCATGCCTAGCATGGCTTACAAGAACAGGTCACAAGGAATGTCTCATCTCACAGTTACATGTGACTCCTGTGTGAAAAGCAAGGAGCATGTATTCAGACCTTCTCTATTAAAAAATAAAAAAGTCACCACGAGCACCCCTCATATCACACCAGAGGTGCCATCTCTCCTTTCCAGCCATGATGCCATGACTGACTTCCTTGCTCCCTCCCTTTTTCCCTCACTCCCTCCCTCTGAGATCAGTCTAGCCCCATCTTCCAGCACCCCCTGTGCATTTTGGGCTGTGTCCCCCCAAACAGTGTGTCACCACACATCCTGTAGAAATGCATGAATGTGCAGGATTTTTCCTGCTGCAAAACTAGTGTTTTTTGCACATTGTGATGGAAGACTTATTTTGCTGCTCCTGTTTCACATACACTTGTAAATATCTATCATGAACAAGCACTGACTTTCTGCTGCATATTTTTGCCTATAAGAATTCACAGAATCACAGAATTGTAGGGGTTGGAAGGGATCTCCAGAGATCATCCAGTCCACTCCTCCTGCCGGGGCAGGATCACCCAGACTAAATCACACAGGAACACATTCAGGTGGGTTTTGAATATCTCTAGAGAAGGAGACTCCACACCCTCCCTGGGCAGCCTGTCCCAGTGCCCAGGGTGACACCCTCACTGTGTAAAAGTTCTTCCCCATGTTGGTGCAGAACTTCCTGTGCTCCAACTTGCAGCCATTGCCCCTTGTCCTGTCCCCACAGACCACTGAAAAGAGGTTGGCTGTTTCCCTTTGTCTCCCACACTTCAGATATTTATAAACATTAATCAGATCCCCTCTCAGTCTTCTAAAAGGATGGCATAGTGATTTCCACTGAATAAATTGCAGCTTAGCGGCACCTTCCCCCGTAACAGCGGAAAATGTTGCTGTTTAGTCTGTGCAGTATATTTAAGTTCCCATACTGTCTCAAAAAACCAAATAATTTTCAAACGTAATACATATAAAATCTTGATTTGAGTAAATAAATCAAGAATCAGAATTAATCACTTCTCATCACAGCTTACTCAGGAAGGAACTTAAATGTTGATGAGTTATCTGGTCTATGAGGTCTCCAGAAAAAGGAGCAATCCTGAAGTGAACATGGCTACCTTCTTAGAGCTAGAAACCATTCACTTCTATCCCCAAAGTCTGGATCATGGGGCTGTAAAGGAGATGAAGAAAGTTGTAAAAATGGACAAGTATACATCATGGTACATGCCATGAAGACATGTGTCACGTTGGTTAAATATGTACGCAGATATCTGTAATTTCAAAGGTCTCTGTTGTGATATAATGTATCAGGCATGAAAAAGGGGGACATATTTACCTGAGATCCAGTAGGTCTGCATGAAATCAGGTAGGCACAGGGTCAATCTGCCTTCTTTTCAAAACAAAATTAGCTTGTTTTCTGAGCATAATTTGTAGCTGGTCTATAGATACTCATACCATATACAGTGGCAAGGGTGGTTTGTGGCAACAGACTGGACATAGCCCACTCCTGGCTTGCCATAAGATGCCATAAACGAAATTGAAAACATTGAGTGAAAACATTTAGTGCTCCCATGAAGTTTTCAGCCTCTGACAAAAGGCTTTACAGATGTTAGAAAGAGATTAAGTGTGCTAATTGTGATTTGTCACTAAAGCTAAGTGCCTAAACTTCCTTTTTTTTTCTTTCCCAATTGCATTGCATTGAAGTCCCATCTGAGGCAGGCTGTGTTTTACTAAGCCCAGTAAAAGCAGTAGAACACCATCCTACTGAACAGCTTACAGAAAACATTTTAAAGGACCAGAAAAATAATACTCTAAAGAGCTATTAATGAGAACCTAACAGCATAGGGACTTGCAAACCTCTCATATCTGAGTCCAGATTCATCTTGTAAGCGCTACTGCTATCCCACCACCATTTCTGCTTCGATCTGCACATCAGTGTAGTAAAGGAGACAGGTGTTTATTTCCCTCCATAAAAAGTGGTAGCACCTGTGAGAGTCTCCCTGATGTAAACACTTCACCAGCTCTCCTATATGGTAACAGGTCTCTCCTTCCACATTGAAATGATGATTAATTCAGCCATCAAACATGAACTAAGGCACATCACTGCACTGCTCTTTTCCTTGTGTCATCTGTACAAACCTTCTGCTCAGCTGCAAGCAGGGTACCAGCTCTGCCAGGCCAGCCTGGCACTCTGCCTTTCCAGCTGGGCACTGCAATTGTACAGCTGCTCCTCTCAATAGCAGCAATTAGAGAAATCTGGGAAGTGTCTCATCCTTAGGCTATGGTGAGGCGTAAGGAAAAAAATTAATTACATCTGGATCCTCATTAGAATGACATTTGAGTGGTCCTGATTTAGATCACACGAAATTTCAAATCAGGTCCTGACCGTGCTCACACAGATACAGTAACATCTCAGGAACCGTGTGAATTGAGCTATGCGAGTCCTCTTCAAAAGCAGGAATTCCCACCAAATACTCCCACATACGAGATTTTAAATATAAATAATTTCTTATAAAATATAAATTGTTATTCAATGTCACTAATAGCTAATAGATTAAGTTCTTGGTGGAAAAGTTGTTTTCTCTTTAGGATCAGTTACTGGGGAGGAAAGAAGGAAAAAACCCCTCAAATCAAAACAAAAAAAATAAAATAGAAGCACATGAGCATGCCTCTAGGAATCACAGTCTCTGTCTAACTCAGGTCTGGCCCAGCCTAAACTTATGCTGATACCTTCTCTGCATCCACAAAACCCACCTATTCCATCATTTATGACTGTATGGGCATACACAAGTGCAAGCCTTGTGGGACCACAAACTTCCTTGCTGCTACAAACTTCTTTAAGCACGTGGTTCTGTTTTCCTTGTCTTTTGCTCTCTTCTCCCACTCCCAGTCATGAACCGCCTTGAATTGCTCCAGTTTCACATGGAATGTAATGCTGGCATGTAGAAGGCACCCAGGTCTCCTCATGGCTATAGGATGAAGTTTATAACACACACCTGTACATCACACACGCACATGCAGTCAGTGAGAGTAACACCACAGGCAAAAAATCTATCTCATAGGATCACAGACTGGTGTGGGTTGGAAGGGATGTCAAAGCCCATCTATTTCCACTCCTTGCACGGCAGGGACACACTCCACTAGCTCAGGTTGCCCAAAGTCCCATCCAACATAGCCTTGAACACTGCCAGGGATCCAGGGGCAGCCACAACTTCTCTGGGCAGCCTGTGCCAGGGCCTCACTGCCCTCACTATGGGAAGGATTTCTTCCAAATACCTCATCTAAATCTCCCTTCGTTCAGTTTACCCCTCATTCTATCACTCCCTGCCCATGTAACCAGACCCTCTCCAGCTATCCTGTTAGATCCCCTTCAGGTACTAGGGGGCTGCTATAAGGTCCCCCCAGGGCCTTCTCTCTTCCAGGCTGAACATACTCAACACTCTCAGCCTGTCTTCATAGGAGAGGCTCTTCAGCCCTCTGATCATTTTTGTGGCCTCCTCTGGACTTGCTCCAACAGCTCCATGTCCTTCCTGTCCTGGGGACCCCCAGAGGGTACTGCTGGTGGGCCTCTGCAGTTGTTTGAGCTTTTAAGGCCATTGTCTTTCCTCCCCTGATCTCATGGTCATTCCCTCCACCCCCACCCCACCCCCAATCAACGCCAGAGAGTGAACAACTCTTGCTCTATGAGCTCCCATGCTCCTGCGCTCTGTCACAGCACGCAGGCAACCCCTGTCAGCAGGGTGCCAAACAGCCTCACAGGCATTAGCTTATTAATCCTCACACCACCCCAATGATATGGGCAGCTATTATTATCCCTGGTTTACTGGGGGAGCAGAGGGGAACGGAAACTCTTTGAGATTAAGCATCTCAACCCAAGGTCACGCAGGAAGCACGACAAGGCTGGTCTCTTTGTAGTTTCTAGGTTCTCCTGAAGGGGCAAACAATGCCTCCATGCAGCTGGGAAAAACTCATTTGCTTTGATAGTCTGCACTCACACCCACACAGCAGCAGGCAGACCTGTAGAGATTTTAACGTGAGCATGAAATTTATTTGGAAAAATTAGGGAGACCATCTCCCAGCAGACAGGGGACAGAAACAGGCATCTTCAGGTCAGAGAAAAAGAAAAAAGAAAAAGTCAGGTCTGAGGAGACTAATCTTGGGAGGATTGTTTCTTTAGCCTCGTCTCATTCTGAGGATGATGTTCACTATCAGTAGAAAGCTATACTGTACTAGGTGCCTCATGGGGCAGCCAGGCTGTGCCCTTGAAATGTTCTTGATGCAGAGGGGAAGTGAGCAGCCAAGGATGACATCTCAGGATGTTGCTCCCCCTGCATGCTGTGTCCCCTAAGGGGGCTGCTCTATCCTCCTCATGCACAACCACCTGCTAACCCAAATAGCTCCAACTAAGGCCACACCAGGTGAAAGTTCCTATCACATCACAGCAGAGATCAACATGGAGCAGGACCATTAAGTGTAATTCTGAGGGCAGGAGAAAGACCCTCAAACCCCAATTACTTAAGAAAAACAAATCTTTCAATTTCTTCCTACCTGTGTTTTTTCTGCCCATGAAACATGCATGGTAGCTGCACGTGTTTGTGGTTCTTGCAGAGACTTGCTTTTCCACAACAGAATATTCAGCAATATTTTATTGTGCTTCAAATTGAATATAAAATATTGAAACCTGTTTTTTGTTGTTATTGTAAAATGAAGCCTGCATTTTATAGCAATGCCTAAAAATTAATAACTTAAGTTTTCAGACTAATTACAAACACAAAATTAAGGCACCTTAGTACAGCTATATTTGAAAAAGCAGGCAGACATTTAATCTTTCATGAAAGACTTCAGCAAAGTCATTTGCCCTCTCCACCCGGATAGTTTGATGCAGTCCAGATGTTTACTGTGTGTTGGGTGTGCACCTTCTGCCTCTGACGAAGAAATCAGCCCAGACATCCTTTGCTTCCTTTTCTTTTAAAGCTTAAGAGGATTTAAACCTGTTTTATCCCAGTCTGTCTACTCACATTTTCATTAGAGATGGGCAAATCACAATCAGAGTGAAAGGCTGGCTTAGTTCTGTACTGAAAGTTTTGTTGCCTAGGCAAACCCAGCCAAAACATTAATGTATTTAAAGGTTTCTTTTAGCCTGTGAGAGTAGAATGAACCCAGACTTCTTAATTTCTGGTTTTGCAAAAATGTTCAGAGCAGACTTTCTTACATGTTTTTGGGATTAGTTGGAGTTTTTACCCTGAATCTGAAATCTAGAGGGAGACACCAATGCCAAAAAAAAAAAAAAAAAAAATTAAAACCTGAATTTGCCACTCTGGGCAAGCTTACATTTTGGTCTGAGGTGTGAGACGAGTCACACTTCATCTCACTTCCTCAGCTGTAACTAGTATGCCCTTTGTGTTCAGTCAACAGCTACTTTATCTACCTTAGGAATTTTCTGTCTTCAGAAACGTGCACCCATTTTATTTCCATGGCAACACAAACTGTCAGAGCTGTCAGTGCACTCCCTCAGTGCCCTCTCAGAGGATGTAAGCTGTTATTTCTCATTCTGCTAATAGATGGTACAGGTCATTGAGAAAGCTTTTCATGTAAGGACAAACGTAGCACGGATGAGGGATGGTGTAGCAGGGATTCCTGTTATACCTGGACATTCCTTGCGTGGCACACCTGGGAATATGGGCAGAGAAGATGATTAATCCTTTTGTTCAGCATGCCAGCTGAGGGCTAAATACATCTCCCTGGCCTACACCAAAACAACTTTTAATTCAAAGTACATTATATGCTACATACGTTATTTCAACATCAGAACATGCTTAAGGGTAGTTACTAGATTGTCTCAAATGTGCTGTAAATCCTCAGCCCAAGCCCCCTGCAAATTCTTCATATGCTCACACCTTTTTAGCTAAATAAAAACTATTCTGCAAATTTGCTACCATATCAGCACTGCACTGAATCCATTGCATGAATGCATAAAAGAAGTGTTTGTGTTTGAGTGAAGAGAGACAGTATTTATGTCACCATACTCACTCTGTACATTGCAAATAGTGGAATGATAAGAAAAACAAAACTTTCTAGTCCAGCCAGTAATTAGCATAGCTAATTACTTTTTTCCCCTTTCAGACATATGGTAACTTGTGGTTTTGATCAAAACCAAGGAAATAAGAAAATAAACACAAAAGCTTCCATATTAAAGTAGATTTTGGTTACATTCTAGGTTAGTCATGCAGAACAAAGGTAGTACCTGGTGTGTATTAGCAAATACAGGAAGATGGGTAATGATAAGGGTACCAAACCATTAGTGATAATCTTCCTGTCACAGCTAACACTGACAGTTAGAGCAGTAAGAACCTGCAGAAATCCATGCAAAAACAGAAAAACCTCCGAATTACTTTTTTTATAATTAAGAAATCATTCCTGTAGGAAAGGAGGAAGGGCAAAACAATGAATAAATTATTTGCTTGGCATTTCATGGAGCTTGTAGAATGTCAGTGACTGAATTACTGCACATATAAACAAGATAAGGAAATAAGGCAGAGCAGGGTAGACAAATTTATTCCTAGTGTCACTCAATGCTCTTGAAATAGTTTCATGAAGGATAAATGCATACTGTTCTGACTGTATTGTGGAACAGAAAGACCAACCCCTCCCTTTTTATTAATTCTTATGTTACCATGTCGGTAATGAAGGGGAAAATTTGAGAAAGGGTGGGTAATAGCTGACACATTTATGTAAGGGAATGCCCTCCTAAGAGCACTCTATATTATATTTGAACGCTTCTTGAAACTAAGAGAGGTCCCTCACAAGTGGAGAATAGGAACTCTTGCACCTATCTTCAAAACAGACCAGAAGGACTGATATGAAACTGTAATATGGTCAGCCTTTGGTCCATGGGGAATTTATGGTGAAAGTCTCAGAGCACATTTCTGGTCACAGGAAGGAGAAAGTGGACATTTGGAGTGTCCAGCATGGACTTAGCACAAGTAAATCATGCTAGGCCAACCTGTTTGACTGGCTGTCTGCAGCAAGATGACTGACTTTGTGGATGAGGAGAGATCAGTTGGATGTCTTTGGCCTAGAATAATACTGCATGTAGTTTTGGTTCCCTCAGCTAAGGCACTGGACAGCTGGAACAAACCCAGCAGAGAGCCACTGAGATGGTCAGTGGCTTCAGCACTTGCTGAGGCTGGGGTAGCTGGGATTGTTTAGCCTGTGGAAGGGACAGCTTCCATAGAATTTAAAAGCAGTCCTCAACACCACAAGGAGGCTATCCAGAAGACTCATCTGGCTTCTTCACCATGCTAGCAGGATAAAAGGCAACCAACACAGAATCAACCAGGAGAGGTTCAGCCTCAAACAGGGAGAAACCTTCCCTTGTGAAGCATCCATGCCATCCCCAGCCATGGGAGTTTTCACGACCTGTCTGGATAAAAACCCTGAGCAAAAAGGCCTGACCTCAGCACTGGCCCTGCTATGGGCAGGAGGTTGGTCCAGAGGTCCCTTCCAGCCTGACTAATCAGCCTTTGATCCTATAAAGTGTCTGGCCTTCTCCAAGAGATTGACTTCCCTACAGAAACACAGTGAGAGGTCCTCATGCAGCCAGGTTTCCTGTGGAGAGCCAGATATAGTAGAGTCACACCTTAGTGCATTTGTCAATGAGGAATGCATCATAAAAGATTACTGAGAAGATCTCATTTTTTATTTTTGTTAATAACAGCCATCGTATGGTTGTCCTGGCTGAGCACCATTAGCAAGAACTAAGTTGAGGTAAGCAGAATGTGCCCTTGTAGCTCTCATCAGGATAATGGCCATTGAAGGGATCTTGGAAAACTAATACAAAAAGGAAAACACAGAATTGCAGTGTGCAAATAAGTGGAACAGATGAAGTGGGTACATTAACAGTCATATCCTCTACTGGGGCCAGACATCACCTGATAATAACATAAAGAAGCACACAGTCTCCATCCCCAACTCATATTCTTGAGGCCACTACGGACAGTCTTGAAGTTAGCTGATGCTGAAAGAGTTATTTCCAGAGCACTCTAACATAAGTCCTGCCCAAAGCCTCTCCTGATTACTCTGCTTGTTGTAACTATCCCCACTGCAGAACCTTCTGTTGCCCCAGATGTGTTCAAAGTGAAGAAGAGGGGAAGCAAGAACCAGCATGCAGCAGCTGGTTATATTCATTTCAGGGGAATCCCCAACCAGCTGTTACCATTAACTTTCCATTGACAACGGCCAGAAAAAATAGAGCAGGGGCCAGGATATATTAAAGTGTTAACTGCAGTCTGTTATCTATGCTCTCTAATTATGAGTGCTATAGAAACTTGCTTGCTTTTCTCCATCGCACTGCTGTTCTCCCATGCCAACATGTACATAGCAGATTTTTGTTTTTTAGTCTTAAGCATGTCATTGCTTACTTGCTCTCTTGAAAGTCAGCTGCTGGGGTGGGAAACTGAGACAGCCAGATGTTTTACTTTTCATGCTGAGGAAGTGAAATTAGAGATCCTCTTCCTAAGCTTTTTAAGGAAGAAAGCTCAGAAATACGAGGAAAGCTATACTTTTAACCTTGCACAGTTTAAGCACCAAATCTAGTAGTTCATAATCACTGGTTTAGAAAAGAAAAAAGAAATGGAAAAAAAAAAGAAGAAAAAAGAAAAGGAAAAAAGAATAAACTATGTGAAGGGAGTGGGAGAGTAGAAGAAAGAAAATGGGGTAAATATCACTCTTTATTCTCATTTATGTCTTGAAAATGTATTAACTTCTTCATGTATGCTAAATAAACAGCTACCACTTAAAATATATTGATTTACAAGTCCAACCACGTTTATATTTAGAACAAAGATTTCTACATTTGGCCTTCAAGACCTAATACTAGAAGACAACTACTGCTAAAATGGATATATGCTTTTTATTGCAAAATGTCCATATATTATGGCTGGCACCTTAAGCACACATAAGCACAAAAGACTTAGTAATTTTCTTCAAAACTTTCTTTTTAAGGCATATTTGACAGCCTTCAAAAGGACTACTACAGTATCAAGTCAGAGGGAAGGCAGTAGTAGGAGGTTTTAGGCAAGCAGCCTAGAGTAGGAAGGTTTCATATTTTGCCAGCTCTCAGCAATAAGTGCTGCATGAAGGAGTGTTCATACCATGGCCCTATTTATTTTCTCATGTTATCATAAATGTGAAATTAAACATTTTTTCTCACAATACAATACAATACATTTGCTGGCTTGCACCCGTATTCTTTTAATTTCATTTGAGCTAGCAACAAATCTGTTTCTCATTTAACTGCAGCTTCTTTCTCAACTATATCTTACGTTTTTTGTCATATTATGTGTGAATTTGTATTTATAGGTGGACACCGGCTCCAACCATAACTACAAACTCAAATGCCATTCAACTATTGGACTGTTTAGATTTAAACTTTATCCCAGATCTAAAGTTTTTCAGTTGACTTTTGTTTTTGAAATAGCCCATATCAAATCCTAGAGCTAAAAAGCTTGGACTGTTAAGGGGTTGAAATATGGATCCATATCAAATTCACAGCTTGAGTTCATTTTTTGGAGGTGGTGGTAAGATCCAGGCATGAAGTCTCATGCATGTTTTCTATCACTCTTTTGCTAGTGTCATTACAGTTAATTCACCCACGACCTTTTCAGTCCAGATATGGATATTCAGGTCTTTCTCAGAATTTCAATCTCCCATCCAAAAAGTGCCCCTACATTTGAACATCAGCATCAGCAGTGACATTGTTTCATGGGATTAGAGAGAATAGAGCAAGACAGAAAAATCCCAAATGCACTTGTTCACAACACATTTTATAAGAAGGCATCCACTGTGGGTGGTGGTGTGACCCCCTCTCTCTTTTGCCACTCAATACTTGGCACAATCTCTCCCCCTTTTTCTGAGCCACATACCTGAGCAGCAGACCAGAGTGTGGAGGCAGCCCTTTGATGTGACCTCCATACCAGTAAGGGTTATGGCCTGGTACACCTGTGCTTGAGCTTTCACATTCTCGTTCCCTCATAACTTGGGAACAATAGTGACAATCCATCACCTCCTGACAGCCTGGTGCAGCTGTGCCCCAGCCCTGGCCCAGCAATAAGGATGCCAGAAAGGTTCTGAGGCTGTGCAGCTGGTGGAATGTCCCAGAACACGTCATCCAAGCTGGGCCAGAGGAGAAAGTAGCTGACAAAAGTCAATTCTCTTGGACCCCATAAGTAGCAATTCTAAGTGAGACCCTTTGGAGCTCTCCTGGATCTCAGCAGGCTGTGACCAGCACCCCCTGAGCTGAGACACCTCTCAAACACAAACCTGGGGAGAATCATCTGCCAGGGAGAAGCCAGGCTTCTGGAGTCTCAACAACTGCCCATTGAGGAATGCCAACAGTGTCCTCACTCTAAACTCAAGGAGGGAAACCCTAATGATGAACTGGATTCCTTCCTCCACCCCTCTACTTATATATATCTTCAGATACATACATTTGCCTTTATGAGTGTAGGTGGCGTGTGTTGCTGGGCACAAATATTTGTCTGCTTATATCTGTTGCTATATGGTTTATGTTTTATAGATTTACACATTGATTTAAGATACCTTATATTAAGTTTGTGTGGGTCTTGACATCTTTGAATTTGTATTTAAGTCTCTGTTTTGATCATAATATTTTACTGAACCACTTGTAAATGTTTAAATTTAATCATTAAGCACAGTTAAACTCAACCTCCATCCTAACTCATACTATTAATAAATTTTGGATGGACAAAATCATAACTGGGTCAAACACCTTCATCCACAATACTAGGAAGTTATAAGGTCCAACACACCCCCTGACTGCTCCTCCCTCTTAGTCCCACTATCATGTAAGACTGAAAGAGTGTACAACACAACCACATTGGGCCCACTCTTAAATCTTCTGGAACAGCATGGGAGAGGTCCTAAGCAACTAAAGTGGGTCATTTTCTTGCACAGCAGGAATGGCAGCATATTCAATCAAACTGAAACCAGAACAGGGCAAACAGAGGGCAGGTTTTTTGCTCTCCTGATTCACCATCTGCCTTACTAATTGCAGAAAATTTAGATTTTTCTTCTCCAAAATAGCACATTAAAATTTTTAATGCATGTATTAGGAAGAAAACAATCTATAGTTGCTTGTGTTCACTTTACTCTTCAAAAACTTCATGCCACTTTTTCTAAAAAAAATATAATCTATTTTCAACTGATAATACTTTAAAGGGTGTTCTTTCTGGGGAAAAAAAAAAAAAAAGGCTGTTTTTCTCTTTCCTGGACATGTAATTATGATACATCAGCCCAAGGAAAAATTGTCAAAGGGAGTGACAGCAAGAAATATTCTTTGGATCCCAGAGAAAATGCAAGAAGTTTTACTGATGGCATTTCTTGCTTTCTTCATTAGAGAAAGCACTTTTGCCCTTCCATTTTGAAAGAAATGTATGGTGCTGAGATTCACTGAGCATGAGCTGGGTTAGGCAATGATAAAGCCCCTTTTACAGTACTTTTGCTGCTTATGTATTGACCTCCGGTGCTTCTTGCCTCTACCTACACAGAGTTGTGGAATTTTACTCCTTGAGTATGCCAAAATGGTTTTCATTGGCCAATTTATTCCCCCCCACAACCCCCACTCAAAGAATGGGAAGAAAGGGAATCTCATATCTCCCTTGTTTTGAACAAAAAGCAAAGAAAAAAGTTCAGATGTTTCTGTGTGCCGGTTTTCTGCAAAAAATTAATTATGTTTGTTCTCCAGACATCTCCCCTGTGGCACATGCACCTGCAAGTTTGAATGTAAGATGCCATTACACAAAGCTCCCCATTTCTCTGCCTGCCACCCTGCTTTTCTCTACTTAAGCCTCTGCATCCAGGAACCGGCATGAAGAAGAATACCTGCTGGCCTGCCTCTGCCTTTCTCCACGTGTTTTAATTCCTCTCTACTTTTATAATGGAAATACAATCACAGGGTACATATTCTCACCTTTCCATGGCCCAGAATTATATTAATTAATCCAATCTCATTTCTTATCAGAAAAGCAGTATCTTTAAAGTACTGCAGAAGGAAACAACACCAAGAGGGCGGTTTCCTTTCATCATTTATTATGAGTTATTTAGGATTCACAACAACCATGAAGATACAGCATTATTAATACTAACTTTGTAATGTTACTTGGCATGTCTTATTCTTTTTTGTTAAAATTGGAAGCAGAAGCTGGAATTAAAATAAAATATTTATAAGCTACAGAATAAATTCTGGAATAGCTCAAAGCTGATTATTTAGAAGTCTGTTCTAAAGTATTCAAAATATTACTTAACTTGAGAACTACTTGGAGAGCTCACAGAGGCAATTACAATGTGAAAAGTTTTCTTTATAAACTAAAAATTATCAATTTGAATTACTAAACAAGCAATTGATGCTAATTTAATGATGAGTAATTTATAGCTAATGACTTTCTATACATTTTTGCTAGAAATTTCTGGGGAAATAAGTGTTTGATGAGGGATATGCCATAAATCTACGAAGCCGTAAGAAATAGGGGACATCTAGGGTATTTATCAGGGCACAACTTAAAACTTTGCAGGAAAACTTACCCTGCCTCACCACAACAACCAAGACAAGATCTTTTTGTTGTTGTAGTGGTGGTTTTGTTATACAGTGCATGTTATTTGTGGTACTTTTTTCCTTTACAGGATGTCATGAAGACTAAGAACACAAGCAGTTTTAGAAGGGATAAGAGACATTCCTTGAGGGTAAACCGACCAATAGCCATGAGGGTATAGCTTGTAGTCACGAATACACTGTAAATCCGTATCTTGTCTGCAGTAGCCTTTTATCAGCAGATAGACCTGTATGCACGGGTGGGGGTGCTGACCTCCAGACAGCTCCAGCAGAGCCGCTGACCTGGGCAGGACCCTCAGCCTGCCGGTTGTGCTCCAGCTGCTCTCAAGAGGTATGGCATCGCTACGCGGCACCGCAGCACCCCATCACTTCCTGCTGACACCGTGCCGTTCCGCGTTAGCAAAAATAAAGATAAACTAAGGACATGTCGTTATTAATCCTGCTCGGGGTGGGGGTTGGGGGGAGCTACCTTCAGGTTTTCCTTCACTGGAAGCGGCCTGTGAAAAGCCATGTAAGGCAGTAATCCGTGTGCTCCAATAAGTCCAGCACACTGCGCCAGGATGCCTGACATCTGAGCCCGAGGATGGGGATACGCACGGCTGTAAGAGCACATGCACTTCAGCTCACCAGGCTCCCAAAGAGCTGCGTGTCAGAAGGGAGGTTGGAGAAGCCCACACCACCAGCATGTACGTATCCTAAATCTTAGTAAACCAATTCCTTCATCCTTTTTTTTTTTTTTTGTGGCACAGATCGAAAAACTTTCTCTGGTTTCCCAATTACTTTGTAGGTCCCTGTTCACATGCACACACAGCAAAAGGCAGCATTCAAGCCCTAACCCAACAGGATCTGGGAGCAATCCAGCTGTACAGCATTGATCTCAAAGTGAGCCAATTTGCCCTGCTCGAGAAAAGGTCCTGCTGTGCTGCTTGATGGGATGGCTTCTGGTAAACCAGCTCTTCTCTTCACACTGTCTCATGCACTGTAAACGAGCCTAGGAAAAAAAATTCTCAAATGTGCCACCCCTACCCTTCCCCACCACCCTCTCATGACTCTGCTGAGCTGCCATTCAGCACTAGGCCATAATAATTGACCCACTGACCCCAGGGTTAAGCACAGTTCAAAGAAAGTCCTAGAGACCACCAGCAATCTCCTCAATTTTTATCACAGTCTCCTGCTGCATGTCTCTTCCCCCATCCCGAGCTATGCCTCCTCACCCTGAACAATAGAGCAGGAGTAGGCATCATATGCCCCACTGGTGAGGACTAGCTCATTTTGCCTAATCCATTTAATTTTCAGCAGCCCTCCTACTGATGACAGCATGAGAGCTGCGACTTGCCAGAGGATGTTCTAAGCTTAGCAGAATTATTCTGTGTCTTGAAACTCATCAGATCATCAGCAGCATTTTGTACCATTTTGTTCCATTTTTCTTTTCCTGTGCAGCGTGAAAAAGCAGCAATATACCGTGTCACTTCCATATTAAAAACAAGCTGTAAAGACATATACAGAGCAGTCATCTTCAGCCTACAGGTTTCCTGCATGCTCTGTCTCCACTAAATCTCCACAGAGGCATTTTTGTACAAGCATTAATAACATTTCCTGAACTAATTACACTTTCATGCACAAGTTTTTAAAAAAACCTCCAACAACATAACAACAAAACAAAAAAGCCCTTCCCCTTTTTCTTTTCCTTTTTTAAAATACATGAATAAGTGTTCTGTTCTTTTCACACATTTTAAAATGAAAATGTTTTGCAAGAAGTAGACTATTGGGTCCATTAACACTCTGGCCTTAGCCAGCTGAGATGCTGACTCACATGTTCTCCTGGGATACGTTCCCCTCGGCAAACTCAAAACAAGTTCAAACCCCTAAGACAGGAACCTTGCAAGTCAGACAGACCAACAAAACGCAGTTCAGTCCTACAAGACGTTGGGTAATGCTGTCGATATTTGTGTAATAGGAGGTGCCTTCATTCATCATTGGCTTTCATCCCCTGCAAACAGTTACTCTGGAGTCTCTCACGCAAAGACTCCAGTTTGGCATCAGGTATGTAGATGGTTATGCTACTTTTAGGACCATGGCAAAAATAATTTCACTAAGAAATTTGTCACTTGCGCAATACCATCCAGCACAAGCACAAGCTTCAATTGCAGGATTGTGCTGAACTGATCAGAGAGATTATGAAATCTTTAAATAAATTTCTGATTTACTGAGTGCGTTCATCACTGACCAAAGAAAGGAATAATTGTGACTGTATAAAGAATGAAGAGTGTCTATATCATAATTAATGAAAATGAGGCTTACAAAACTCATACAATGGGAAGTTGAGATACAAAGCAAATAAGCAGACAAAGGGTGGTGGTCAATGGCTCTATGTCCAGGTGCAGGCTGGTGACAAGCGGGTTTCCCCAGGGGTCTGCCTTGGGACTGGTGCCCTTTAACATCTTTATCAATGACATCAATGATGGAATTGAGGGCACCCTCAGCAAGTCTGTGGATGACACCAAGCTGAGTGGTGTGGTTGACACAATAGAAGGAAAGGAAGCCATCCAGAGGGATCTTGACAGTCTGGAAAGGTGGGCCCGGGTGAGCCTAATGAGGTTCAGCACTGCCAAGTGTCAGGTGTTGCACTTGGGCTGGAAGAATCCCAGACACAGATACAGACTAGGAGAAGAGCTCCTTGAGAGCAGCCCTGCTGAGAAGGACCTGGGGGTTCTGGTGGATGAGAAACTTAACATGAGCCAGCAGGGGGCTCCATCAGGAGAGGGGTGGCCAGCAGGGACAGGGAGGTGATTGTCCCTCTCTACTCTGCCCTTGTGAGGCCCCATCTGGAGTCCTGTGTCCAGATCTGGGGCCCCCAATACAAGAAAGATGTGGAACTGTTGGAGAGGATTCAGAGGAGGGCCACAAAGATGATGAGAGGGCTGGAACACCTCCCCTACAAGGAGAGGCTGGGGGAGCTGGGCTGGTTCAGCCTGGAGAAGAGAAGGCTGTGGGGGGACCTCATTGCAGACTTTCAGTACCTGAAGGGAGCAGAGGAACAGGAGGGGATTCAACTTTTTAAAAGGGCAGACAATGGCAGGACAAGGGGGAATGGATTAAAGCTAAAAGAAGGAAGGTTTAAATTAGATATTAGGGGGAAGTTTTTCACAGAGAGAGTGGTGAGGTGCTGGAACAGGCTGCCCAGAGAGGTGGTGGATGCCCCATCCCTGGGGGTGTTCAAGGCCAGGTTGCATGGGGCCCTGGGCAACCTTGTGTAGATCTGGCCTGAGGTTGGTGTCCCTGCCTGTGGCAGAGGGGTTGGAGCCCTATGATCCTTGGGGTCCCTTCCAACCCATGCCATTCTGGGATTCTGTGTTCAAGTGTTCAAGCAATGTGTAGAAGCATCTGGAAATTAATGTTCTTCCTAGTCAATAGGATTGCAATAATCTATTTCACTTTCTCTCCCTAAACTATTAAACCTGACAATAGGTTTAACAAGAAAAAAACCCCACCAAAAATAACAGATCCTGAGAGATAAAACAACACAGATAGGACCAAAATGTTAGAGCAGGCAGCTGAGCCTGGCCAAAGGTCCAAGGAGACAAAACCCAGCATGTGGTTGTGGCCAGGGGAGGAGATTTGAATCAGGAGAAGCATCACATAGCCCATCTCCACAGCTTCTACCCACTAGCACTTCTAAGCCTCAGTGAACTGGAAGCAACACTTGGTCCATCCCATGTAGTAACAGTCACCAAAAGACAACCTTTACAAATTTGTCTAATCCTTTTAAAACCATTTACACTTTTGGCTACTATCCTATTCTTTGACAATGACTTCCACAACTGCATTAGGCATGGATAACTCCTATTGACTTAAGAAAGGCATTTGTACATAAAGAGGGAAAGAATTGGATATGGATTTGAAAGCATTTTAATTTCCTCACACACTGGTTATATGAATAACCACAGAACAATTAGTTGTAAAAATTGCTGTTCAGAGATTAAGAAACAATAAAGACTAAATCCCACAAGCAAATGTAAAACTAGCTGGCAGAATAAATCAGGTTGAGTGCATTAATAAATCTGCACTGCTGATCCCATGACTGTACCTGAATCAAGTTCATGCGCCGAAAGATGGCACGCTCGTTATCCATCTTACTTGCATGAACTGCCATGGGTGTGTTGCCCAACATTTGGCATGGATTTGGTCACTCAGGGAAACAGAGCAGGAGAGATGAACAGGCTAAACCATTACATGAAGCACAACTCACAACAAGGATCTTTGGCTAATGTCACTGTACGAGATACAGCCCCAGGAGACCACTGCTCAGATGGCCCCTGAGTCACTCCCTGCCTTCTAACTAACCCTGAGGCACGCAGTGTCAAGGGGACAAGGCTGAAATGGTGCAAAGTTGCGTCAGGGTAAGTTTAGGTTAGATATTAGGAAAAATTTCTTTAATCACATCCCTAGAAGTGTTTTAGAGTAGATGTGACACAGTCTATTGTGGGACCTAGTAGGGCTGGATAGATGGTTGGACTTGATGATCTTGAACGTCTTTTCCAACCAAAACCATTCTATGATTCTATGATTTCATCTCTTCCAACCTCATTCGGCCCACCAAGAGAATAAACTTCAGTGTCTTAGAGGAACCAACCCTGTGGTCTTTCTGCTTTGTACATTTGGGTCAAAGAGGTGGCAATCAGCAGATGTACATCACGTCCATGGCCGATCACCTACAGGCCTGTGCAAATATTCATGCCCAGACCTATAAAAAGGCTTTTTAGGAGTATTTTAGGATCCAAACTGAAACCTCAGAATCCTTAACCAGCCCCGCAGACAAATACATTTTTCTAAGTAAACTTTCCCAGGCACCTAAAGTGCCTGTGCTGCAGCAGGAGTACCCCAAGCTTTTAAGGGCTGAGCATATTTTATGTCTAGCCCTAATGAGCAGCTTCAGAGCAAGTTTTATCTGGCCATTGCCCCTGAGCTCCCCTACCAACAAAAAGCTCAGATTTACCCAAAAGCCTTTCAGGTGGACATTTTTCCCAAGTATATCAGTGATCTAGGTTCAAACTCTCACTTCTGAAGAGGTCTATGCCAGCCAATATAGTGAAACCAGCGGTACTGCACTCCAGTCTTCCATACGTCTCTATCAGTCTGTTATACATCTATATCAGTCTTCAGAATCAGAGGAAAAATACTTTCAAAATAAAGAGCAAGCAGGACGCAGCACTATACAGGCAACGCAGAAGTAAGAACAGTGCCTGGACTGTTGTACACAGTACAGTGTTTGTTTAATCCAAATACAGCAAAGCCCAACATGTAATTGCATACCCTCTAGAAGAGGGTCATCCCTCTTCCTCTCCAGGTAACGCTCTGACATTTTGGTTTTATATTAAACCATTTAAAACCTTCTCAGGATCTTTAGACTTCAAACCAAAAATAGAGGCTGGAAAGTCACTCGGTACCACTCAGAGGTGATTAAGCAGGCATTCTCATGAACAAAAAATAGGGACCATAAACATTAACAATGTAATTTGATGATACAACCCCTCAGAATGGTCACAGTGACTAAACCTTCCACTAGCAGGCTCCTGAGACAAAGGAAATCACTTCAAATTAAATACATGCAATAGGACCCAATCTGTGACATTTAATAACCACCAAAAAGAGCTCTAAAGCAGATAAATATTACCTAGGCCTAAGTCCAATCAATTCATAGTATCAGAACAGGAAGCCCTAAAAAGTTTACTGGGACTAACATGGATGAGAGTGAAAGTAAGTCCTCCCTGCTTGTGATTAAGGGAAAAATAAAGCCAAAGACTTCTAGGGTTACAGTTCTAGCAGTGGGCTCCATCATTCATTTCACCATGGCTCACAAAAATTTCAAAGGTATAAAATTCATTGTTAATGCCAGACTTCAAATGCTCTTCTGTAGTAAAAGGGAATATATTTGAAGTCATTTCTTTTGGCAACATCAATTATACCAAATAATGTATGAAATAAAATTATTTTATTTCATGGGGTGGAAGAGGGTTAAAGAGAAAATTAAAATTTGAAATATTTTAAATAGTGTTTGTCACTTCGTTTTCAGTGGTTTATTTCCAGTAAATTGTCCAAAGGCCAAGTTTTTTTATTTCATGATTTTTAGGCAGTGCACATCAGGACCCACGTTGAGTACCAAAGTTACTCTGAATATGGTTTCTTTTGCAATGCAATACATATACTATTGCAGTAGTTGATGATGCGACGTTGGCTTAAGAACACTAGTGTTCTTATTAACACTTTGTATGTACTTTGTACTAATGTACACAGGCATCCAAAATACAATTTAAGTTTTTGCCTTTTTTTTTTTTAAAAAGGATATGTAAAACCTTAATCTTGCATCAGACAATCCAACCTGTGAGATTTCTAAACAAGCTGTTTATCTGACGCGGAACTGTAGCCAGGAGTGGAAAGGTTATTCACATTTATACTATAATATGTAATAGTAAAAGCTACATGTGCTATGGAGCAGATTGCTACTGCTTTATGATTTAAATGATGAAATAATTAACTCGTCTAACAAAAAAATTAGAAAGGAATTCAAAGGAAACTAACCAGAGGCAATTATTGTATTAACAGTAATATCCTCCTTTGAAAATAGAAAATCTACTTTTAAATGTCCTGTGGGCTATGGATTTGCTTCTGATGTCAAAGGAAGGAAAGCAAGTTTCCTTCTCACTCTTTGAAGAAACACAGTTCATCACCGCCTTATCTGACACATAGTCATTATGGTTCTTACTTTAGTCAATTCTTAGCTTCATGGGAGGTGCTGAGAAGAGCTCCCGCTGGAGAATAAAAGCACCTTTCGTAGAAAAGTAAGGCTGGAAGAAAAGTTGAATTTACTGTTCCCTAAAGACATCTCATTTTGCAAATTACTTGGTAGAGCCAAACTTACGCTTGTCCAATTAAAGCCAAATCCATTTGCACAACAAATGCTTACAGTTTCCCAGTCAGGCTTTAACATTAGTTTTCACCACCCACGGCGCTGATTTTAAATAGTAAATTTTCAGCAAAGTTATTTACTCTAGTGTAGGTTTCACAGCCTGGAAACATGATTTTCAAGAAGAATAACATGGAAAACAGTGTAATTGTTTGGTCTCTCAACAGAACTCTTCCCAGGTTAATTCGTGTTTTTACTTTTTCCTCCTTAAATGTGAAGAAGTACCCTTCATATGCAGTTCAAATACAAATTGGCCAAATTGCACGTGTGCAAGCAAGAAAATATCAGGGTATTGCCATGGAGATGAATCTAGTCCTGCCACTCTACCTACTCCTCCCCCTGCATATTTCTCAAGCAGATGATATTGCTGCAGCAGTGTCTCTGGAATTTAACAGCGCCCACGTCACTGAAGCTATCTGTATTGACCTACTCACACCCTAGATCCTTCACATGGTGCTCAGCAGGCTAATGTACATAAAGGCAAGCACAAAACCCATTCTTTCCACATCCAAAACAGCTGGGGAAAGGAAGAGAGAAAAGGAGGAGAAAGAAGATGTCTATGCCTAAAGGCAGGCATCAGTAAAAAGATGGCAAGTTCTCAGCAAAAGCCAAACTGTTGAGCAGTCCCATGTGCCTGGGTAAACTTTGCTTGCAGTCTCACAACTTGAAAAGATTATTTGCACTTCCTCCTACTTCATTCCCTCCCCTCTCAGTTCTTCACAGCTGTTGCCAGCGTTGGGTCAAGAATTCGAGATAGACTGTCAGATGACAGGATTTCGAGTCTAGATGTAAGGGATTAAATCAAACTATGAAATGTTCTTAATAGCAAGAATTAATGTAATAAACTTTTTCTCCAAAATAAAATCTAAATAAGAAAAGGAAAGAAGATGATCTAGAATGTCTTAGCAGGAGTATAATGGGCATCTGTGCTGCCTAACAGATAATTAAACAAGTAACAGAGATTTCAAAATCATTTTAAGGTATGATGAAATAGTATTCTGGTGGGTCACAAAACAAATAAACGTTTTTATTTTCAGAAACAAACTGCCCAAACAACACCCACTTAATTACTTACATCTTCAGTAGCCCCTCTCTTTCTTTACCTCACCAGAGATGGCCCAGTGGGATCATTCCCTCTTTCCAGGGGACTCTCAGAACAGACCTCTGCTTTCCTCACCAAGTTTGGACTCTGAATCTGACTCCCTGAGTGGCTCCTGAGAGTCACTAACAGTTGTCTACTTCAATAAATCTCCGAAAAAGAAAACAAAGATGCATTGTTTAAATGTGCACTGTCACTGTAGAGGTAAATAAGTGCGATTAATGTTTTGCTTTAAAAACCGTCTGGTTTCTGTATTCAGAAAAACCTGGACTCTATCTGTTTTTCAGCTGAAATGTAATAATACAAATTGGTTATAAAGGAAGTTGTTTATACAAGCCTCTTTCTACCATTATTCCTTTCCTGTCTTCTCTGCTATTATTTATTTTAAATTCTAGTTTAAGTGGATTAGATTTCATCCATAACCAGTGTGTGATTGCATATTGCCACCATGCCAGCTTCTGCTAGGACCTCACTGAAATCACCAGCTTCCCACCCTTTTACTTGGCATATTAGAGACTTTCCAATGTTTTTGCTTCCTAAAATGATTAGGAAGGCATTTTAGTATTATTACATAAATTTTTTTAAAGGGTATTTCACAACCGGAGCCTGGGTAGTATCACATCACCTGCACATTGTGCAAACACATAAACAGACTCTGCAGTAAAATAAAATCAGCAAGTCGTGCTCAAGAAAGCTAAAGTTTAAAGTAGTCTGTGCCTGTGATTAAAGACAGTATCACAGTCAATAACTGGAGAGGAGAGGAGAGGAGAGGAGAGGAGAGGAGAGGAGAGGAGAGGAGAGGAGAGGAGAGGAGAGGAGAGGAGAGGAGAGGAGAGGAGAGGAGAGGAGAGGAGAGGAGAGGAGAGGAGAGGAGAGGAGAGGAGAGGAGAGGGAGAGGAGAGGAGAGGAGAGGGCCATCTCAGGTCTGCTCCAAGTTCCGGAGTAAAGTGCATTCCCTGCAGCACAGTTTTCTACCCGCTGTAGGTCTCTTCTGCTCTCCTCCCCCCATTTACCCTCTGCTTTTCCACTCCCTTTCTGGTGACCATTTTTCATCATTGGCAGTATCCCTACCCACTTCACATATTCCCTTTCCAAATACAACTGTTCCTTATTTCCATTTGGTTTGGAAACTCTCAATTTAGCTCAAGTCTCATTCCTTCCTGGCCTGAATTCATCACAAGAGGCTCTCATTTATTGTCTTCTTCTATATCTCTATGCTCAGTGGTTTAACTTCTTATTTAACTAAGCCTGTCTCTTTCCATATGAATCATAGAATCATAGATTGGTCTGGGTTGGTAAGAAGCCTAGGTGTCATAGAGCTCCAACTCTCCTGCCACAGGCAGGGCCACCAAACTCCAGGCCTGGAGCTACACAAGGCTGCCCAGGGATGCATCCAACCTGGCCTTGAACACCCCCAGGGATGGGGCATCCACCACTTCTCTGGGCAGCCTGTTCTAGCACCTCACCACTCTCTCTGTAAAAAACTTCTCCCTAATATCTAATTTAAACCTTCCCTCCTTTATCTTCAATCCATTCCCCTTTGTCCTGCCATTGTCTACCCTTTTAAAAAGTTGAATCCCCTCCTGTTTCTCTGCTCCCTTCAGGTACTGGAAGGCTGCAAAGAGGTCCCCCTATGCCTCTGATCCTTATCATCCATGTTTCTCTTCTTCCATATCACAGTGGGTCCCAGTCTTCTTCTTGGCCAATTCAAGGTCTCATCACCTTTTCCCACTCCTCATTATCTAATCCGTTCTCACATGCTAACTTCCAACTTTTACTTTCTATTCACCATTTCACTCTCTGCCCTATTTCCACCTCTGTCCCCTCCTCCCTAGGCTTCTTATCAACACTCTTATCCACTCTCACATCAATATCCATGTCAACCAGTCTCCCCCATACTGTTGGAATACATGGGAGGAAGCATGGGAGATAGTCTGCTTTATTGTGTCTAGTGTTCAACCAAATCTGTATGGGAGATTACAGGTCAAACGTCCTGACAAATTCTGGGATTTAACACACTCATCATGGACAAATATCTTCACCATTTCCAGATTTCCAGTAATAATCCCTTTAAAATGCTTATAATTATTATAGTTTTCAAAAGAACATTCAGCATAAAGGGAGCTTTTGCTGCCAGCACTTAAGTTGCTGGAACTTCTCAGAAAATTTGCCAGAATTCCTTCTAACAAGAACAAAATAACGTGCTTTTGTTCATTCTTGTTTTCTGAAAGAAACAGATATTTTCCTCATAATTACAGTTACCCTGGGGCACATATCTCACCTGGAAAGTTGAAGTTCAAATGATTAATGCTCAGCGGAATTAAAGCAACAAGAAACTGAAAACGGTGAGGCTACAGACACCCTGAATAGGTGGTGCAGCTAGTCCTGCCTTCAACGTTAACTGTGTTTTGCTTTTTTACTTTTCAGAGCAAGACTCTCTGTGCTGGAAATAAAACACAAGTTGCAGAACTACCAAGGTCTGAGCGGGCTGTAAACACCATGTGGAAGCGCCATCTGAACGTGCTGCAGCTCAGTTTTCCTGAAAGCGCTTTGCTTGTCTGAAAGTGATGTTCTTAGACAGCATGTAAGGCTGGTGTCCTCTGTGCCTTTCATGCTACCTCGTCTGTTGTTCACTTGAATGGGAGCTGTCAGTGAACTCTCGAGGCCAAACGGTGCCTCACTTAGATTAACTGAAGCTCCGTCGTCCTCTTACAAAAATATAACAAAGGGAATAGTATCGCTCTTTAAAAACAGTGCAAGGGGGAAAAAATAGCCCTACCTCCCCAGTCTCATTCCTTCTTATCTCTGACAACATGTGCAACAGGATGCACCACAGTAGCGGAGAAATGGAATGGGATTATTGTATTAAGGCTCTATTTATACCAGGGAGAGCAGAGAAAGCTATCGTAATAGCTGCTAATGGAAGAGATGTTATCACGTGTCCTTTGTATTACCAAGGTCTGTAGGCTCAATTTAAATTGCCTGCCACCACGTCTGCCTCTTGGCAAGTCTAATACATCATGGTGATGTGCTATGAGAAAGGCTTGTCAAGCAATAGGCCCTTACCAGTACCCTCCTATATCCTTTGGTAAATACAATGTATTACCCAAGTATCCCTGAAATAAAGACTTAGGGCAAACAGAGCCATGAGGAGTGGAAAAAATGCTAGCTGTTTTAATCTTTCTTCCATTTTGCAGCATCTCTCTCCCTACCTTGATACAGATTTGAGCTAAGAAGAAGTTACTACAGGCTTTGATCCCAGTGAGGGAAATAACTCCCTCATTAACTTCAAACGTAAACACATGTTCAAGCTATGTGTAAAATCAGATGTCTCTGTTTTAGGCAAAAGTCAAAGTCCAAATGATAGTTTTCCCCTGAGATTATAAATAATGTACTGTGAATAACATAACAGCACAGTGTTCACAAAGGATAGACCAGTACTTCATGCAAAAGTTGAGATAGGAGCAAGCAAAAGAAATCAAGGCTAGACAATTAGACAGTGTAAAAGCTACACATCATGAGTAAAAGACAAGTTTGGGTTTTTTTTTCCAGAAAGTAACTTCTATGTCAGTGGCATTATATTGATGTCCAGAGTATTCCACAGATTGCAAATATGCCTATTTGTAATTGCTTCAAGTGGTTTCCCAGAATCCCAGAAAGGGTAAAAGAATTATTTCAGAGATTCTGCTTTTCTGTGTAGTTTCAATGAGAACCCATCAAGATAGTTCTCTGAACAGAAACAAATGGTTATAAGCATACAAAAAACAAAGTTAATTTTTTTGTTCCATCTCAATTTATTCTCATTGCAAGCAATGATTATGAAAGATTAATTGAAATACAACTCTCATGGACTTAAATGTATTTCTGAACACCATAAATCTCAAGGAAGTGAAGCACTGTCTCACTCCAGGTGATCCAGCAATTGCAGACAATTTAGAAATCAGGCTCTGCAGCTTTTTTTCACCCAGCTCAAATTATGGGTACTTTTATATCAATTTAGTGATCAGTTTTTTATATGTTCTGAGTCATTACAACTACTCCAGCACAGCTGCCTCCAGACAAAAGAAAGCAAAATGTTAAGCTCAGAAATCAGTGCGTATCTGTACGGCTCTGAGACCAATACGGTTAAGAGAGATCCCTCATGACAGTACAGTGTTTGGGTAAGTTTATTTTCTTTGTCTTTCTTTCTCAGTCCCAAGGATTTTCATCCCTTGCAGCTATGATAATCTACAATAGCCAACAAACTTCCACAAAGGCTGCCCAAGTTTCAACAGAATTCATCCTATTTTCAATCGACCCTGTTTGCAAAAGTGTTAAATATGGAACCAGACAGAACTGGTATTACTTTTGTGTGTGTGTGTGACTTTTTTTAACTAGACAGAATTAAAGGGAAAAGTGGAGATACAGTTTACATTTTTATGGAAAGGGTTTCTCATAGGTGAAGATGGGTGAATGAATGTCTCATGAAACAAACCTGAGTCTGATATCTAGTCAGGTTCACATCTCTGCCATGAGGTATTATATCAGCAAACTAACAGATATCAAAACCCATCATAGATTGTTTATGTACTATAAAATTATGTGTCTCACTTAGGAATATGGCCAAATAAATTTTCTTTCTCACTTTCTGATCCTCAAGTATAGCAGGAGACAAAGCAAGAATTGTAGTGTTTCTTTTCTATTATTGAGAGACTGCTGAAAATGCTTTTACTATGCCAGGGTTGATGCACCGGTCTCTATTGACTACAAGTGCACAAATCCACTGAAATTAGTAGCATTCTTTTACATTCACATTTAACTACAGGATTGATTTGCTTATAGAATTTACCCTACTGTTTAGAAATAACAAATGAAGTTGGACAAAACAGCTTGATGTCCTGGAATCAAGCTGAGTTTCCAAGTTGCACAAATAGGAATTCTTCACCTTTGTTTCCCCCCATTTAATTGCAAATTCAGCAATAATTTTTAAATAGCTCTGAAATATTGTAAAGACAAAAGCCACAATTTAATTTTCACTTCCCACTTCACAGGCCAGAGTTGGAAGAATTCATTAAGCTGACAAACTTCCTCACAGATTTCACTCTGTTTGCTTTATATTTTCAAATAAAATTACCAGCATAGACATTTTTTTCCTCTGGTCTTTGAAAGTTACCTTTGTATTGAGTCCCTTCATGAGAAAGACTGGTCTATATGTTGGATGGTCAGAAATCTATCTCTATAAACACAAATTTATCCAAGTGACTGTAGTCATGAAGGGGGAATCAAAATACCTGTGGTATAGTAGCAAAAAAATTTCCTGGCATTTAAGACTCACTATTTCAATAAAAGCAACTTGTTCAAGATGGCAAAGAAGCATCTCCCATCAGCTAAGATTTTGGTGGGTTTTTTAATAACAGCTACAATCACATCATAACAAAGCATGTTGTCAGGTGACCCTAGTTCAGTCTGTCTTGATTTCAACATTAAATTCCATGGGTAAGTGTAATCAACAATATCCTTCCTTCATCCCAAATTTAATAAAAATTTTAACTTTAAAACAACCTCTGTGTAAAAATGTCTTTTGGGAAGAATCCTATTTTTTATCATGATTCAGTCTGAAATATTTTCCCAGATTGCCAGCTAACTCCCTTGTTCTATTGAACTAATCACTGCAGGTGAAGGTTTTCTGGGAACCACAGTACAAAGTGACAAAAAAGTTTCAAAAGACTAATTGTAAAAATATTCTCTTTTAAACTAATTTTGATGACTCAGAGTGTAAATTCCACTCTTCATTATGTAATCTATGACTCTCATTGAAGTCATGAACATGAGTACCCAAGAGGACACTGACCAAATCTTTGGTGAAAGAAATTGTTTGGAGAATTTGCAACACTGGTGCATTTCATCCTTCACCAAAGGCCAAAAGAGTCTTCAGAATCCTTGCCATTTCTACTACATTGCTTCTACTGACAATATTACACACACACTACAGACACCACCCCCCATCCCCAGTCACAGGTGGGAAACTCAGTATGTCTTCCTGTGCCTTTAAAAATATTATTAATTGAAATCCTTTTCTGGCATATTCTAGCTGGCAATAAGGCAGGCAAATCAAAAATAGTAATCCATTTCTTCTTGCCTACTGCCTATGCCTGGCTGTGATCACATTACATCGCTGTTGTCTTCCAGAGAGTTCTACATCTCTTCATGCAGCTGAGTGACCCTGTGTCTAGTTCATACCTGTAATGGCTATGTAGGAAATGACTACCAATCTAAAGGCTTTGAAGAGCCCTGAGACTTACCCAAAGGATAAGAGTTCAGCCTTGAGAAAAGAAGACTGAGAGGGGATCTGATCAATATTTATAAATATCTGAAGTGTGGGAGACAGGGGGAAATGGTCAACCTCTTTTCAGTGGTCTGTGGAGACAGGACAAGGGGCAATGGCCTCAAGTTGGAGCACAGGAAGTTCCGCACCAGTATGTGGAAGAACTTTTACGCAGTGAGGGTGACAGAGCCCTGGGACAGGCTGCCCAGGGAGGTGGTGGAGTCTCCTTCTCTGGAGATATTCAAGACCTGTCTGGACACCGACCTGTGTGATATGTCCTAGGGACCCTGCTTTGGCAGGGGGTTGGACTCAATGATCTCTCTAGGCCTCTTCCAAACCCTACAGGTGTATGGATCTGTGAGTTGGAGAGTTGGGCAGAGAGGAATGTAATGAAACCAAACAAGAGAAAGTGAACGGTTCTGTAGTTAGGGAGGAATAACTCCAAGCAGCAATACAGGTTAGGGGTTGACTAGTTGGGAAGCAGTGCTGCAGAAAAGGACCTAGGACTCATAACAGACAACAAATTCTCCATAAGCCATCAGTGTGCCTCATGGCCAAAAAGGCAAATGGTACCCAGGGTACATTAAGAAGATCGTGGCCACCAGGATGAGGGAGGGTCTCTTCCTCCTCTACTCTGCCCTGATGAAGCCACATGTGGGGTTCTGTGTCCAGTTCTGGGCACAGTTCAAGACAGACTTAAACTACTGGGGAGAGTCCAGAAGAGGTCTATAAAGATGATGAGGGGTGTGGAGCTTCTCTCATACAAGGAAAGGTTGAGAGAGCTGCAGCTGTTTAGCCTGGAGTAGGGAAGACTGAGAGGGGATCTCATCAATGTTTACAGATATCTGAAGGCTGTGTGTCAAGAGGAAGGGACTAGACTCTTTTCAGTGATGCCCAGCAGCAAGACAGGGGGTAATGGGCAAAAACTGGAACAGAGGAAGTTCCATGTGAATATTAGTAAAATACTGAGGGTGAGAGAGCCCTGTGACAAGATGCCCAGAGAGGTTGTGGAGTCTCCTTCTCCAGAGGACACAATCTCATGCAACCTGCAGTAGGTGATCCTGCTTTAGTAGGTGGATTAGACTATACAATCTCCAGAGTTCCATTCCAAGCCCTATCATTCTGTGATTCTGTGATTTTCTGGTGCAGTGTGATAAAGCACAAGCACAGCTGACAGATACCAAAAAGAGGGAATCTCTGTGGCCAAGGAAAAACTGAATCAATAGCTCAACATCCTGGAGAAATTTTTAGATGTAAAGATGCCAAACAATCCTGTGAGTGCTTCTTTTTTTTGGGGGGGTGGTGGTGGTGGTGGGTGGGGATGTAGGAACCACCCAAAACACAGCAGCTGGGCTACTTGGCTACTTGCAGGATAAAACAGCAAGACCCTGGCAACAGAGAAACCTTCTGTAAGACCTGACAGTGGAGTAATTTTCTTGGAGGAAACTGATATTGAATCTAAATTTGCTCAGGGCAAAATCAAAAGTATTTCCTTCTCCTCCCAAACTATTATTTTTGTCTCTTCATTCACATAAGAGAAAATATCTGAAGCATAAAACAAAGAAAAGAGACTTGGAAGCAGTCTCACTAATTTAATGATAAGTTGAGTAGTCTCATAATTATTCCTATTTCTCACACTTGGACTGACAAGTCAACAGTAGAGCACAGTGGCCTGGCATGACAATGAAAGTGCAAAATGGTGCAAGGGACTTTTCAGGCTTCACGGCATTTGATGAAACATGAACTGTGTCACTACAGTGAGTTGCCTGTTCCCTAGAATACTACTGTGTCTTCAGGGCATTCTAGCCTGCTGGTGTATCCTGAGTTTCTCAGACTCAGCTCACATCCCAGGGAACAGTCTGGGAAAGTGCTGACCTCTGCCTGGAAGAGGAGATGGCTGGACAAGGCCAGGAGTGAAGCTATGCCCTCTATGTTAAGAATAAGCCAAAGGTCAATTCCCCTATCTGATGACTCATGGTGGAAGAAAACAGATGGGAGTGCTGAACTTCCTTACAACAAGCTGGGCTTAGTGTGTTTGAACTCCTTTGCTCTTCTCACAGCATTACCATTCTCTTACACAAAGTAACATACACATATGTAGAAACAGCCAGAGACTGACTACTTTACAGATAGCAGAAGGACTTTAAAGCATTAGTGGCCATAAACAATGTAGTTCCCATACAATCCTCTTGTGCTGGAAAGTTGTCAGATAAGACAATCCTCTTGAATCTCATTTTCCTTCAGCTACATCATTTTAAAAAGATCTACATCCAGGAAAGATAAAGCAAATCTAAGGGCCATGTTTAGATGAAAGGAACAGAGATATTGTACAGATCCTGTGTACACCTGCACTGTCCTGGTGTTGCATTAGCAGGTTCTGGAGTAGCACACTGTGAGCTCAAAGAAAATGAAAGAGAAACTAGGTATTCTTGCTGTGCAATTCTACTGAAAGATCACTACCAAAAAATTCATGTCTTAAGAGAACTATAACTATGGGTATTGATAACACACCAGCATCTTACAGGAAAAGTGAGCTCTGCTGTGTATACTCAAGGGACCACAGACCCTGATGAATTTGTTTAATCAGTCATGTCCTAATTCCTTCTGTAGCAACCATCTGCAATCTACAGCTCCAAGGAACTACGACAGGAAAACAAACTACTAATAGTGAATAACCAAGAGTCGGTCTGGAAATGCATCAAAAGCAGAAATATTTCTTAATAAGCCATCTGTCAAAAGTTTATCAAATGATTTGAGGTTGTAAAGCACATGGAGACCAGCGTAGTTTTAAAGAGATGGAACATTTCTTTGACTAGCTGGTATTCTATCTATATGTCACCTCTATCTGTTGTCCAAAGAGAATGTGATGATGGGTCAAAACAAGTCCTCAGCTACACGCCTACAATTCAACTGACCTCATGTGCTTAGCATTGCATGGGTGTAACTGAGAAGAGAATATGACCCGTTATATGCAGCATTCAGTGATGAAATTGAGCTACCACACCAAAAAGGTCAGAATCCAGCTAGGGACTGTGGAAATGAAACCAATCAAAGGTGAATAAACAACAAGGCTTTTCTTTATTAAAGTGTAAAATATAAAAATAATCCATAATGAATCTTCTTCTTTCTTTTGCAAGTCTAAAGTAAGACTTTTAAAGATTCATGCTCCGAGGATTCATGTTCATAATTAAGACATTTGCAGCGCTAAAACAGAGTAATTTTCTTCCCAAGTGTCAGAAGTTAAAGAAAGAAGAAGAAATTTGAAAAATAATGATGCATATACCAGTAACATGCTACCTACAGACTAGAATTTTCCAAAGAACAAGAGTGTATCAGACACTCCTGAGAGACATTCTGGGTGAGCTGCATGCAGAACTGAGATACAAAATTTGCATCTGTGGTAGTTTACAGAGGACAACCTTTATACTTTAATGTGGCTTGATTGTGATTTAAAGTGTCAATAAAGCCACCATTAAAAAAAAAAATATTTAGTGTTACAACCCTGAGTTAATGAACATACGGTGTATTACACAGAAACTTTCTCATGTGTTGTTTTTTTTAAACTGCTGAAAGAAACTGTTGAACAGGGTTGCTGCAAAGTTTCAACTACACCTCACACCTATGTTCCAGTTGTCAATGAATCAGGAACATGCAGAAACCCTGAGAAGTGCAGTTTTCCTTGGAGAAGGATCTTTATATTTGAAAGGAGGAGTTGCGTATGTTTAGCTTTAAACAGACACTGGTTATGTCTACAGAACGAACTGGAGTAGTACATCTGAAACACAACACAACCCATGTGAAGCACAATGCAACCATCTTCAAACTAGCCTGGGGTAGCCTGAGGTACCTTGGCATGCCTAGGGGAAAAGCATTAGCTTGGAAACAGGCTTTGCCAAATGTGGTGTAAGAAAGGTATTGTTCCACCCATGTAAATGAGTTCTTGACAGAATACATCAGAGGTGCAGAGAGTTAGGCTGTTAAAGATAGCTTGGAGGTCTAAGAATGGACTCTCACTTAGCAGTTAAAGACATGTTCTCTAATTTGGGACTGGAAGGCAACAGTTAGGCAACAAGAAGTTAAATCCTTCAAATTGAAAGTTACACTGCCATTACAGGGGAAAAAAAAATAGGGAATTATAGAAGACAGCCGTTTCAGAAACAGCCAAAATCATTTGGCAATTTTAACTGGCACATTGGAGATCATCTACATCTTGGAGTTATCATTGGAGTGATTTAAAACAAACTTTATCTCTGATTGAAGACTGGAGAGGTTCTTAAGTTTTTCTGCTTCAAATCTCCCATGAAGAAATGAGAATTCAGGAAGGCTAGATACGATCTGTCTAGTGACCAAAGCTACATGATATAAAAGCTGTCCTCACTGTGTGCTTGATGATGACAAACTGACAGGGTGAAGTGCTAAAAGGATCTTCCCTCATATATATGAATATGATGGAGTAAAATTGATATAGCACTGAACTTGCTTCTACTGTCATCTTGGCATCTCACCAAAGACACCATCTTCCTGCTCGTCTCCAGCTCTAAACTGTTAGTGGAGTACTAAGATTCAGTGCTCACCATTAAAAATGAAAGAAATAATGAAATAAAGAAATGAAGAGAGAAAAAGAGAAAGAAAGATTAAAAAATATTTGCTTTATGTAAGAAACCTTCATAGAGTAGCTGTTTCACAGTGGAATCTCACTCAGGGTATCCAGAACTGCAACTCTGAAATTAAACTTTCTCCATGCCCAAATCCTTGGAAACAAAACAAATAACTGTACCAGCTTTAACAGTTGCAGGGTTAATTCTGTTACTGTTTCACATAGCTATTAAAATATTATCTTGGATCCATCTATACAGTTCCCATTAATGGAAACTTACATGCATATCAAGGACTGAAATATCCATATTAAAAATCTGTCGGCAACAGAAATGACTGTGCCCAAAACAAGTTTTTAGATCACAGCATTCAGCTTTTCCCCTCTTCCCTCAGAAAAACAAATTGGCCAGCAAGTAATTAATTTCACTATGTGCATTTCTTGGCTCTCCTAGTTGCATGGGAACCACAAAGGGATGCCCTTTTGATACCTATTTACACAGACCATTTTAATCAGTAAGGTATACAGATTTTATTTCAGCAATCAAGCTGAAATCAAGGCACATGTATTTAAACTCGTTGAACATTCAAAGGTTCACAGGTTTTTGATCAGTCTGCAAGTCACAGTGTGAAAGTTAATCTCAGCTGGGTGAGCATGTATGCAGAGTAGTCCAGAAGTGACCTGTCTAGCATCTTTTTAAGTGGTTAAAAAGAACTTAATCTCTTTTGCTGTGGTAAGATCCAAAATGCTAGATTTCATCTTATCTTTAAAACTGTGACTGAGCCGCTAAAGAGCCCTGTAATTAAAATGTCATCATTGCCTTAATAACAGAATCATGAACCTGGCCCAGTGATAATCAAATGGCATGGCTGATTTTGGTTTTTCCTTTAGAAAAATGTCAGCAAAAACTTAATTAGATAGATCACAGTATGCTGAAGGATCATGTCTATGAAACTCATTTTAAATGATAATTTAGGGCAGTGTGCCAGTGTCAGAGACCTGAAAGAAAGGAGTTGGAATTATGTGTTAAATCTTTGTGCTGACCTGTTGCCTGTACTCTTTGTTAGCTAAATTGTGATTTCTAAAAATTTACTATTTTGTACCTCATTGTTCAAAGATGGCCATGACCAGACTAGACATAGCCAACAGAAAAGCAAATCTTGAAACCAACTATACCCAAACTTGTATAGAAACGCTGTAACAAACCTCTGCATGGATTTTTTTACATGGTCACTTCAGCTATACTCCAGACCTCTTCATCAGTCAAGAGGAGTGGTGAAACTGTGTGAACAGTATGCATTTGTTCATGTTTCCAAACTGCATTTGTGAACCTCTGACAACATGCATGTTTTACAGCGATCAGATCAGCAGTGCTTAGATGCACAAACAGCTAAGAACCCAAATAATACCATCTAGTTTCTGACAACAAGATCTAACTAGTCACTGTTTTAATGTCCAGCCTGCAGATATGTTGACAGTCCTGTTGAGGACAGTGGAAATCACATCCAATTGTGATGACACTCAGGAAGAGCTCAATAGTGAATTGCTAAGTGATAAAGGGCATGTGATACACATCAGGAAAAGCAACCCTATTTTCATTTGTACAGTGATAATCTCTGAGTTGATTGCTGTTGTCCTGGAAAGGCATCTTTGGGTGAGAGACCTCTGAAAACTTCAGTTCTACACCCAGGAGCGAACAAAGAGTGAACAGAGCATTCAAAATTAGAGGGAAGGAATTCTGGACAAAAAATTATTACCTTATTCCGACACTGTGTAACTCAATGGAAATTCCAAGTTTAAGACTCCGAGTTCTTATTGTCCCTGTCTTCATTAATAGGAGAACAGGAAGAATCACCGGAAACAGCAATGAGGTCAGTTAAATATTGCCATGAGAAATAACTAAACATGACAACTCCTGAAACTGGAAGAAAACAACACAAGGCATCAGTAAGGTGTCTGATATGTATTTTATCATGCCTCATGTGGATTAGTCATCTTTTTGAGTGCAACATGAGAGGGCATCGAATGAAACTAGTTTGCTCTCAGGTTCAACCAAGCAAAAGGAGATGGATCCTTGCAAAAAGTGCAGACAAGTGTGGAACTCCTAACCACAAGACACAGCACAGGCTGAAGGTCTACATGGAGACAACAAAACAACACATTCCCAGGGAAAAAAAAAACCAAAAACATGAAAAGCTATAGAAAATAGACACCATACAGGAAGTCTCTGAACCACAGGTTGCTGGAAGAGTGTTCTGGAGTAGAGTAGTATGTGTTTTCTTTTGTGGTTTTTTTTTCTTTAAAAGGCTGTGACATGAGATTACCAAACGCCACTGGCCAAGTAGACAGATCTCCTTTGTTCAAAAGTTTGTGGACCCCGGTTGATTTGTGCTCCACTCTTTCCTATTATGAAAAAGACATGTTAAATCTTCCTCAATGCCAGATTTATCCCATGCTCATTAATTGTATTCTTTACTGACCAAACAAAGACATCAGGCTTCCTGGTTTGGACATCCCCTGAAATCCTTTTAAAAACTAGGGTTGATTTAGACACCTTTTGATTCTTTAAAATCAGCTCTCTGTTTTTAACAGCTCAAAATATTTATTCCTTGATATGCATTAGAACACTGACATCTTGCATGGACACCATTCCACCTATTCACACTGAACCCTTTCTGCCAGCACTTCATATTTCAAAAAGGTATTTCAATTAATGTTTTACAAAGGTGGTATTGATTTTTGAATCCCTTCTCTCTCCTTTGCATCTGAGGACACCTCTTAAACTTCTGTTTGCTCTATAAAATACTGGTCCTACAAACTCCCTAGTAGTCTTGATCACACTGTTCTTGACGTATTCAGAGAAGGAATCTTTACTATTGTTTCTTGTTTCTTTTAAGTTCTTCAGTGTCTTGGTAAGGTACAGCTGTACCACTGCTCCATTTGTGATCTGAATGTTACGCTCCCCATCTTCCCTCCAGACCTATGCCTATATTCATCCTCTTCTGGAAAGCTGACTCAGGAATCTACAATTTTTTCAAATCAGTGTGCATTTATACAGGTCTGTTCAAAGGCACAGAGGAGAAATAATTTCAGATTCAGATTATCCTTGACAATTTCTTATTCCTTAAGGAAGAATGTGTTTATTTTACACTGTAAACTTACTACATTTTCCATGAGAGACCACCTACATTTTGTTACAGGGACACATTTCACAAAACGCTGTAGAACAAACCAGGGTGACTAATAGAGATCAGCACACATCAACAGCCATGAACCAGACAGACAGACACAAGAACTTTAATTTAATACCTGCTATTATATTCTCCTTAAATCCACGATCTAAGGATTAAAAAAAAAAAAAAAAAAAGCATTTCTCCCCACTCAATTTTCTGCTGATTTCACTTTCTGAAATTTATGCTTTCACTTCACTTTTGACCCTGAATTATACTAGAGAAGAAGAAAAATGTTCTGTGCAAATGAAGGCCCATTTCTTACAGTAAATGCTAGGGCACACATTTTAAAGAATACAGCATACTCTCTGTCGTGGTCTTGCCTTACAGACAGTAGTCTTGTTTTTACAGGCTACAGTCAAATCATTTACAATCAACATATCAGCCTTCCATCTCAATCTTAATTCAGCAGGCAGAAAGAGTTTGCTATGACATATTACCAACAGAATGCGTCGAAATATTTTCACCCAGGGATTGAGGACCCTGCCTGGGCTTCATGGCCCATGCTTTGCCATGAATAGGATGTAATCCTCTATTAACCTTGTGCAGCTGGTGAAGAGAAAGTGAGAGGCCAGTGGGAAGAAGGAGCACAGAAGGACATTTTCCCTGGGTTCTCCTTTCTAAGAAGTAGAGAAGAGCCCTCATTCATCAGTGCACAACATATTCTGATGCACAGAGGGGCAGAAGTAGGCTCTGAAGGCACCCTGAATGTAAATTGTACATAGATATTCCAATGCTAAAATTAATCTGCAGTGAGGAAGAACCGACGCAAAGCGAAACAGCAGACTCCAAGGAATGGTAGGAACAGACAAAAGATTCACTGTCTCCTTGAGGAGCAAAGAAGTAAGCGGCAACCTGGAGGAGAGGAGGGATAAGCAGGGAAGAACTGAGCTGCACTGAGCCGGGCTCTCTCCCCTCCCCACCACTAATTAGCTCATCCCCAGGACCTCTCACAAAAGATACCTTGTGATAGTCCCAACAAGCTGATTTTCTCACAGGCTTAAAAGCCTCAGTAGTTAATCCCTACAGCCCCTTTCTATATTTTAATCTCCAAAGGATAACTGCAAGCTATAAAGCGAATATTACAACACAGAGTTCAATAAGAAATCCACTCCTTACTTCAATTGCTGTCCCATGACTGCAGGCTATTGCTACCATCTTCCAGAGATTTTCGTTAAAATGCTTTCAGTTATTTTATTTATCCTCTGTTGCAGACAGACTTTTATTGACTTTACTGCCAGTTTCAAATAAAAGCATTTTAACTGATCCTACCTATGTGCTCAAGGACCCTTCAGTGGACACCAGATGATGATTCTGAATGCTAATTTATGTATTATCATTCATATCAGTTTAAATGTATAACTTCATAACCAGTTTTAGACACATTCCTTGCTGCATTAAATATTACCAGTAAGCTATGAAGCAGAGGTGAGAAGAATAAGACATGTAGCGATGTCTGTGTGCTTACAGGCTGTTTTGCTGTAGTTATCACCACTCATTCATTACTCCCTCCATCACAGTGACTTCTTAGCTAATTTCTTGGATTTGTCACAGATGCTGTGTCATCTGGCCCACAGGAGAAAGTGAGTTATAGCCAAGATTTGAAAGGAAGCAACTCAAGATTACTGTGATTACTTTCCTATATAAAAGACAATGGGGGACAAGACCCAAGTGAACCCAAGGTATTCAAATAGCAATGAATGAAAACACACGTCAGTTCATTTGTCTTGACTTTCTCTTGAAATTCGTTTTGCCAATTTGGTATTACAACATGTCCAATATACAAAAGAGAAAGGCTTCACACCTTCTGATAGGCAGTCTTGGAGGCAGTGTTACTGAACAAATAATTCCTTCCTAATTTCTCGTTACTGTTTAATTTTTATAAGCTCTACAATGCACTGTCAATCTACAGACACAACAGACATAAAAGCTGTGTGTATACCATGACATGTCAGAGCAAATTCAGAAGCCAGCTCTTTCACACTTTGCCTCACTTCAGTAGGTGTCATCTCTACTGGTACTGGAAAACTTTTGAAAATTAGGATAACTCATTAAAATTTGTGCCAAATTGTCACAACATTCTTCTAGGCATTGCAGTGTTCTCAAGCTATACTTGGTCTAATAAATTTGGTAGATGCCAAAATAAAACTACACTTCAGCATGTTTTACCACATTATTACTATGGGACCTAGAATTCAAATCTAGTGTTCTTGCAATCATGACAGATTTACTATAGTTTTCACGTAATAAACTAGATGGGTATGATAACATCTGTATAGCTGCTAGAGTTATACTGCATTAACTGTACTTTAACCATAGCTTTATGATTTAAAAAATATGGGTTTGAGCTAGTGTTTTATTGGGTTGCCTTGCTCAAACGTGCTCTCCATGGTAAAACAGTCATTTTATTCCATTCCAGCTCCTGGAACTGTAACGCAAACAGGAAATACTACATTCGTTTACAACCACACAGGGCAATCTGCCAGAAGTTTGTCTGTTCTCTTTCTCTAGGGTACAGCCCTCTGAAAGGTGAATCTGCTTATCTTACGTATGGTCCAGACACCACAGTTGCCGGCAAAATTCAGTGATGCCTAATGAGTGAGCTGTGCTTCCAAGAAACAGACAAAGGCTGAGAGCCTGGAACTGGCCAGTTTTCAGGTCTCTCACAGTGTTGCATCATCCTAAAGAAACCCTTCAGCAGAACTGGGATTAGAGACTGTGCATGAGAGGTCACATCTGCCAAAACAACAATGAAAATATACAGACTTGGAGAAAACATTTTAACCTATTAAAACCAGATGTTCCCATTCACTCTTCAGGCCTTTGCATTGTTCCACCTGTATCTCAAGGTAAAAGAGATAATTCTGCTTGGAATTGTTCAGATTGGAAAGGACTTTAAGATAGACAAGTCCAGCTGATAACCCAGTAGTACCAAGTTGACCACTAAGCCGTATCCCTATGCAACATATCTACACATCTTTCAAATACCTCCAGGGATGGTGACTCAACCATTTCCCTGAGAAGCCTGTTCCAGTGATTGACAATACTTTTAGTGCATAAATTTTTCCTAATATCCAATCTAGACCTCCCCTGATGAAACTTGAGACCATTTCCTCTTGTCCTATTGCTTGTGAGAAGAGATCAGTATCTACTTGGGAGAAGACACCAATATCCACGTGGCTTCAACCTCCTTTCACGTAGTTGTTAGCCTCTTTTTCAGGCTAAACAACTCCAGTTCCCTCAGCTACTCTTCATAAAGCGTGGGATCCAAACTCTTCACCAGTTCATTGTCCTGCTTTGAACACTCTCCAGCACCTCAATGTCCTTGTAGTGAGAGGCCCAAAACTGAACACAGCACTCAAAGTGTGTACAGAAGGACAATCACTTCCCTAGTCCTGCAGGCCACGCCATTCCTGATAGAAGGCAGGATGCTCTTGGCCTTCTTGGCCACCTGGGCACACTGCTGGATCCTTTTCAGACAGCTGTGGACCAACACCCCCAGGACCTTTTGTGCCAGACAGCTCTCAAGCCACTCTGTCTCATGCCTGCAGTGTGGCATGGGGTTGTTTTGACCCAAGTGCAGGACCCAACACTTAGCGTTTTTAGTCTCATACAGCTGGACTCAAACCATCAATCCAACCTCAGTGGAGACTTTCCACCCTCAAGCAGATCAACGGTCCCTTCCAACTTCATGTTTTCTGCAAACTTACTGATGGTGCACTTAATACTTTGCTGAAATAATTGGTAAAGACAGGAACTCACTAGCATGGGCTCCCTCAAATATTGGTGTTTTTTCCCCAGGCTTATCTCTAGCAAGTCTGGCTTTATCCCTTTTCCCCTTCAAATCTAATTTAAAGCTCTTTAAATGAGTCCTCCTAATGCCACTGCAAATATCCTTTTCTCCCTTTGAGACAGGTCTTGATCTGCTGGCTATCCCTGTTTTGCCATTCAGCATTTGCTGGATGTGGAGGGATAGAGGACAACACTATTTGTGCTCTTGATCCCTTGACCAGGTGTCCCAAGGCCCTGAAGTCTCTCTTGATTGCCCATGGTCTTCTTGTTTCAACTTCATCACTGCCCACCTGAAAAGTCAGTAGTGCATACTAATCTGAATGTAGTACAAGAGTAGGAAGCTTTGTCTTCATGGCTTTATCCTGGGCCTTGGGAGGATAGCTTTATCCTTAAGAAGTGGGTCTGGTCTGCATATTACACCTTCTGTTCCCCTCTAAAGGGAGTTTGTATGAAAATGACCCATCTTGTTTTCGTTATGGAAGAGGTTTTGACACCAGGCATAGGCTAACTTGACCTTCGCCTCCAAGACAGATGAACCGTTGTCCCTGTTAAAGTTTGGTTCCACTTGCAGGCCGTTGTGTCTACTATGCAAGGGCACCTGGGAAAGTGGGATTCTCACAGAGGAGATGTGCCTGCTGTGCTGGGAAAGAACTTGCCACAGAATCACAGAACATTAGGAGTTGGAAAGGGTGTCGAAAGATCATCTAGTCCAAACCTCCTGCCAGAGCAGGATCACCCAGACTAAATCACACAGCAACACATCCAGGTGGGGTTTGAATGTCTCCAGAGGAGGAGACTCCACAACCTCTCTGGGCAGTCTGTTCCAGGGCTCTGTCATCCTCACTGTGAAAAAGTTTTTCCTTATGTTCACATGGAACTTCAACTGCTCCAGCTTACTCTCACTGCCCCTTGTCCTATCACTGCCATCACTGAGAAGAGCCTGGCTCCATCCTCCTGATTGTGTCCCTTTACATATTTATAACCATTAATAAGGTCACCCCTCAGTCTCCTCTTTTCCAAGCTAAAGAGGCCCAGCTCCCTCACCCTTTAAGTGGCTGCGAATAACCACATCACGCACCCCTGCCACCATTGCTCCTGACTCTGCCCAGGTCTTGTCATCTGCTGTTGTGTGAGCTGCAGGATCATAGCAGCTCTTACCATGAAGTTCCCCTGTTTCAGGAAACTTCCCCTGTGCACTGTGTGTCACGGTTGTGCAGAGCTGGGTACTGAGAGGGCCCAGGGGCTGCAGAAAATGGCTGCTAGAATCTTCTGCAAGCCTGCTTATAGCTCCTCTGAGAATCACATATAGGAGAGAAAGACTCCACCAGAACACAGAGTGCCAGGAAGGCTGCAATTTTGGCCCGTTAAGGGCATTGGGATGTCTATTTGCGTATAAATGTAAGCAGTTGACAGACAAAAAAGGCCAGGAAGGCTGGGAGAGGAGGCGCCCAGGTACCTGGGCGAGAGATGCCCCTGCAGCCCGAGCAGAAGCACCTGGAGTAGCCGGAGGAAAGGACCCATGGAGGAGGCAGAGACCCGACCTGCCCGGTGGAGAGGCTCCACGCTGGATGGAGCCGGTGGAGACATAGAGAAGATGCCGTGACTGACGTTGGGATGAGCCCCTGCCAGCACAAGCAACCTACAGAGATGAGCCAAACAGGTTTGCTGGAGGAGGCATCATAGCCCCGTGGAGGACTGGGACCGAGAGACACTGTGATTTGTTGCTGCCTGCCAGAGCAGAGATGAAGCCCAGTGGGAAGAGATTTGCCTTGGAGAAAGTTCGTGGAGGACTGGCTCTTGTGGGTGAGATCCTACGGTGCAGCAGGGGGAGGGAGTGTGGAATGGATGCCCCCATCCCGGCCGAGAAGGAAACCATCTTGCAAGGGACTGACTAAAGCCCCCATCTCCTAGTCCCTGCCCCCCTGTCCTGTGCTGCAAGCAGGAGAGGGGAAGAAGGGAGCAAAATCATGGCTGAACGGGAAGTCTGCTTTAGAATGGAGGGGTGGGGGGAAGGTGTTACCCAGACCCCCATTTTCCCCAGTCCCTGCCCCTCCTGGACTGCGACCGGGAGGGAAGAAGGGAGCAAGCTTCTAACTAAAGCCTGCTGAGGAGGGAGTGGGGGTGGGGAAAGTGTTTGCCTGGTTTGCATTTGTTTTAAGATTGTTGGTTGCACTCCTGACTCTGGTTTTTTCACTGTTTTCTCTTCAGTGTAGTGTAATAAATTAGATAACTTTCTCTTCAGCACTCTGTGTTGAGGTTGATTTGCCTGAATCATTAACAAGTTTGACTCTTGAGCCGACCAATTATATTATTTCTCCCCTGTCCAACTAAGAAGGGGAGTAATAGACTGATTTTGGTGAGCGTCTGGCCTTTAGCCAGGGCTCAACCACCACACCATGCTAAAACACTCTGCCATGAATAGTACTAGCACAGGAGCAGCTTTCCTCAGTGATCTTTATTTTTCTTTGTCATTTATACAGATAATCTTCTTTCCAGCCTGAAGAGCCTGTTCAATCTTCCCTTAAATACTCTGTATTAAGATGTGTGGCTACACAAACACCTGACTGGCGGTCTGGTCAAGTAAGATTTCAGAGACATGCAAGAACTGACCTGCTAATTGATGTTCAAGAGAAGACTGGAAGTGCATGACTGCAACTTAAATTAAAATAAATTAGCATTTATCTTTTGTATCCCATGGCGTGAATGGTTCAGCATGCCCAAGGCAATGTTTCTGGGGCCAGGTAGAAGCCCACTAAGAATTCCTTTGGGACTAGACTACTTATGGACATAAAGCAAAATTGAAATCTTTTTCCTGCCCTTAAGCAAAACATGGTCTGATGGACAAGAAAACCATCATAGTCAATCAGAGAGGAAAGTATGTGTCTTTAATATTAGAACAGAGCTGAAACTTGAGGGGAAAAGGAGTCTGGTAATTATTTGTCTTAGGCTTTTGAAAATGAAGGTTCAATCCCTTCTTCACCTCAGATTTCCTGCATGATCCTTAGCACATCATTTGGTCCAGATCAACAGTCGTGTATCCATTCCTGTGATCTTCAGCACCTATATCTATGCATGAATTTTATTACCAGCAGCAGAACAGGAGTGAAAGCAAGGACTAGAACCTGAATTATCTCTCTCTCTTTGTACGTAATGACAGCACCACGAGGCTAGTCAGATCCTCTGCTGTTCTTCCAGCTCCCTGTACCTAATCTTGCCACAACACCGGGGTGTTGAGATGTAGCATCCTAGCTGCGATGGCAGGTTGCAGGAAAGTCATCTCCTGATCATTAACGCAGTGTTGCCATCCAGTTAAAGCATTAGCAGTGTCACATGCATTAAAAGAGCAGCGTCTCTTGGCACTGAGCAGAAAGGACATTGTACTTGCATGTTCTTGTTTGGCTCTAAACCAAACCACTTGCATGTTTGGTGGGTTTTGGTAGGTTTTCTTTGAGGAGGGGTTGAAACCAAAGTTGAATTCTGCAGCAAGTCTGGACATAGATTCATGTGTGTGAACAGCAAATACAGCACTGACTCCTGCAGAATGACCCAGCTGCTTTACTGGTAATCAGAACCAACTCTGGGAATATTAGGAAATCATGGACAACGAAGACTTTGATATATTGAGAATGTATTTTATTTTATAGCATATTCCTCTTCTGAAAAAGAAATACATAAACAACAAAAACAAACCCAAATATCTCCTGAGCATTTGCTTTCAGATCAGAAAACCTCACACAATATAGCCACATCAGGAGATAAAATCAGATGCATTTTTAAAGTATTATTCGATAGGCATTTTTATTCAGAATGCATTCCCAGTTCAAATCATGGCTTTTCAAGACGTATGTGCTAGTTTCTGCCTATCTGTACAAGATTTTCTTCATTTTTTCTCATTTCCAACAGATATTTCAGCAAGTATTTAATTAGCTATAACAAAGATAAAATTAAATGTCTAATTTGAAATACCTTTGATCGAGTGTTATGTCACTAAATTCCAAACATGTTTTACTTAATACACTTCTAACAGACATCAGCATTACTGGATAATTTTAAGGAAGTGTGAATGATAGATGGATATTGACTTTTTTTCCTTATGTCTGCCACTCCGTGCTTTCCCTCCTAAAACCCTTCCTTAGGGATTTGGAACAACTGACTTAGCCACTGCTACCTTAGTACTGTCTGAAAATTCTTCGTCATAGAAGGACCTTAATTTATCAGCCATTTGTTAAGGTGTCCTCTTGAAATTTCTCAGGATTCTCTGGAAGCTGGATATCTGATGTGAGCTCCAATTAGCTATATTGCTGATCCAGGCAAGTCCAGAGCTCACAGATTAAATTGGACAGAATAAATCCTGGAGATGTACTCCTGTGTACATGTTTCTTGTGTGTTTTCTCCACAAGGTCTGGCTTTGTACATAGCTGGATAATCTGAACAGACACTCGAAGGTATATTTTATATGCACGCTGAAAGACAACCCAATATCTCCAGGCAAGAGGTTCCTACAAGGGGAGAACTGTGGATGTTTCTTTTTTTCAATTGGTGGACATCAGGAACTGAACTCCAAAAACATCTTCAGAAGAGGCAAGAGGCACTTCCCAGGTAAAAAAAGAAATTAGGATGAAACATAAAGTAGGGATTACCTGAGTAGACTAATATACAGCAACTTACTATGGGTTCTGCCACTCTTTCAAAATGGGCCCAAGTCTTCTGATCTCCCAGTGCTCCAGTAAATCTACCAATCAGTATTGGCCAGCAGGACTTGCCCAGCCTAAAGGAGATCTTGAGATAATTCCATGAACTACTAATAGCCAGTTAAGCAGGCTAATTTTGCACCATTTAGGATCTGTAGCAATGATATTCTGAAATGGGATCTTCCCCACTTCCTTTTTAGTGGACAGGAGTGTTGAGACACAAAAATTTTCACTTCCGCAAACAGAAATTTTATAATTTAGCTTGTTTGATATCTTAATTCAACCTTGAGAGGAGGCTCTGCTGAATACTCTCCAGTCAATTTAGCTATCACCTTGCGGACTCTTTCTAAACAATTAAAGCAGAACATAAAAATGCACCAAACCAAAACATTGAAAAGGAGATGAATCTTCTTCAGAGTTTGAGAACAGGACTCCGTCTTGAATAAAACCCAGGGTAAAATGCTGTCCTCTGTGAAATTGATGACAAATCTCCCCTCGTTACACTCCCTCCACTTCTGTTCTAACATTTCAAAGGAAAATTGATTTTCCTAGCATCTCTATTGACATAATGCTGATAGGGTAATAAGGAACTATTCACATATACCATGCATACTCACACTGTGCTTACTATGTTCAGTGACAGAACTGCCTTTCACAAATGTGGGAGGGAGAAAGTGGCAATTGTTAATAAATTCCTGGACAGATTTATTTTACCTGTTGACGTTTTGAGAAGCAACTCAATCCTCATACTTTAAAATCCAACTGCGCCTGTGGGACATGACCAATTTGCATTAAATCTTGAAGTCTTATTCTGACTAGGAGAGGATAATCACAATTTGTGTTTATGAAAATTGGTAAAGTCACTGGGTTATTACTAACAAATGTTTAACAATTCAAACTTTTCAAAGACCCTTCTGTATTCTCTAGGAGGGTTTCAGTTTGAGCTGCTACTGTGCCTTAAGGGAAAACTGTGTGTATCATATACAATACCATACTATTCCTGACCTGTGTCCCACTTGTAAACCCAAGTGCTTTCTTGTACTCTCTGCTCCGCACTCCAGCTTTCTCCTTTCAGTGTGGAGCGTCTCACATTTGTGTGTTTAAATCAGCTCAGTACAAAGGCAAAGTGTTTCTATTAAAGAAGCGATCAGGCTCTCTAATGAACCGTGGTCTCCATAATAAATCCAACATTACCACACAGTAATGCTGACCATACAACAGTTATTTCCTACATCACATACAGGGGAAAATATGCTGTCTCAAGTCATGCTGTGAAATGGCAATTATTGCCAGTTATTAATTTCTTCATATAAGTCATGGTACGTATCTAAGAATTGTGCCATCTCAGTATTTTTCTGGACTATTTAAAAAACTTTACAAAAGCTTAATCAACAAAAGTAAACCTAACAGGAGAAATGAAAAAGCTACCTTCCCCCAAACTCTGAAGATTTATTGCATCATATAATACCGTGATGATTTGAACTACAGAACTGCCACCCAAGGTGGCATTTGGTCCCAAGGACCAAAAACAAACAGTGCAGTGGGAGGATTGTGTTTGCGTCTAAAGGCTGGGAGGTCTGCCGCTGCAGTTTCAACAAGAAAGCAGCAGACATCTAAATGGGCACATTTCCCCTCAGATAACTCCAAAACAGAAACATGATGGCCTTTTCATAGGCTTTGCGTCCCAGAAAGATTATCTATCTTCTTCAATCCAACTAAAATGAAGCTTGGTTTTGATTTGCTGTTCTGTTCAACCTGTCTAGCCAATCTCAAATTAATAAATTTCTCATCTATAAACCTATAAATTCCAGCTTATAATTCACTGATGTAATAGGTCTTTCTTTCTGCTCTCTGTAGCCTACTGTGATAACAAAAATGTGGCAGGAGATGCAGACAGCTGTTCTGAGTGCAAGTGCACAAGGAGATCTGAGAGGTCAGTAAACGCTTTTTTTTTCCAAGTTATTCTCATTGTTTTTACAACCAGCGTTGGGAAAGGAGAAAAAAAAATCTTTCTTTGTAAATTGAATGGACGAAATGTATTGACAGTGTCTTTTCATGTGTTACTTCTACCCTGGCCTGATCCAGGGGAGGGTGAAACATTCTGGCACCTTGTTCTAATAAATCTTCTTCAGTTTTCTCATGGACACAGCACATGGCAGTTTACAAACTTGGCAGGGAAGAAGTCCAAGTGCAACATCTTCAAAAGACTGTGACTTTAGTGAAAATATAAGTGAATTAACTTGGATTGAGTAGAAATAAGAAACGCATTCCTGGACTGAAGAGCTCTTGCATTAGCTTAACCTTAACACTAGTTCTGCTTGTCCAGAAATGAGAAGAGTTTTGTTTTGTTTTAATGTATGAGATCAAAAACACAAATACATTGCATTTCCTGCCAGTGAGTGGAAGTAATACATCAAACAGCTTTGCTCCCAGTCTAAAAGAATTACAGCACTGTTGTACTTTTCCAGGTTTGGTGAGTTAAAATTCAGGTCCTGTGGTGGGTCTGACAGACCATACGAGGTCTACTTTATGAGGCTTTTATCTATACATCTGCACTACTACGCTCTGGCTTTATTGCCTTTTTTGTCCTATATGTTATTTTGTCTCATTGCTGACTGTTATTTTTGATGTGGGCAGCTTTGCCAGTGGACTAACACTTGGGGACATAACTGAGGTAAAGACTTTTGGTTATAAATGGTGCCGCCTTTATGAAGAAGACATGAGAAAAAACACATTCCATAAAACACTTCTATCACAGGATTACCTTTCCCTCTTCCATCCTCTTAACACCAGAGAAGGACAGCGAATGGTGTGCCTGAGAGGTGCCCAGCTTTAAAACCAGGATGGTAGAACCAGACTTTTTGAAAATCCTTTTCAGTTGTACTTGCTGTGCCCGGAGTTTGATTCGTGCATGGAATGGATGTTGCTGACAAGGAGCAGGAACTGAACTGTCAAGTTCGTCGGGTGGTTCTGTGCCACCCAATTTATTATGCTGCAAAACAGAGAATACTTTCTTTCCAAATTCACAACAGAAATATTCTGGGTAAAAACTAGGATCCATGCATGTAGGCACTGTCAATTAACTCATCGCCCTCCCCACACCCCTGTCACTGGCTCAGCCTTAGCTCTTCCAGTTCTCTTGCACAATTTGATGATTTTAATGGATTTTACTGTGGCTTCTAAGGACTCGTTTGAGACAATCACACTTATGTCAGTTTTGATCTCGATCTGAAAAAACTCCATAATTCAATAGTCACAAATTCCATTTCTCAATACTATGCCAACATTAATAATTTAAAAAATCAAGGGTTTGAAAGAATCCAAATATCTATTCCCTCCAGAACATCAAATCTGGGAACGGAAATCCTTGTATGAAGCTGCAAACACTTTCAGTACCTGAATTCACCACAAAACTGAGTTGCACGTGCCAAGTTACAGACACAGGTTTTGATCTTTACATTCTACCTTGTGGTAGGTATCATTAAAGAATCTAAGATCCACCAAATTTCTGAACACGATGAGACGTCATTACCTAGGATATGGAGAAGGCTGAAGTATTTGATGACTTTTTTTCCTTGGTCTTCATTGACAAGAGCTCTAGCCACACCGCCCTAGCCACTGAGAGCAAAGGCAGAGACTGGAATTATGAAGTACAGTCCAGTGTAGGAGAAGGTCAGGTTCAAGATCACCCAAGGAATATGAAGGTGCACAAGTCCTTGAGACCTGACGAGGTTCATCCACGTGTCCTAAAGGAACTGGTAGATGAAGTGGCCAAGCCACTCTCCATCATATTTAGAGCTTCTGGCAATCTGGTGAAGTCTTTGCTGACTGGAAAAGGGGAAGCACACCCCATTTTTAGAAAGGGAACTACAGGCCAGTCAGTCTCACCTCTGTGCCTGGCAAGATTATGGAGCAGATCCTCCTGGAGACTATGCTCAGGCACATGGAGAATAAGGAGGTGACTGGTGACAGCCAACGTGGCTACGCTGAGGGAAAATCATGTGTGACAAATCTAGTGGCCTTCTATGGTGGTGTAATAGAGAGAGTGATCAAGGGAAGGTTGACATACATCCTCTTCCTGGACTTGTGCAAGGCATTCAGTACTGTCCAACATGACATCCTCGTCTCTAAATTGGAGAGACATGGATTTGACAGGTGGACCACTTGGTGGATAAGGAACTGGATGGATGGTTGCACTCAAAGAGTTGTGGTCAACGGCTCAATGTCCACATGGAAGTCTGTGACGAGTGGTGTTCCTCAGGGGTCAGTACTGGGACAGCACTGTTCAATACTTTTGTCGGTGACATGGACAGTGGGATCAAGTGCACCCTCAGCAAGTTTGCTGACAATACCAAGCTGTGTGGTGTGGCTGACATGCTGGAGGGAAGGGTTGCCAGCCAGAGGGACCTTGATAGGCTGGAGAGGTGGGCCTGTGCGAACTGTATGAAGTTCAACAGGGCCAAGTGCAAGGTTCTGCATGTGGGTCAGCACAATCCCAAACACAGCAACAGGCTGGGCAGAGAATGGATTGAGAGCAGCCCTGAGGAGAAGGACTTGGGGGTGCTGATCAGCAACAAGCTCAACATGAGCCACCAGTGTACACAAGCAACTCAGAAGGCCAACCATGTCCTGGGCTGCATCAAGAGCAGTGTGACCAGCAGTTTGAGTGAGGAGATTCTGCCTTTTCTACTCTGCTCTCATGAGAGCTGGCCTGGAGTACTGTGTCCAGCTCTGGGGTCCCCAGTACAGGAAAAACATAGAACTGTTGGAGCCCAGAGGAGGCTAAGAGGATGATCAGGGGGATGGAGCACTGCTCCTATGAAGATGGGTTGCAAGAGTTGGGCTTGTTCAGCCTGGAGAAGAGAAAGATCTGAGGAGACTCAGTTGCAGCCTACCAATACTTAAAGGCGTCCTACAGGAAAGTGGGAGAGGGACTGTTCACCAGGGACTGTTCACCAGGGAGTGCAGTGATAGGACAAGGGGTAATGGCTTCAAAGCTGAAAGAGGGGAGATTTAGATGTTAGGAAGAAATTCTTTACTTTGAGGGTGGTGAGGCCCTGGCACAGGGTGCCCAAAGAGGTTGCAGAAGACCCATCCCTGGAAGTATTTAACGCCAGGTTGGATGAGGTTTTGGGCAACCTGGTCTAATGAGGGTGTCCCTGCCCATGGCAGGGGGATTGGAAGTAGGTAATCTTTGAGGTCCCTTCTAACCCAAAGGTCTATGATTTCATGATTCTATGAGTAAAATTTCCATGTAGTTTAATAGAGTTAAAATTTCACACTTGGATGTCAGCTATTGTTGCCGGCATTATCCCTCCTTTATTTTTTCCCAGTGAATTCTGAGACTGAAGGATTTAATGGTACCAAAGATTAAAAGACTGTGCTCCACCTAATGGAACAAAAATCAATTATGGTAGTGGTGTCATCTTAGAGATCCATTGTGCTAGTCTCAACAACACAGATTACAGTAATGCTGAATTCTTGTTGATCTGAGATTGTGAGTCTGTCAGTGGAAACAAACCACTTACGAGCTGGGTCTTCCATAGGAAATCTTCTCTGAGTAAGCCCCACATACCTAGTACAAGTGCTTCTTGTCAGTTCCTGTCTGGAAGCATGTTCTGTGGTTTTGGTTCTATTTAATCTTTTTTTACTTATCTATGTTATTGAAATATTCATTGCACCCGTTGTTCCCTGGTCCACAAGTTCCCTGGTCCACAAGTTCCTGTTGCAACCACAAAGCTACTGTGCAAACCTAGACTTTCTGAGGAGTCTTGTCTAACAGCTTAGTATTAGACACAATGATTTTCTGACTCCAAATATTCTTATGATATACATCAGTATATGATTTATATTAGACATTTTTTACTCCAGGGTTGATTGTGACAGAAAGTTTCAGAGACTTGATTACCTATGTTTTGCTTTCAAGTGTTTTGGGAAGGTTTTTTTGGGGGGTTGTTTTGTTTGTTGTTGTTTTTTTCCGTCTGGAGTCTTATCTCACCAAGACTTGAACAGAAATAAAACTAAAGACACTGCAGGGTAAGATTGAGAAACTATTAGCTTGATGAGCTAGACTGCTTGGAAGAGGTTGTTATTACTAGGGCTCAAATTGACATCTGCCAGGTCTCTCCTCCTCTCCTCCCTGGATCATCTTCAAACAACAGTTCTTCCAGTGTCTTAGAAATCAAGCAATTTAAGATTAAAAAGCTTAAAAATTGCCTGCAGCACAGAATTACCCCGCTAAATCAGCACAGGTTTAAATGGACAGATTAACTATTGAACTTTATACAGGACTTCCCATCCTACAGAGAACTGCTAAGGTCATTGGCCATTGGTTATCACCTTGCAGGATTGGGTCAAAAAGGATTACACCGATTAAGGGAAAACAAGTTTGATGATCTTATAGTAAAGTAACTCTTAGGTCAAGGCATTCTGAGTAAATAAAATGAAATACCACTCCCAACACACTGAAAATCAGACACCTTTTTCTTGCCTTTTCCTAATATCACCATATATTTATGATCTTTGAGACTTTTGCAGCTGCCCTCAGCTTGCTGAAATCATAAAACCAGCAACTGTTATATCTATTATATATTGCCCATGTGGGGATTTCCAGGTCAAGTGACAGCAAAAGGTGCTGGTTTTGATCCTTTCCAGCTTTTCATGGGCTATGATTTTCCCTTCCAGGAATGGTGAGAGAGCTTCTGTTTTCTCACTGTGGAATAGCCAGTAATTATCTCTGCCTCATTTTGGCAATCCAGCAGAGAGGCAAGAAGACTTGAGTAAGGTCATCTTCATCTGCCCCATAACCATAGAATCATAGAATGGTCTGAGTTGGAAGAGACCCCAAGGATCACAGAGTTCCAACCCCCTGCCACAGGCAGGGCCACCAACCTCCAGGAATGATCTAGACAAGGCTGCCCAGGGCCCCATCCTGGCCTTGAACACTGCCAGGGATGGGGCATAACGGTATTGCAAATGAAGTGTACAGTTGATGGGAGGGAGCAGTGACTTTTTACAAGATAAGGTTTCTGATAGTGATTTTGTGATCACAAATATCATCATATCTGGGATACGAGGGAGGTAATATTTGCATACTACGCATTCCAAAAGAAAGAGATGCTTATGAAAGTACAGCATATGGACTTCATTCTCCATTTTATTCCTTTGGTTTTCTGATTGACTTAATACATTTACTAAGATGTATTTGTTTTCAATGCACACATGAAAGACATTATTGGTATGGTCAATTGTAAAATATATCTGAATTTGTATCAGAATTTCAAGCATTTGTAAAGATCTTTATTCATAAATCTCACAATTGCTCATCTTCCTGATTCTCTGTTGTGCAGCCTTATATGGACAATAAACTTGTCCTTATCTTCCAGACTCATAGTGTATCTAACTACCTGGTTCCTTCGTTTAAAAACTGTTGTATACCAGAATTGTTTTCCTGTGCTATTAATAAACACAAAATACTGTGCAAACATGAAAGTAAGGTTGTGTGACAAAATTCATAAGACACTGTAAGTTCTAAATTAAAAAGTATATTAAAAAGTTAGTGTTCTCATTCTATAATTCACTTGGCCTTCTTTCAGCCTCATGAATTTTTTATCTGAGCTTATTACATAAGAAATAGATAATCAATCTCTTAACACTTTCTAAATTATGACTAGTAGCCAAGTGAAATCTGTGGAAATAGCAATGAAGGTCTATAACGTAGATATGACGAGGTATAGGTATATTGTTCTCTCATACTTGAAACACATATTTAACTTAAATTTTGATTAATAAATAGAAATTCTATTCTAGTGTGTCAGAAAATAGTTTTTAAATGTGGCAGGTCAACATTGCTTTTGAAATCTTCATGTGCTTAAATATTCCTTACATTCAATTTAATAATATTTGTTAAGTACAAAGACCTCAAAATCTGTTTCTTATTAGACTTGCAAAGTTTATATATTCTCCTTAACCAGATTCAAGTTTCAACTGTGTTGTACTGTAATTCAAGGGAGAGTGGGGGACGGTGTATGTACACCTTAAGTTTCACTTTTTTTGTAGGATTTTGGTATTTTCAGTGACCTTTTATTCCTTTTAATGGGTAGATGAAAGAGAAAAAGGGAGAAAAAACCAGGAAGGAAACAGAGAAAAAGAAGAGAGAAAAAGAAGGGAAGGGGAAGGGGAAGGGGAAGGGGAAGGGGAAGGGGAAGGGGAAGGGGGAGGGGAGAGGAGAGGAGAGGAGAGGAGAGGAGAGGACAGGACAGGACAGGACAGGACAGGACAGGACAGGACAGGACAGGAAGGAAAAGGTGGAAGAAAAAAGGGAAAGAGAATGAGAGAAAGAGAACAAGAAAGCTTTTTCACTGTTATGGAAACTTCAGGGAAGGATGGTGAGCCCCAAATACATTTACATACTATATTATACAAATAGCAGAGCTTGGAAGAAAACCCTACTTATGCTCTGTAACTCTGCTTTCTTTGCAGATCAGTATCTTCCCAGGAGGGTGACAATTTTTCAGAAATAATCTCTCCATTGAGTAAGGAGTTACAGTAGTTATCTTCCTCAGAGATATTGCATTTAAGCTCTTTTTCAGGGTGAAAGTTTGAAATAAATTTCAGAAACAGGATGCTGACTGAAGAGCAATGATTGGAGAGCAATCTGTGTCAATAAACTGTAACAGGAGGAAGAAAAGCACTCTAAGGAATAAAAAAAAATGAATAAAAAGTGTGCCTGTGTTGTTATCTCAGTCTCACTTTTTAGGCTCGTGGTGGTTTTAGGTACCACACACCTCCATTAACCTCCTTTTGAGTGAGACCTACAATTATATATATTTTTTAAAAAATCAAACAATTGGGAAATATTTAAATCTAAAATAATGTTTCAGAAATTCTGTGTTGCTCCTAAAAGGGAGGAAAAACCAACCCCTTCACCCACGTAACGTTAATGTGTGTTCATTTAACAAACACCTTCGCAGTGCCAATATATCAAGGAGAACAAACTTGAAGGAGATCCATGTTTGTAAAAGTGGAATTTGAATTATACATTAGTAAAAATTCTGTAATTGTGCAAGAAACAGTTTCCTAAGAATTCCTAACTCGTGCAATTTCCTTGAGCTAGGTTTTCTGCCAAACTGAGCTCAGTTCTTCTTCAAATGTGGTTGTCGCATTACTAGACCTCGGGCCTCTGTTTCAGTATCACCAGGATAGCTACAGCTCAGGTGTTGGCTTACAGACACATACATAACGCTGCACCCAGCCCCTGGCAAGAACCACTTAACAAAAACATGAAATAGCAAACTCATTCAACTGATTCCTCCTTCAATGCCTGGATCATGAAGGGAATGGTGGCACATCCTGAGAAGAGCATTTGGGACATCTCCATACATTCTTTAGGAAACCCAAGCCCAGAAGAAGTGTCTTCCAAATGACAATACAAAAAGCAATATGAACAATTAAATGCCTTTAACCTCATATCCGAAGTTAGCTGAATAAATGGCCTGTTCCATTGTCAAACTGAACCACAGAGCCAAATCTCACTTTACAGCCTGAAGCCTCCTGCATCACACAGTATATTTGACTTAGGCCACAGCTATAAGTGCTTCACCCCACTTCCACGAATATTTAAATCAGCAAAAGCATATAACTGGACAAAAAGTAAACAAATTCTATGGGAAATCCACTGAAATGGATTGTCTGTTATTTTACTTTTGTTCTATTTATTCTGTCTGTAGTTCAAGCCTCATTTTTCTAGGGCTTGCCTAAACAAGTTTGGGGTTGTAGCTATGACTTCCTCACCATAAGAAAAAAAAAATTTCCACTCAATATTCTTTGGAAAAACAAAAATGTATATTCCTCCTGCAGAGTACTGGAGCCATCTGTAAGGAGAGAGAGTGTCACTGCGCATTGAAGAGCTTAAGGATCAGGGCCTGAGCCTTTGGAGACGCATTTGATTTCTGTAGCAAGTTATTACATTATGAAGTTGCTCCATGTGATACGTGGTATCTCATTTGCATAGAAGTAAGAAAACAGGATAATTCAAAATGATCTTAATAAAAAGCTAATGGGATGAACCGTGGCAGGACCACAGGCATACCTTGAAAGGGAGCTATTCCTTTTGGTTTTGGTGAAGACATAATACCTGCGTGTCTTTCTCTGACTCAGTGAGTCACACCATGGTGAGGCAACCTACAAAAACAAAGAAAACAAAACAAGACAAAAAGCAGACCAACTGAAAACCATCCTTTGGCATGGATAAATAAAAGATGTTGTATATAAATGTCAATTATTCCTGTGGCTCAAGAACTGAACTACAAGCTCAGCTTTACCAACACAGTTGACCTTACAGAGCACACTTGCAGCAACTATGTTGAAGTTAGCAGGAGCTTTCTGGGGAGCCAGCATCAAAGAAAGACCCTGTCTTGCCTGCATATGGACACACAGAAACACTTAAATGTTCCAAATTCAAATTTGCTTTATTTAGTGTGTGTCTGTGTTTGCCTGGCTGCACTCCAGTGCAACTTCACCCAAACTGGAATTCTGAGGCCTGGGGAGTTTTTAGTTGAAGGCCTTTAGTTGCAGGACGGTTGGGGTGCTGTGATGCTGTGTGCCACACGCAACAGCCCCAAGACTGACAGCCCCATCAGATCAGGCAGGCAGTAATCACATCTAGGCAGCCGCAAGAGCAGTTCCTGAGGCCTCCTGCCCTATGATTTTCAAGGTCATATGCTTGAAGTAGAGGATATGTAATTTTCCTGATGGTTTAAAATGGAAAGTTATTTGATACCTCCCTCTTCTAAAAAGCAGAAAAAACCTGGGAGTGGCGATGTTGTTGAGCATGGCCTCTTCCAGTCCACAATTAGGAACAGATTCCCAGTCTCCTTTGATGGTACGAGAACTCATTGAAGAAACAACTGTCATTTTCCTGAGTTCACCAAAGATCACATGTGAGATAGCAGCAGCAACAACAGCAAGCTGTAACCACAACTTCCAGAAGAGATTAATGGCAAGGGAGAGAGGAGGAAATCATCTTCTCCTCCACCAACAGTGCCTGCCATCTGGTGGCAAGACATGAGGGACAGGAGCTGCTTTCTCCAAGAAGGATCATGGATAAGACTTGCAAAGAATCAGTGTCTATCTTGCTACCTGTCAAATCCTTTTGTGTTTTGGAACACGCCAAACCTCAGTGGGAAAGGCATGTAGCTGTGATTGCACGCTTGCTCCCCTTCATGGGCAAGATGAGGATGATGATGTACCACACGTGGTCCCTCGTCTGGTCCTAAACACTTGAGGATGTCTTACATGGCAGAGATAGGGTATAAAACATGTGAGGTGAGGTGGGAAGAACAGAAAGAAAAGAAGAAAAGTTTTTTAAAACTAACCTGATATTGGGAACCACAGAGTTTTCCAAGTTAGAGCACGGTATGAGAGGGAAAGGAGACAGAGAAAACGAAAAGAGGTCTTGTGAGAATAGGTGAAGCAAGAAGGGATATCTTAAGAATCTTTCTAAAACAAACTTTTCCTCAGAACGAACTTTCTGTAGAAATTGAACAATGGCACATAATAATAATGTTTATCGCTCGCTGAAAGGTTGATGGGGTAGATGACTGTGAAGCAAGACTGTGGTAGGGCCAACTGCTTCAAAGATAAATAGAGGTTGAGAAATGGAAGTTACAGTTTGCCAACATAAGAGCTCTAAAAGCGATGTCTTTCAGCTTCCATCTCTTTCACCCTTTCCACACAACCTGAGGTTGAATTGCTCCACAGTCCCAAGGGCTCCAACGACAATGTTACATTATGCTGTAGGAAAACAGTCTGTCATAAGTTATCATGTATTTTTAAAATGTGTATTTTGTGGTCAAAATCCTTGTTTACAATTTAAATAGTTGCCCCAGAGCACCTACTGGATTCAAATAAAGTCAGCATTCATAGGGGATTGGCTTTTTCCCCCACTGTGAATGACCCCAAACAATGATGTCTCAGGAAATCTTCAGCCTCCAATTGTTCCTCTTCTGAGTAGCTTTAGCAGCTCACAAAGGGGGATTCAGCAGTAGGGACTTATTTCTTTATTCTTCTGTCATACTTATGAAGCCTTGATGCTTGCACAAGTTCTTGTGCTTGTCTTACCAGCCTTCAGATCACCACACAGCTTTTCTCAGACCTAGAGGCTTGCAGTCCTGGCAAGCAAAACGCAGAAGTTACGATCTGTAACAGCCTTTCTTGTGGTGAGGTAAATCAACCATCCTACAATGTGACTATAACACCACCTTCCAAGAATCTGCTAATGAATTGTTCCTCATCAGCTAATAATTTGCCTTGCATGGCTTTTCCTTAAATTTAAAATTGCTGTGTTAAAGGGAGGAGTACCAAAGGATGAGAACCAAGTCATGCGCTAAAGACCCCAGAGATCAGAGCCAGACAGAGAGCACAGGAATTCCTGGCTCCCGTTGTTGCATGCAGTCCCTGTCTGTCTTTCTCATCCATTCATTCTTGTTTCTATAAAAATTAAAAATGTTCCTTTTATATGTAGAAACTCCAGTACAAGAAAGTGCTTAAAATGGCTCCCTTATTTCCTGGAGAGACAGAACTGCATTTAAAGATGTTATTGTCCTCATGTCACTGAAATAGCCTCTTCAGAAACATGAAGACCACAATGAGGCTTTGAAAGGCAAAGAAGAGGAACTCGGCATCAGCAGCGTCTGCTCTGAACTCATGGGTCTGCTTTTACTGAACTTTTCATTGAGCAATGGAAGATTTTGTTTTACAAGGGTTATTTAGAGAAAAGTGATAAGCGAATAAAGGAGGCAATGTAAGGATGAGGGGAACGGTGGAAAGATTATTCTTTTCTTTCTGTTTTTCAGGTGGACCCTTGTGCTCTCAGTTTCTGAAATGCCTGTGAAGTTTGGGAAAGGAAGGAGGAATCATGCTGCTGCTGGTACTCTGCAATCCCACCTCTACAATGCATCTGGTAGGTCTCTTTTTTTGTGTGTGTGTCCCTAATAAGCAATCATTTGCTCAAATTCATCTGGTGAATGATCTCTTCCTTCTACCAGGATTTTCATCCCTTCTGTCAATTTAAAACTATAAAGGATTCCTCTGAGATTATAGCAGCTTTCATTTACTCAATATTGTGATAAGCCATGTGCCCTCCGGCGCTTGCATAACCTCTACAGTGAAGACCACAAAACAGAGTATGGCTCAACCTGACAGTTTTATGAGATTTCTGCAGTGCATCAACATTACTAGGATAATGTTTTGACTGTGTGCATAGACCTCTGAGTTCTTCAAAAGGCGACTTGTTTTACGCAATCGAGACAGCAAGAATTGTTTTGTCTGCCTGTGTGCATCATACTGTGTAGGCAGTGGGGACCAGTCTTGCAGCAAGGTTTCACGTGACAGAGAGCTACCTTGTCAGGAAGCATTTGTCTGGCAATTAAGAAAATTAATGTAAACCCCACGTTTTCTTAAAATGAGCTCTGAGTCCTTTGTGCTCTTCACACATGGTTTTCCATGCTTCTCTTTCCACACGCTGCTAAATTATTGGGAGAGGAAATGAGGCCTCTTATTGTAGTATCTCTGTCTGTATGCAAGATCCTTCATCTTGTTCCCACAGCTCTGGTGAATGTATGCACAAAAGTAGCATAGTAATTTGTGCCAACTTCAATGACAACCTAGCTCTATACAAAGAAACGGTTAAATAATGAAGTCTGGGAGTAAACTCTGGCAGGGGACCAGATCTAATAATTCCACTTGGCAAGATTATCCATGCCAGTAAGGAAAGTTGACTTTCTAGTATAAACAATTAACTGTAGTGATAAAGGATCTACCACATGCTAAGGCGGGGGTGGGGGGAGCAGGAGGGAATCATGAGTGGTCAACGTCATTCAACGAATTTGTTCTCTGCAAACTAATTAGCTTTGTTTTGGCTTTGATGGATTTGTTTGCTTTATTAACAAATATGAAAGCAAATAGGAAAGGGAAATAATGTATTCTGTGTCTCAGCAACCGGTTCTTTGCATTGTACCTCTTCAGAGATTCAAAGCAATATTTCATTTGTAATAAGTTAACTTTATCATCAAAGAAAGAAAAATCCATGCAATGTCTTTAATAACTGATGCTAAGAAACAATAGCAGTCACTTTTACACTAGCATCTTGGCAAGGTAATGAATAAATGCAGAAAGACAGAGAATTCTAATTGAATTATCCGTTGACATCTTAAAGAAAGTCCCCTCATGATGCTACAGTATTGTTCTTCATAATTATTTAGTATGGTGAGGAGGGCTGACTTTTTAAGCGTGTTATGACCATTCCAATATTTTTTGATGAAGATTTAATATCTGAGCTTCAGAGAATCTTTGTTATTTATAAAAGCTCCTTATTTTTTCTGTAGCTTTACTTGTTCTTCTTCTAAGCACTTCATACTTTTGTACGCAGCATATAGAATTTATTTCAAGTCTTATCTAGTTAATTTGAACAAAATTTGTCTTTTTTTTTTTTTTCCATAGAAGTTTATCTAAAATATATAGTGAGTTGGAAACACTTTCTTTCAGAGGAGTGAGTTTCTGGAAGAAATTTAGGGAATATTGAAGGCCAAGGCTCCATATAATTCTGAGTTTATGCAAGGCATGATATGACACAATGCCTGTGATTCCAGGGCATCAGTAACCAGGAGAATGGTCACTGCAGAGTGGTTCTCAGTAGTTGTTTTCCACAGCTACGTATGTTATGTGCTACAGCATCATGTAGTTAGAGACTCAGGCTGAGAAACTCCCAAAGCACTTCCTGAAGGTCATAAACAGGGACAAACCTAGATTCACCTACTGTTTTGCTTTCAAACAAAAGCAGCTTTTGCTGTACTTCTAAAATAACAACATATAGGTGTCACACTGCTTTTAAGGAACATAAGAATAGAGACAATTCCAAGTCTGTTCTCCCTGGCACTTAACATGCTTTTCAAAAGTACAGCATATCTGGCCTTCTTGGCTGATGCTGTGTGTCTCTGTTGCCTCTACAGATGAGCTCAGCTTCACAGGAGCTCAAATCCCGCCTTCACCTTTCCCAGTTTATTTCGGTTTTGGTGAAAATGTAAGGCGTGTGAATTAATAAACCAACGCTTTACACATTAGATCATCAATGAAGCTCTACTGAGAGCCAAACATACCGAAACAGTATGTGCCTTGAAGCAGTCCAAATGTGTAATCAAATGGAACTATGCTGCAGATCGCCAAGCAATTAGCAGGCTTAAAGTATTTCCTCTAAATGTTCCGTTCTTTACTTTTCCTATCTCAAATGGTCCATGATCATCTCATCTCTGTCTAAGTTTCCCAGCAGTGGTCTACGGCATCCCAAACCATATGATTCCTATTATAAGACTGGCACCCAGCTTACAATCCATCAACGCCTCACCTTCACAAAGCGGTGATGGAGCAGTGCAACATGCTAACACCTTTCAGACATTCCAGCAAGAAAACCAGGGGCATAAAAATAGACAATACACCACCAACAGTGCTAACAAATTCTAATTATAACGGGTCCAGCTGTTAGAAGCTACTGGCCAAAATGCCTTTATATGAGTTCAACTAAGTCAGATGACAACAGCAATTAACCAAGCTATGTCTGATGATTGTTCTCATGTGCTGATGACTGTCACTTCCCATGGCAGCCAACATGTGAGGTATCAATGAAAGGAAGTATTGTATCTATTTAGACCCAAGTGCAACACGTTTGTTCAAAACCTTTACAATTCCCATAATTTCTTTTCATTTTAAAGATAAATTATTCCACCTAACTCTGATGCATGGAGTGCGCAGCGAAGAATGTAACGTCTGACACAAAGATGTGGTGTCTTTAGATGTGCAAGAGTGGATTGAGATATCTGCGTTGCTTTGAAGTAAATCCCATAAGAACCACCATTATCTCATGGAAAGTTTTGAAAACGCCATTAAAAAGCACTTGTGTCCAGATTACCCCGTGCCAGAGCAAACCAGTGAAACCCCTTGAATCATTCCTGTCATTAGACTATCTCAAGACACATTTGCGAGACTGTTGAAAGAAGGTAGCGTTTCCTCTAGACACCATATGTTGTGAAGTACTGTAAATACATTGCAGTGCCCAGAATCAGGATCAGATTAGTTAGCTTGTGAAAAAGTAGTGTTTTACATTCTTGTCTCATTTATTTGAGAGGTACCAAAGCCAGTGTTGAAACTGGTTTTTCATGTATAAACATTCTAAAATAGCACATGGAGTTCATCTTCAAAGGTATGCATTTCTCCAGCATGTATGTATAGACAAGGTGCCAGATTGTGGCTGTGTCTCATTCTGCCAGTCCGGCTACAATTTCCTGTTCCTAGTCTCTGCTTCTGAACTCAGGAGTGCTTGCAATTAAAGTGATCCCAGAAAAACAAGATGATGAGATTCTGCCCTCTGCCTCATGCTTTTCCCACAGAAACCAGCCGGCAGAGCCAAATGAGAGCACCCTAAAACAGTGAGCAGCTGCCTCCCCAGAAGGCTTGTATAAACTTGTGACTAGTAAATGCAATCCAGCCTATGCCTATGCCTAATTAGTTGCTTCTCCCCAGTGCATCATGAAAATGGGATATGACAGCTCGAGAGATTGCAGTGGTAAGGAACACGTCTCAGAGAGTATCTCCGGTGTTCTCTGTTTCTCTTCCTGCATTTTTATGGCAATTTGAGGTGATCTGTGTTACAATTTCATCTCCTCCAGCTGCTCGGCCCCTACGAGGGGCTCATTATTATGCAGTGTTTGCAACAGTGCCGCCGGTTGCTGCCGTGTTGACAAGATGCTGAGAGCGCCAAACCCCTGACGCGCAGGTGTGGACCGTGGCACGTGCACGCATGGGAGTCTTGTCCTGGGGCCACAGAGTCTCCTTTACATCGATACCATCAATAACCTCCAACTGCCCTGAGCTAGAGCCTTAAATACATGTACTCACATATAAAATTAACTTATGGTAGTGACGTTCTGCGGTGAGACGAGAGGAACTCTCAGCACCCTACAGCTGTTTCATTGCCCTGAAAGAGCAAAATAAAAACACAAGATGTGTCATGGCTTAGCCCCAGCGGACAAATAAGTGCTACAGAGCCGCTCAGTCCCCCTGCCTCAACAGGACGGGGTGGGGGAAGAAGAATTAGAAGGGTAAAAGTGAGAAAATTCAAAGGTTGAGACAAGAACAGTTTAGTAATTGAAATAAAATAATGGAACAAAACCAACAATAATAATAGTAACAACAATAACATTAATGAAAATGGAAATAACAGAGAAAGAAATAAAACTCAAGAAAGACAAGTGATGGAAATTAAAACAATTGCTCACCACCAACCAACCACCCCTGCCAACCTTCCCCCTGATTTATTGCTGAGTGTGACATCATGTGTTATAGGATATCCCTTTGGTCAGTTGGGGTCTGCTGCCTATCCCTGCTTTGTGATCTCCCAACTCCTTGTGCACCCCCAGATCATTCGCATGTGGGGTGAGTAGAAGAAAAGACCAGGGCTCTGTGTGAGCACAGGAAAAGAAGCATCCCTATGTTACCAGCACTGCTTGCAGCTTAGACCCAAACCACAGCCCCATACTACTATAAAGAAAATAAATTCTACCCCAGCCAAATCCAGCACAGAGTCCTCTTTGTACCAAAACATACATCATCAACAATCTCCAGTCTCCCTAAGCTCAAGCCTTAAATAAGTGTAATCACATATAAGATTACATTATGGAAGTGACTTTCTGTAGTGAGAAGAGAGAAGCTCTCAGCACTCTGCAGTTGCTTCATTGCTTTGACAGTACAAAATAAAAAGCTGAAGTGTTAGGCTGCAAGATGAGGTCAGGGTGGTCAAGGTGAGGTCAGACCGGTCTGCTGTCAGGTGATGGATCCCGCAGACCTCCAGTGATCCTTCCTGGCCCTTCAGAGAAAGGAGCTCATACTTCTCATTGCTACAAAGATTTGTACGACCTACGTCCCAGTGGGGTAATAAGCAGGCAGGGCGGATTAGATCTTAACGGCAAAAGACTTGTTTTTAAAAAAGCACACAGGTGGAATTATATTGTTTAATTTTTTTCCATAAGTAGGTTATACACAGAAAAAGCATTACTCAGGACTACTCGCTTCTTAGATTATGCACAGACATAAAATTGCCTTCTGGTGGTTTGCAAAGCTTTTGCACTTTTGCTGGAACAAAGAATTTACTCTTTCTTTGTTTTCCTTTTAGCCAGTGATTTGAAAGTATATGCCTCAGAGGATAATGCTGAATAAATCACTGTATCCACTCTGTGCCTTATTAAGCACCAGGAAATGTCAATATTTTTGCTACAAGAAAAGGAAGAACACATTGCAGAGAAAAGTCTCTATTGAAAACAGTCCTTTTTTGTTTCTGAACATATAAATTATGTTGGGCATTAATCAGATATTAATCCATGGTTGATAACAGAAATATTTTTATACGAGTTTTAGTTTCTGGGGATATTTTAAACAGTAAGGGTTTTTCTGATTTGTTTTGGTTTTAGAGAGGAAGATTTAGCAGATAGCCAGCATGGAATATATATTTCAAACGTAAACAGCTTTCTACTGCTAAAGAATTTAGCAAACAAGTGAATTTAAGTGGAAAAACAGAGGAAATGTAGGTAATTTTGATGAGATATTAACTGTTTTATTTGGCTTAAATTCTTAAATCCTCCACTGTCTGGACAGGAAAATTTTACCAATGACAGCAAATTTGATAATCCACAACCTAGAATATTCAGTAGAAGGCTGCTAATTAATCACTTCATCATCAAAACCAAATTAATTACCACTTCAAATTCTATGGGCACTGTGTTTTTTTGTTGTGTTTTTTTTAACATGTTTTCTCTGGGAGCCCCATGTGTATGCATGTGTGCCTGTGCTGCTATTTCCAGGTCCAACATTCCAATGATAAAAATATAGTCAGGAATCTGAGTGGTAATTATTAATAGTTACAGTATGTTATGCCTTCCAAATGAAGAAATGTCATGAGATAAATTTCTGAAAGCCACAAGAAATTTATTCCTCAATTCACAGGGAGGTAGTTCTCTGAAATCTGCTGAATATATAAACAAGTGGAAATTTTGCATCTTTAGAAAAATACAAAGCTCCTTAAATAGCTTGGCAAGTGAGGTGGCTGTCTGCATCTCACCTTCTTTTACCTTGGGCACACTCTGAAATGAGGTCGTTAGAATAGTCAGAAAGATCAAATCTGAAAGACAACCTTCTGTTCTAATTCACACAGAGTTGGTTAAAATAGTAGTAAATATGTCCACATAACTCTGAGGAAAAAGGGTCTTCACTTGTTAAAAGCTCTTGACCATGCTTAAGAGAGGCTAAAAAATGTAGCCAGAAAAATAACCAGTTTAGGAATAGCTACTGATGTATTTAAAGAAAAATAACAACGTGTGAAGACTTTTTAATATAACAATGAGTAACTTCCTACACGCTACGTGTGACATTTTGCCACTCAAATGAAGGCAGAGTGTAATTTACTCTGAAACACCTGCTTGGTACACTGAAGACAAGAAGTAACTTTTCTCATGGTGCTCCAAGTAGCTCTTTTAGATGAAGGAAGCCAGGTTTTCATCATTGTTTTGTAGTTACCCTTTCCATTGGCATGTATTGGAGCCGTAAGTCCGAGTTATGCTCTTGTAGCTGTGTAAATGCCAGGATTCATGAAGCTGAGAGAGAGTTGCCATGCACCAGTCTCCCACAATTGAAACACAAATCTACCCAGCATAGAGTGAAAAGAAGTTGAGGCCAGTGAGACCAAGGGTGCAACAACAAACAAATTTTGAGAGCTCCTTGCTAGAACCTTAAAATAAAGTGGAGTGTTAAAGAGATGGTCAAAGAAGCCTTATGGCGTTTGGAAAGTCCAGATTTATCAGTGCTTGTCTGAGCTGATCCAAACCTCTGGAGATTTTGACTATTGTCCATCAGTAACAATACTGTGAATGACCCCATTTATTACACTTCTTCTGTAGGAGTGATAAGAAGCACTGTCCAACAAACTGGGACTTTGACCACAGAAAACAAACAAAAGTTCTTACTGGGAAATAGCTGAGAAATTTTTCCTGGAAAGCAAACTAGAAGAACAGTGGTATGTTAAAGTGCAGTTTAGATACTATTCATTCATTTCACAAACCATAAAAACACAGCTAGATACTGTAAACTAATAAAACTCATCAGTACTACTGAGCAGCAGTGTGCTGGGTCTTGGCAATGCCCAGGCTGCTGTATTATCCTTTAGTGGGTGGGAAGCTCTTTCTCATTAAGAGTCGTCAGCTAATTAGTGTCATTTTTGCAGAACTGCAGTTCCACATGCATAAGTATGTGGACATATATCCCTCTACTCTGCTCTGGTGAGACCTCACCTGGAATATTGTGTCAAGCATTGGAGCCCTCAACACAAGAAGCACATGGACCTGTTGGAGCACATCCAGAGGAGGCCACAAAAATGATTAAAGGGCTGGAGCACCTCTTCTATGAAGACAGGCTGAAAGAGCTGGGCTTGTTCAGCCTGGAGAAGCAGAGTCTCCAGGGGGACCTTATAGCGGCCTTCCAGTACCTGAAAGGTCCCTATAAGAAAGCTGGGGAAGGCATGGAGCAATAGGATGAGGGGTGATGGTTTTAAACTAGAAAAGAGGAAATGTAGGTTGGATATTAGGAACTAGTTTTTCAAAATAAGGGTGGTGTATCACTGGCAAAGGTTGCCCAGTGAGGTGGTGGAGACCCCAAATCTAGGTATAATCAAGGTCAGGCTTGATGGGGCTCCGAGCAGAGAGATCTAGGGAAGATGTCCCTGCAGGGGACACCTGCTTACTGCAGGGGGTACCTGCTTACTGCAGGGGGTGGGACCTTTAAAAGTCCCTTCCATCCAAAGGCATTTGATGATTCTATGATTCTATGAAAAAACCTTAATTTTTCCAGCCCGTACAACTTCAAGTGTTGAGAAATCTAAATGGTGCCTTATGATTTGATCAATGATAATGATTTTAATTGACTAAATCTTATCTCCCATTCTGTCTTAACCATTTCTATGTCTATCTCCATGTCCTACATTTCTCTGATTCAGAGTCTAGCCTCTCAGAGTAGGCACAACAGAACTAAACTAGATATTCATTTGGTGTTACAGTATCGAAGAATGCTTATCATTAATTAGTATAACAGAGAAAAATGCACACTTGTCTTGATTTCTTCAGAAAAATTTATTACATCTTCTCAATTGCTAAGCCTATAAGGCTACCCACCAGCACTGGACAAAATGAAAATCAGACTGTAAAATCCCTGCACAGAGGGAGAGGAATATAACCTTACCAGAAGTTCTACCAAAATCGAGGTGGTGCATACAATTTACATAAAATAGATAGAAATATTTGATGTTTTTATTTCCAATATTCATAACTAATGTGGAGAAACTTAAAGTATTGAACAAAGCACCTCTCAGCTGACAACAAAAGACTCAATCTGATTAAAATTTAGCCTCAAAGGAGTCATAGATGACTGTTAAGATACTGAGAAGCTATATGATAAGCAAGGAAACAAATTTGGTGTGAGTAACTATGAAATAATATACATTACTAACAGGAGTAAATTATTGATTGTGGCGTCACTGTGGATGCTTTTTATAGGACAGCAATTTGGTATCTATCAGGAGTCAGAAGGCAAACAGTAGAGCAGGAGCTGCTAGAAAAGGAACAGAGAGAACCAAGGAGTAACCAAGTAGGTTACTGGTGCTTAAAAAAAGCATCATGATTTTTTTAAAACCTCTCTTTAGTTACTATCTAAACTCAGAAACAGGGTCCTAAAGCAGATGGATTTTTTCATCTGACTTACTACAGCCATTTTTCAGCTACTGTTTAAAATTTTTTTCCTAATTTCCAGTAGACAAGACCACCAGTCCCAAAATCTTCCCTCTCTGATGAGCAGAGCTTGCTACAGTATGCTGAAAATGATTGCCAGTTCACCTTCTCTAACAGACTGACCTCAGCATCCTGTCCACTCACCAATAACACCAGCTTTCACTGGGAGTGCAGTTGCATGTGGGTTTCTGTTCAGTTTTCCACACATACTGAGAGGAAACGAGAGGAAGTAGAGATGGATTCTTGATAAATGGACAATGGTCTCTAAGCAAATGCCAACACCAATAGCTTGTATCAGCCTGTAGCTCACATTTTTCATTTGTTCAAATACTCCCACATTTTTGTAAACTGATAATTGCTAGTGATTTCTTGAAATAAAAAATAAAATAAAATAATAAAATAAAATAAAGGCTATGATAACTAGAACATGAAGATTTTATCTAGATTTATTTCTGATGATGCATGGTACATTACTGATGGGTTTCTTGCTTCCCCCCAAAGTAATTTGTTTTTCATGAATCCATTTAAAACAGTCTTTCATTCATTGCTTCTGCATGTGCACTGCATTTAAAATAGATGTAATAGGGAGGTCTAAGAGAAGTGTCATGACCATCTGAAATTCATGCCAGATTAAAAGACCTTTCCCACCAACCCTTGACTTTAATTCTCATCTTCATTATCGATATGTTTCTTATGTACTACAGAAAGAAAATGTAAAGAATTATGATGATGATAATAGATTTCAGTAGCCTTGACTTGATCCTTGTAAAGGAAAATTTATAAATACATAGAAGAAACAAAAGAATTCAAAATTAAACACGGGATATTCTCAAACAACATTACAATCTATATTAACTATTTCTTTAGACAAATTTTCAATAAAGCCCAATTTAATATCGGTTTCAGTGAGATGACTGATGAGGTCCATTATTATCTGCATTCAATAATATTTAAGAGAGGTTTCTTCTTCTAATGCTGGTCAGTTTGAACAGGTATATTTGCCTTTTCCATTCAGGTCTATTCTAAAAACATTGCCTGCCTGATCTCTTTACTAGGGCACATGGAGCAGACTTGGTTGTGCTTTAAACAACAGGAGCAGCATCCCTCCTGTTCTAATTTCCCTCATTTTTTACCTAGGAAGCAGTGTGTGAGGTATAGGGTTTCTGTCAGAAAAGGGAAAGTCAAAGTTATGCCTCTAACACTTAGTGAGAAAGCTTTGGGTCTTATTAAGGCCTTTGATTCATTCCACATTCACTGGACAGTCCCTGAGAAAGTGCTGTGTCTTGCATTTTGCCCTTGCCAGCTGTCAGTCTGGACACATACCCTGAATAAATGAGAATGCAAATAGAGGAGTGCAGTCCTACAAGCATTTTTTATTTTTATGCAAGAAACATAGGCCTTCTCTCCTTAAAAAAAAAAAAAATGGGGCGGGGGAGAGGAGGAAATAAAAAGGTCCTTTACAAACCATTTCAGGGCAGTCAAAGCTATGGAAACCTTAATGTTCCCTGTAGGTAATAACCAGGATGGAAAAATACATTGTTATGTGCCCATTTAATGGTGCATACAATACCTTCATATGTCAGCAAGACTGCTTTCTAACTATAGTTTTAAAAATAGCTCAGTCAATTGAAGGTTGGAGTAATGTAGGCAGGGACACTGTTTGTTTTCAAACACGGGAGCATAGAAAGCCGGAGTAACAATGAAGTCAGTCCAAAAACTGTAGAGCTGTCTACATGCCTTGTAGACAGTAGGGATGCCCCAGTCCTTGTCCCCGTTGCTGTCCCAGGAGTGAATCTGGAGTGGCACAGATCAGGGTGGTTGCCCTGCTCTGTGCTTGCAGCTGAGGCCACAGCCAGGCAGTCACCACGCTGATGTTAGCACTACAGTAAACACAGCTTTAGCTGTAAGCATTTCATGATGTTTCATGTCTCTTTTGCATTGCATACACAAGTCAGAGTGCGGGTTTATAATGTTTAATACCGTAATGTGGACTATTAGAAGATAAAGCAAGAGTTGAAAAGAAAGAAGCAGCTGGTATTTTAGACCGTTTCAATACAGCCTTTATCAGGGGGTGGTATAAAGCAACAGACAGTGCATAGATTCAAGCAGTATTCAACAGAAACTTGAGAGGGATTACGGACTTCCTCCCTACCATGACATATTTCAATTTAAGACATATGGAATAAATCAGGGTAGACAGCGTGGAGCTGGAACACACAGGAAAACCAGTAATAAACCTGGAGGGTAGTCAGAGGTGCTTGAAAACATGGGGGTAGTTAGCAGTCAGCTCAACTGCTTTTCAGCTGAGTTAGGATCCAGCGAGTGCTGGGCAGACCTGGGGAGAACTGGCAAAAAATACAAGCTTGCAGGCCACATTGTCTTTTAGCTTGCGGTCATTGTTCTTTACATCCATCTGCCTCCTCCTTGGAGTAACACACACTGTAGCATAAGTATTGCTATTGGCTTTAGTAACAAGCATAACAAAGAGGCCGGTCTTTGATTTGATCCCTACTTTGGATACCCAGGGCACCCTTGTAGCCTAACCCTGACACCATCTGGCTGCGTAATAGTGAGCGCTGAAAATCTGTGGCAGCTTACAATGAGAAATGTAGAAGTGTAGGTGGTTGTACATTGTTACTGTAAACAGGATAGTATAATTTTGTGGGTCGAAGAAAGGGAACTGGAAAAATTAATATCTGAATAAAACATACCTATTGTCTCTGTCTTCTGACAGATTCAGGATGCCATCAGGTCTGCAGCTGAGCTCAGACTTAGCACATGGTTGTTTGCTTTTGACACAACAGCCTTGCTGATGCCAGAGCTGGACAGGCACAAAAGGACTCTTCTGTGGAGCCATTGTTGGTCTCCAGGTTATTTCTGTGCAAGCTGGGGATGTAGAGTTCATTTTTGAGATAGTATATGAAGACCAGCAGTTGAGGAAATATTTTAATCCTTTCATAGGGCTTGCATTGGAGGAAAAAAAGAAGAAAATATCATGTGGGTTAGGTTATCTATTTTTGATGCATTTTTCTTCTCTGATTAGAATCAGAACTTTATAAAAATACTACTTTCCATTTCTGACAAATTTTGTCAGTGGTACTTGTTCAAGAACAATGCATTTGTCTTTAGTTTTAACAAATCATTTAGTAAGACTTACTCAGATATGCCCATCCTATTCCAGAAACCTTACCATGATCTAGGAAAGGTGTGCTAATGTTGTCTGTTGGGAAACCAGGGCTGTTCCACAAGCAGAAAGCATAGCTCATCCATACCACTCTGCAGATTTGTTCTGCACAGTGTTTCTATGTGCCAGAGGAAACCTTCCAAATTCAGGTGAGGCAGCTCATACTGGCTTCAGCCAAAGAAGCTCTGATTTTCTGGCCATTTGTGGCTTTGTGCTAGTACTTCTTACTAATTTTTAATACATCAGACTTGGTATTGCAGCTTAGTTGCAAAAATTAGGATTTAAGACAAGGTACATCTCTGGTGGAACACGATTGGCTTCTTTCATGGAAGTATCTGTGCCTTTCATCCAAGCAGCATTTGCAGTCTTCTTTTTATCTTGTCAAGAAGCCCAGTTCAAAGCAATGTACAGGGCAGAGGCTAGAAGGTGCCTAGTCTTTGACCAATCCCAGGGTGTTAGTCACCCAGAAAGGATCTCCTGAAGGCAGCATACACCTGAGTTACTAGGGGACAAGTGGGGCAGCAGTCTCCCTATCACTGTTACTATGAATTGTAACTTCCAGAAATCATCTCTTTTACAGAATCACAGAATCACAAGGTTGGACAAGACCATCGAGTCCAACCATTCCTAAGCTAAACCATATCTTTACAAAAATTAAAGCTTTTCCCTTAACTCACCACCTGTTGGTTTTTTCCTTTCTCAGATGTATTTTGTGGCATCAAGCCTCCCAAAACCAAATTCAATGAGAAAAGGCTGCACATAAAACCAGCCTTTATTTTATTTTGTTTTATTTTTTATTTACAATATAGCCAGTAATTTCATTGTCCTTTGAATTACTGCCATCTTATTATAATATGATTGAAACAGAAAAGGAATATTTAAGCTTTAATAAAATAAATATCATACGATGAATCAGCAGGGGGTTTGGTTGTGGGTTTTTTCCAGTATGAAGTTACAAAGTCTAGAACAAATTTAATTAATAATGTACAGACTCTGCAGACATGTGACAGCAAAACCATAATATTTTTGCTGCTCTTCAAGTTAAGTGACAATTAAAACATTTCTTATTGCACATAGCAATACATTTTTAGGTTATGAATTGCTGAGGTTTATATGAGATTTAGCTGATTTGTATTTTCAAATGTTCTTTTTTTCCCTAATTAAAGAAAAGCAAGATTTTAACAGCAATTTATTTCAGCCTGTGATGTTTTAGCAGTTCATTAGACTATCTGGGAATCAATCGATGTTTCAAAGAGAGGATTCCAATTAGCTGGTTTAGTTCCAGTCAGAGGCTGTGGTTGCCTAGAGGGAAAGCATTGCTAAGGACCCCCCTTCAGCCTTCATTGTCTTTATTTTCAACCTTTTGGTACAGAAACCAGTGGCGCTCAATCTAATCCATGCTGTGTTCTGGCTGAAACCCTAATTTCTGTAACTAAGATACAAAAAAACACCCCAAAAAGCCCCACCTTAATTTGCTCTTTTAAAAGTTTTGGGAAAGCAATAGGCCAAACTCTCACATGAAACAGAAAACAGGCTACATCAGTTTTCACCATGGCCCAAATTCCGCTGCTAAGAGCATGACATATGCCAGTGTGCACATTGATATGTCATATGAGATGCCTCATTTAAGTCAGGGCTGCAGATACCAGGAGAAGCTGTACAGAACTCATTTCACTTCCGATTTTCAAAACCATATGGAAATGGAAATTTCAAAACGTTTTTCAAAATTTCTGCCACAGTGTGCAGCTTATAATAACCTAGACTATCTAAATGGAAAAAAACATTGTGCCCAGTTGACAAATTGATTATACTATGCCTTTTTTTCCTGGTGACTTCTGCAAATCGGTGGTGGGGTATTTAGAATATTTTTTTTTATGCTTTTTCTTGGTAATACACTTGAGCTAAGTCAGTAGACATGTGTCTGGAAATCTATAGACAACATAGAGTACAGTCCTAAGGTCTGTTGAAACAATTGTCTAGCAGCCCCTACATTATTTCTATGCTAAAAGAATTGTGGTAATTACTAAGGTTATAGCAGCACTAGCTTTAGAAATGCATCTCTTTACCCTCTACATATATATGTGTGTAAATATGTATATGTGTATGTATATATACAATAGAAAAGTACATGTTCGCTATCACCAAATCAGTTCATTTTAAGTTCTAGGTATAGAGATCATTGTCCCTTAGCTCAAAAGGGTATGCTTAAAGCAGGGAGGAGGCACTAGGAGCAACCTTTTAGCAGCAGCCACGCTTTCTCTTAAAAAAAAAACAACCCACAAACAAACAAACAAAAAACATCCAAAATCTCCAAGACAAACAGACTTGAGATGTGACCTTTTAAGTAAGTCCTTAAGGTAAATTTGAAAAAAAAAAAAAGTTTCATTTAAAATAGTATTTTTATAAGATGCCTTAATTGTTAGTTAAACTTTTGACCTGATGTCTGTTTTGCCTGATTTTTAAAAAGATATATACATATATATGTATACACATAGTTATACTGCAACAGTCCCTGATACTCATTGTTGCACCTGAAGAAACACAGCTGAAATGCCAGGATCCCACTACAGCATATCTCAGGGCTCCCTTGCTGCAACATTTAAGTCTAGGGACCCATGAATACAAATGTTTCTAGTCTGATAATGAGATGAAAACAAACTGCTGATACTACCACAATAATATTTTCTCTAAAAATGTACTAACCATACAAAAAAGATGGTATTTAAGATTATTCTCACTCCTTGAGTGTCCATTACAGACGGAGAATTTAGTTATGTTTTCACTTGCATTTATCTCTGAGAACATCTGTCCAGAGTACTGCCACGCATAGTTATGGTATATTACTTCATAAACCTCTCTTCTTCACTGTATGTGTTAAGACTTATGTGTCCAGAAAATAAGAGAGGGAGCAAAGACTATCTTTTCTGAGAGATTTTGTTTTGAAACAGGATTGTATTGAAACAGGCCCAGCAAAAGCTCATAGGAATTAAAGTCAATTTAGTTTGAGAATAAGTACAATTGTCCCTACTACTCATCCCATACTGAACCAAAATAGAAATTTTATTTAAGTTAGATCATCCCTACAAGTACTGCATCTGAGATTCCCAATGTGCAGGATACAACTGATAGTGTTGAGCATCCAGCCTGTTTATTCACCATGAGAATTTATAAATAAGCCATAAGGGAAAGTTTGGGGTCAGTGGAAAGATTTTATTAATATGCTACTATTTGTATTAGTAACGCCAACCTGCAGATGCAGTTCTTAGTTAATGGTCACATCATGGGAAAGGAATAAATTGCACACAAAATGAGGGTTCACTTGTCTTTTTTTTTTTTTTTCTTAATTTAATTTCTCATTTTTATTGTGATGAATGTGGAGGTTTTTCCAATAGTGTTATTTGGGAAGTAGTTATTAACATTCTGAATGCCTCAGACCTGACGCTTGCTGAAGCATGACATCCTAATTGAAATTCAAGGTCTTGTGATCAAAATCTGCTGAACCAGATATCTTCACACTACAACAACTATTAATACATTATTCCACATGGATTAGAAAGCAAGTGGAAAATATGGGCTTCTGCTTGTATCCTTTCCATTACACAATTTTGATAGGTTTCATATTTTTAAAGCCGGCTATTTTTGAATATTATTTAAGTGAAATATAATACTTAATATATTAGACCTCCAGTATTCATGACAAAATGGATTCCAGCCACAGGATCTTGCCACTATGCATCATGCCATCTCAAATGAATCACACAGATCCCAGTTCCACAACAAGATACACCAAAGTGTATAGAAATGCAGAAGGAACCTGTGATTCATCAAAAGCACAGGCCTCCCCTGCAAGAAACCAAGCCAATAATAATAATAAAAATAATTCTGATGACAAAGGTTGAGGTCCCTAAGATGATAATCAAGAGATACCCAGTCAAAAGAAGTGGCTAAAAACTTACTATTAGAAGCGAAGTTTCTAGAACAGTTGTTATGTCATCAAATGAAGATGAAGGATTTGGAGATATGGAGATATGAACAAAAACTTCGCTGCACCTTTAGCTTGTATACTTAACTTTTTCATATGGCAGCCTCTGCCACATTGGGATTTCTTATTCTTTTTCAAGCAACACTTCTAACTTGCTTCCCTGGACAAAAAGACACACTGTGAGAAGGGGACATTCTCAGAAAACACTGTCAGACATATGAGTCTGCAAGGAACCATGACCTCACTTGCGAACAAAAATGAAACTTCTGACAGTTTTACTTAAGGAAGCAGATGGGAGGGCAGCAACTAAAAGGGAAAAAAAAAAAGGGAAAAAAGAATGGATTCACTTGAAAAGATCATATAATGCCTTCAGACAGATTTCCAGACAGTGATGCATATGCTCAACTATTTACAAAGAATGAGTTGAATTTTTAACAAAAATGACAGTAGTATGATCACTGGATATGCCAGGAGAGAGTTAGATTTTAATTTTTTTTCCCCACTTGCAAGGAACTGGCAAACCCCTTATTCTTACAGATAACTTCTTTGGTCGCTCTGCAACTTCAGCTTTAAGAAGACCAAATAGATCTACATGGCCAAGAGGCATGGCTTCCCTGAAACAACAGGCAAAATCCAGATCTCCTGTGCAAAAAGTGTTGGGACCAGGTTTCCCTAGAAGCAAGCATAAAAGCAAGTCTGATCTTCATGTTCCATTTGGTCAGCCATAACCCAAAGAAACAGACACATCCTCTCTCAAGACTGTGAGGGGCAAAAATCAGCAGTGGAAGAGGGAAAAAAGGATGAGAAAGGACAATACACTATATAGTAATACATAAACCTATGCATGTGTGATAACCATGGACATGGATGAGTAGGAAACAGCAAGTGTCGGTGTTGTAGCTCTTGGCTGGATGCTCTAGAGTGCAGTACCACCCTTCTCTGAGAGTCCTGATTTATCCAGGAGTGCAGTCTGGAGCTGCTGCTGCTGCCCTCATTCCCTTTGCCCAGGGTCAAGGGTGCGCCAGGCCAAGCTCTCTGCACTTCCTGAGCATCCTGAGGTTGTTGTAAGCAGATCGGGCAGTTCCTCAGCCCTTCTTGTTTCTCCCACGTATACCCCAGCTTCTTGCAGCTCCATCTTCCTTCGCTGGCAGGACCTCACAAGTCATGTCACACAAGCACGGGGCCGCCTCTGCTGTCTTTCCCCATGCTGCTACTGATGCTGAAAACCAGTGTGACAATAAAGGGAGTGAGCTGCCAGCTGCCAGTGGGAAAAACAAGGGGAATTATCTAGACAGAGAAACAGATTATTTTGCACAAAACCCCCAGTTTTCACTGTGCCAGAAAATGAGAACAAAATAATCAAAGGGGCATTTTCTGTTTAGCATGGCAGCCCATTATGATGGCCTTGGCCCAAGCGCTGGGGCCACATGAGCTAATGGGAGCGGGCAGGCAGAGGGAAGGGACACAGTCGCATTATGCCACAAGCAGACATCATTCAGCCCACGGGTTTCACCAGCAAACAGAGAGGCAATCCAGGATGTGCACAGCACAGAAAACTGCCAGGGTGATGCAGCTGGCCCACGGATGGGGTCTGTCCCACCCAGGTACACATCTCCATGCATGAACGATGCTTTCGTTTGGTTTGTTTGCACAAGGCAGTGAGTCATGCTGGGACCACGCCACCTGCTTCCACTAGCAACGCCAGCAACAGCGCTCGCTGTTGCCATGGCTTTCACTATTTCACTACAACATTTGCTCATGAAAGATGTACGTAATCTGAATTGGGGTGAAAAAGGCCTTGCATTGTTTCCTGAGACTTACCTTTCCTTTGGACAAAATTCATGGCTATTATTTTTGGATTACAGCAGGAAACTCCTGTCTAATTCAAAACAGTGTCACGTATTGGCAAACGTCTCCCTGCACCTCTCCCTCTGCCAAAATGTCAGCTTTGCCTAAGATACGTGTCCTCTTGTGACTACAATGAAAGCTGTGTCCTCCTTGGTATGATTTATCATACGGGGTTCAGTGATGCAGTATGCCAAGCAAGGAAGAGGAACATGAAACCTTATCACCACAGTGTTTATTGACCAGTCATCCTGCTTTGTACTCATTTCCTCCCCTTAATTCCCTGCAAGTATATATTGGCTCAAAATCAAAAGAAATGCAATAGTTAAAAAACCTCATATGCTCTGGGATGAATGTATTCATGATGGTGCAATTATTTCTCTCCTGTGATAAGTGAAAACGTTTGTTAATAAAATTTGTTCCAGAACAGCAGAGCATTATTCCATTATGCTGTTTGAATCCTAACAAATTAGCCTTTTTTTCCCTTGGAAAAATCAAGTTTTGCATCTGAGACTTCATCCTGAGCACGACTATTTACACACATTAAAGGAGGGAGGGGGGCACACAAACAAAATAATAAAAATATTTGGTTTCGCCAGTCCTACTCAGCCAAGAGAGAAGCAGAAAAGGATCACAGCCAGAACATGCTGTACCCAGCTCTTGCTGCCTGATGATTCCCTACTATAAAATTAACCCATCTGACCTAATGCTCTACCTCAGCCCTACGACATCAGCCTGGAAACAGAGACGCTTCCAGTATAAAGCAAATTAACTCCATCACTGAGCAGACATGAAGAAGAAAGCCATCACTTCTTTGTGTGCTACAGTGTGTGATCCCCGCAGACGAACCACAGGAGGGGAGAACAATACCCTTCGCAGTCCTGCTTTACCTTTTCCCCTTTTCTTTAGCCTCTAACCCACCCAGCAGCCAACATCAATCTGCTGGGTGCTGAGCAGGGCAGCTTCTCCCTGTAGTAAGCCCTCTGCATGGAGTCAGAGCCCATCCTGCAGTTGGGGTGGAGAGCAGAAAGGCAGCAGCTCCTCACTGCCGGTCCTCTTTTGTCCCACATGGAATCAGATTTGGCAGGGCAGACAATATAGGGCACTAGCACCAGCACATTTGGACAAGGTGACCATGTCTCAGCAGTGCCTTCCAAGTGACAAAACCCCAAACCAGTCTTGCATAAGGACAGACAGAAGGAAACAAGGCAAAAAAAAAGGGTAAGTAAAGGTAAACCAAAGCATTTTCTTAAGCTTTCGTGGAACTCATTTATCTAGGGCACAGTTTGTCCCTGAAGCTATGTCAGCCTAACATCAGAGGAAGCATGAAAAGTTTTGCATTATTCTCAATTTATGTCCTTTTTTTTGGGCTTTTGCAACCCTGAGGTAAAATTGTAGAACGCTCCTTTTGTTATGTACCTTTTCCCAAGACAGAATGCAGGACCTCTGATAAGTGCAATAACACTCAGGAAATACACATTCTGCTGGTTTGCCTTTGCCTGGAAATACTCTCACAGCTATGCTGCACAGAGGAAGAAGGAGGTGGTGATGATTCAGTGAGAGGCCAAAGAGTAAGAGAAGGAAATCTCTTGGGTAAGAAAGAAACTAATGAACAAAAGTCGGCAACAGAAACAAGACTGTTATGCCACAAATATAAAATGTATAGTCACATAAGCTCATAGGAAAGAAAACGAGAGCTGACATCCTACAATGCTAGATTGATTAGGGAGGACTTGGAAGACGACCAAGGTCTGGGAATGGCATGGGAAATCATTTCAAAGGAGAAAGAACCTCACACTCTGCTACAGGGGACGGCAGCAGTACAATAACACTCAAAGAGGATGTTGGAGAGCTGCCACGGACCCTGGGCTGAGGGGAAGCAAAACCATATGACAATGTGTGTGGTTATAATGGATACCTGCATGGCTCACAATGGTGATGTGAAGGATTTGGACCGTCAACTACCTGAAAAGTGCCAGATTTTGGAGACCAAGGGTTGTATTCCAATTTGCCTGTCGGCCCCCTCCATGTTCGGATACCTCCTAGATACTTCCCAAAGAATCCACAAAATAATGACCTAAGAGTGAAATAGATACTACCACACTCCTGAATATTTTCTTCTCTGATATTTTTTTTGTTTGTCTACTCTGCTTTCTCCTTCTCACCCAGGTTATCTCTACCATTCCTTTGCTGTTAGAGACACAATAATAACTATCCTCTAATGGTATTTATACTGGAACTTCATGCATTTCTTTGCACACACACAACTTCCATGCAACCCAGGTATATATACATAACACATATTCACAGCATTTATCTGTTCATAAAACTAAGCTGCCTTTGAAAGGAATTTTGACCCATGAAAATCAAGGAGAGTGTTGTCTTTGAGCAAGACTGGAGCAACTTTTCCACTTGAATCTTTAATAAATACCAACTTCCATAACGACTGGTTTAAACATGAGATTATAACACTCCATTTCAAACAAGGGAAAAGGAAGACTGAATCGTGAGTAGAAGTATCCCCATTACTAATAGTCATATTGAGAGTTCAGTGCATGTTATACCTCTACAGATTGGTAAACACTTGGGGAGGAGCTTGTGGCAACCTGTCAGAACAACACCAGCCATATGTTGGCACACTTCAGTGAAGGAGTGGCAAACTCTACATGTGGTCAAAGCTTCCCACTAAGTGCCAAGTGCCTCAACAACATGCACATGGAGCAGATGTGTTGGCCCCAACTCAGAGGGCAAATATAGGTTATCTGAACCATGAGTCATGTTTTTCCTCCTTCAGGCTGTAAAACAATTGCCAAAAAAATGGGAATATGGGTGAAATGTCTGTTAAATACTATAGGAGAAACCATCTCACATATAGATTACCGTGGTTTTTTTCTCTAGCAAAAAAAGCATGCAATGAGATGCTCAGAAGCTATCACAAATATCCAGAAAGCATAACAATATGCTCATAAAGAAGATGCAAATAACAGTTACTCTTCTAATCCTGATGGAAAGCAGCAGTAAACTCTCCAAACACAGACTCCTAGAAACACTCAACTCTGTGTTTCTGATGACAGAATAGTGTTAAAATAGGTGAGTAATATTCTCAAGAGAGGCATAGGTAGCCAAATAGACTTGAAATTCAACTTCCAGCAAATTTTGCTTTAGTTATCTAGAACCAGAAAAGTCTGGGAAACCACCAGTCCCATGAAAAACTCCTATGCTGGTTAAAACCCTAGATTTGTCAGTGCTCTGAAATATGATAATTTATTCATAATATGATAAATTATTTTCCTCAGGGGAAATATATCTGGGGGGAATGCTGATAAATCTCTTCTCTAAATATTAATTAGAAATTCAAAATTAATCTCATTTGGTCTTGCAAAAACCTTTTTGTATTTGCTTTCCATTCTAGGTCTGGTTTTTATTTGTCTTAATTTGATTAAATTGTAGCCATTCAAAACTCAGAGTTTCTGTAAAGACTGTCACCATTAATTAGTCTGGGGGTATATTCACTGAAGAAATAGTATTTGTCAAGTGTATTTTCTCTTTCTGTCAAAACCTGTTTGGCACTGGTTGGAAGAAATATCATATATTTGAACGGCTGCACTAAAAATCTTCCTTCCCTGAACAGTTGTGAGGTGGCAAACACAGGGCTGGGCTGGGAGAGATGGGGCAATCCTGCACAGATTTCAGGAGGAGAAAATACAAGAAGGGAGAAAATACAAAACTCATAAACATGCTGAAGCCACTTGTATTAAAATCGATACATTCAGTACAAAAATCTGGGTTAAACTAGTTTTCATCTTTGGCTAACATCTTATTCTGCTGCAAGTTCTTTATGCTAGTCACAAAGCAGTGTGCTGGCATACCCCTCCACAGAGGTTTCACACCGTACCCATATGGTCCAACACGTGGGGGTGAGCATGGATGTGGCTGTGGAGGATGTCAGGGCAGGCAGGATCATGGGCCTTTGTTCCTCCTACTTCTGTTCTTTGCAGAAATAGCCTCCTGAGGGGAACAGAGCCCAGCGCCTTTATGGTACTGATGGACTTTGGAAAATGCAGTTCACAAAGCATTTAAGAAACAAATTTTGTTCCTATATTTTTTACTAGGGGAAGGGAAACGACCCAAACTGTGACGTGTGTTATGAGCTCCACGTGAGTGGAGTTAACCACACAGGACAATGAGCAAATCACACTGCCTTTATGTCTTCCAGGAATCAGCTGGGCTATCGCCTGCCAACATCCCAAGGGCTTCCTTAACCTGGAGAAACCCGTGATGAACAGAGGCAGACAGTCAGGAGCAAATCACAGAGCTAGTCAGTCTTTGGCCTCCTTTTTCATTCAGACAAATTTTAAATGTTAAATAAATACTGAAGGAATCACTTGTCACCACAAATTATTCCTTTGAATGTTTACTGTTCGTGCCAGCTTCCCTGGGGTCTTTCCCATTTAGAAACAACTTTAACAAGCAATCCCATAAAACATTGACCATTATTCCCCAAGAAGTTGTGCCTAGTGACTTGTTACACAGAAATATGTTTCCAATTTCACTTTAAAACGTATTAGAAAGAAGTCCTCAGTATTTTTTATATTAGCATTTAGTGCCATGTGGAAACAGCAATTATAAACTGCCAGAAGCTGTACTTACAGATTTTATTTTTGTTTAACTGTTTCGATGGTGCTTTTTGGTACCCTTCCCTCTGTATGCCTAGGAGAGACGTTTGTTTGCTGCTTGCCTCAGCACTCCTTGCCAGGGACTGGGACATGAATGCGCAATCACATCGTGGCTCTGTCCTCCCTCTCCATAGTAGATGTGAACATAGTGAGTGGCTGCAGGACCATGTGCAAGAGCTGCTCGTGATGTACCAAGGCATTGGGTTTCAAGGATGACCTGAAGGGTGGCTCAGCAGTGCTTCTGCTCCATGCGAGCAGGAGACATCAGAAGGGGCATGGAGCCTGACTTGGGGACCACCAGATGGTGCCACTGCAGACAGCAGTTGCGATTTACTTCTTTTCTTCCTCAGAGCCTATATTTGGGGGGAAAAAAAAACCACACCAGCGTTTCTTGTTCATGAGGACAAGCTCCAAATTTTCATTTGCAGCTGAAACTTTCCAGCTTAAATTTTCTCTGACCATCCTCCTTCCGTACATATGGCCATAACACATTTATGCTATGAAAGAGTACAGTCTGTCTCTGCTGGTACTTGCCTGTGCCCCAGTTTCGCTTTAGAGAATATCCAGCTGTAGGTGCTGATCCTTTCTAGAAATAGCAAGCTATCAGGGTCTAAAGGCTGAGCCGATCTTGCCTTGTCCCTGTGGATTTCAGCCCATTTTAGCATGCAGTTTGGTGACAGATGCTGCAAGAGGTGAAGACCAACTACAGAGTAGGTACAGCTGATGACAACAGACTCAAGTGAACGTCAACAGAAAGGCATGAGCACCAGGTTCTAAAGGTTCTTCTACCCTAAGCATTTCCATCCTGCAGAACTAGAGGAACAACCGGTTTTGCGCAGAGTAACAGGGTCTGCTACTCTTACTTCCCACAGTAAGAGGTATTCCATGGAAGAGCCTATACTAACAAAAGGAAATGACTGTGCCATATTATAATGAAAATTTCAGGTAAAAGTATTAACTTTAGGAAAAAAACAGAGGCCCTGAAGTAATAATTCATGAAAATATTTTAATTATAAATTAATGGTAGGGTAAGATGGGACCAAGTACAGTGGAAGACTCTGACTGAGGGGATCTAAAGGAAATGAAATGAGTTTAAGAAAAATGCATCAAACTGCAACAGGACCTCTGAGAACAAGGCAAGCCACAAGATCTTAGGCAGGTAATGACATTCCTAAGCCAGTGTGATGCATTGACCTCTGTGAAAGGTCTGGATGCCTACCTGTGTGACCTGCTCTAGGAAACCTGCTTTGACAGGGGCCACTGGACTTGATGATCTCTGGAGATCCCTTCCAACCCCTACAATTCTGATTCTGTGAAACTGTGTCTTCTGTGTAAAAATAACCACTACTAGCAGGATACCAGAGTCTGTGGCTATGGTCACACCAGCAAGTGGTGAGGAGCAATGGAAGTGGATCTCCAGGGTTAAACAGGTGGTGCTCAGGGTCAAATATCTCTGCTCTACACATTTCTGAAGGTTTAAATTACCATTGCTTCAGGTAAGCTCCGATGTGGTCTTGTGGACTGGTTGCCAACTTCTTGTTTGTGACAAAGGTGCAGTAAAGGTTCTCCTAAAATACATCTGACCATTTAGTTTCATCTGAAAGTAATCTCATTCAGGAACACACTGACATGTGTGCATCCTTCCTTGGAGGGAACCAAAGCACAGAACCAGGAGATGGCTGGGAAGACCTCTTCAACAGAGCACCCTCCAACTGATCTGGCACACTGATGTGTCATGCAGCTACTGGTCCTTCTGGGACCCACCTAAAGTTTACCTTTCACTGAAGAGAAGACACAGGAGCTCTTTAGTCAATTCAGTAAATCTCTGCTCCCTCAAATAGACTCTTTAGCTTCAGTGGAGTTACTTGTGTGAATTAAATATCCATCTATGAGTTCCTGTTTTCTCCTTACCAGGTTATGTATGCTGTAGGTTGTTCATGCAGGAGTGTGTTTAAACAGGACACAAGATGGCTATAGATTTGTTTAGACTGCTTTCAGAATCAGAATTGGGTTTAGTTTTAGGAAGTATAGGCCTGCCCCTTCAAAATCTTACTACTTAGCATGGGAGTTTAATTCTCCAAGATACTGTTCACTCTGGCTTTTCTCCAGCAAAGCACTCAGGCTGCTGGTTAAGTTTTAAGCCTGGGAACTATACTTGTGTGCTCAGCAGATCCTTGGGCTTGCACCGAGCACACACTCCAGGGCTGCAGAGGGAGGCCTGTGTTTGCAGGATCAGTCCCAAATTCTCTGAGGACAAATTATTTGAGAATTTACTAAGCACCAAAAAAAAAAAATAATAAAATTGCTGTGACATTTTTCAAGTATTGTAAAAATCCTGTTAAACACTCGCTACTGTGCTGTATTTGTGTTATCTCACAGCGGATACGTTTCTCACTTACTGGAACTTTAACAGCTAATAAAAATAGAACTTCTGAACTTTCAAGGACCCTTTGAACAGTGTAGTCATACGATGTGTCTGCACCACACCAGAGGTGAAAGGGTTTGTAAAGTCCTGTGTGGCACGTAGCAGCGCTTGCTGAGACCAGTAACCAAGAGTGGCTATTGCATCCCCCAAACAAAGCTAAATAGGAAATTGCTGCAAAAGCAAGCAGCAAAAATTCATTCGGACTCACTTGACACAGGCTGACTTCAGATAAAGCCAGTGCTAAACAATAGGGATACAGCCTCTCCCCCTGGAATTCAATGGCAGAACTCACCCTGACTTCATCAGAGTCAAGATTTCATCCAAGGATTGAACCTCCCAGATGCTTTTCACAAGGAGCCCCTAATGACTTCTGTGGGGCCATTTAGGTCACTGATGTTCATAGGAGACTCAGAAGTCATTCTGAACCAAGATAATGACCTATTGTTTAGGATGTTTTTCCAGACAGGCAGTTCCAGAAAGGGAGAAAAGTGCAGAGATTCCCTTTCCCCAATCCAAGAGACTGGCATCAAGCTACAAAGAGCCCCGCTCTCCAGAGAGGTATCACACTGGGAGGAGAAATTACTGTCAACAATTCGGACTAGAGATAAGATGCAGTATTTTACTGCAATGGACAAAATAACAGGATATCTCAGTGCTGAGGACCAGTTTGCTAAAGTTTTAAAGGCAGTTGTTTCCTCCAAGGTGCAAACAGCACGTGCGTTGTCAAGAGGTCAATGTTGCCAGGGCTTGTAGTCTCAGTGGTGTTTCTCAGAGGACGAGAGAAGAGATGAACACTTTCTCACTGCAGATATAAGTGGCCACAAGGCCACCTTGTCCAAATGAATCACAGCTTCTTCTGACACAGTCTGAGCCGAATTAGCTACTTTCAGAATTACCACTCCAAGAAAATAAAATTTAAAAATAAAATTTAAAAAAAAAAAAACAACCCAAAACAAACAAACCAAAAAAAAAAAACCACAATACAAAACACAAACCAGTGTGACTATGTGAAAGAAAACCTTTTTGATTTAAGTTGCTGGCATGCACAGTCCAAAAAATTTCAAAGGATTTTGTCTGCTTCAGGCCAAGTGAAATGATGCTGTAGGGTCTGGCTGTGAAAAAAGCTGCTCCAGTGAGCAATTAGTACTCTCACAGGCAATTTCCTCTATGTCAGGAGTATATCCACGTTCATAAGGGCTCCCTCCTCAGAGGAACTTAAACGAGAAGGATGGCGTTCTTATTTTGCTGTCATTGTGTTAGCCATGCTTTTTGGGAGGGTGGGGGGTCAGGAGGGGAAGAAAAAAATGAGTCTTTGTGCTTTGGAAATCTGAACCTGCATGTGGAAAGTGAGTTCTTGCCTGCTAAGGGCATTTGAATTTTTCTGAGGTTGTTATTAAAGTTCAAAGCAGATAAGGGCTCTATCTGGGGCTGCAAGCCACTGTAATGCAACACTTATCCAATTTGCAAGGATGTTAGTAGCTTCAAAGTTCTCTCTAAGGCAAACTAAGCTTCACAGGCTTGCCCAGCCAGGAGTAAATTATTCTATAATGAAGGTGAGACACAGAGAAACGCTGGTAAGAGGCTTGACTTCCATTCTTGGCTGCTATTACATCTTTCTTCCAAATTACTATAAAATAACCAGCACTTCGGTTGTGGAGCTAAGGAGTGAAAAGCTAAGAAATAAAATTTTTACAAAAGAGGTTTGGTTGAATAAATGGCCCAGGAAGACCATTTTACCAATAGGTGAAATTCACATCACAGAAGATTTTTTAATTTATTGTTTAGATTTTATTCTATTTTATTTTATATTTCTGAAATGTTTGTTCTTCCTGTGAGTCCAACCTGTGTAACCAGCCTTTTCTTTGTACAGTAGAGATGAGGAAGAAGAATCTAACAGATTGATTAAAATACTCATTTATCTCTTGTCCCCTGAGAAACACTGCCTAGATACAGATACACTTTGCAGATAATTTATGTGGATGAGAGTAGCAGGAAGTTTGCAAGCATTCCTTGTTTAGAAAAAATAGTTTATGATTAAATAAATGCAAGGTGGGTGAAAAATGGATTGTTTCTGACCTAGCTTTCAAATGATGCAATACAGCAGGTAGGTGTGTGTGTCCAGTTCAAGGAAGGGTATGCTCAAGTGATAGAGCAAAGTGCAGCAAGAGGTAGGCAGCTCAGTTCATTTAACACTAATTTTAATATCTGAAAAAAAATAGCCCTATGGTCTGCCTGGATGCTGCTCTTGGATGATGGTAAGTTTCTTCTTAACTCTGCTGACTGAAAGACTGACACATTATTTTAATATAAGAAAATATATAGAATATATAGTATAAAATACAAAGAGAAGAAATCATTCAGTGACTAACAATACATGAAATGTCATTTATACTTCTTGTGACGTAAATTATTATAGTACATTCCAACCACCTGAAAAAATAACATGCTTGCCAGTCATGGAATATTATTTTTTGCTTTTTTTTTTTAAATCATATCAGAATAAAATGGAAAATTCTCAGAAATCTGTGTAGCTAATAATGTCTACAATTTTTATTCTTTTTTCCAATGAGCAATGTAAACCAGCATCCCTGGCAGTTATTAACTAAGGAAGTGATCTCATTTCTACACAACTGAAAGAGTATTTAAATTTAAATTTAAGTTTGAAATATCCACTGTAGTCTCCCTGCTTAGAAAGGGCAGTTAGCCAGCCTGGCTGTAGACCAAGAAATCAGTGTTTCTCTGCACAGACAGCTCCAGAGAGGACTATTTCAGATTTCATGCAACAAGTTTTCAGAAATCAAGCAGTGCAATAAAAGACATTAAGAAGATAAAGTGCTTCTAATATGATGTACATACCAGGATTGCTCAGTGAGATCGCACTCTTACATGTGGAAGAGAACAGGCTTAGACAAAATCTTAAGAAACTGAAAAAATAAAGCACCTTTCAAGTGTTTGAGATGTCCACAGTGCTCCTGGATGAGGAGAAGGTGCTGGTAGTCAGAAAGAAATGGTTCCTGCAACTTTGCATCACATCTGGGTTTCACATATAAATGATAAATGGTTCTTGGGAAATGTTAAGCTTCCTGGGGGTTAAGGATCTTAGTAGACCCTTAGCAGAGTGTGTGCTGTCTAGCAGGTCTGTGTTATCAAGTCGTTTGGCACAATAAATAAAGACAGTTAGTTCTGAGGATACCTGCACAACTACATGATACTTGTTTGGGGGCTTCAACTCAGTCAAAATTTACCCTTATTGCCCAGGTTGACCATTACAGAATAACAGAATCACAGACCTGCAGTGGTTGGAATGAAGTTCTGTACATCTCCTAGTCCAACCCCCTGCTGAAGCAGGATCAGCTCGAGTTGGCTGTGCAGGAACACATCCAGGTGAGGTTTGAATGTCTCCAGAGAAGGAGACTCTACAACCTCTCTGGGCAGTCTGTCCCAGGGCTCTGTCACCCTCACAGTGAAAAAGTTTTTTCTTGATCTGAGATGGAACACCCTATGTTCCAGTTTGCCCTGTTGCCCCTTGTCCTGCTGCTGGCCACTACCAAAAAGAGTTTGTCCCCATCCTCTTGACACCCACCCTTTAGATATCTGCAAGCAGTGATGAGATCTCCTCTCAGTCTTCTCCAGGCTAAACAGGCCCAGCTCCCTCAGCCGTTCCGCGTACAAGAGATGCTCTAGACCCCTCATCATCCTTGCAGCCCTGGCCTGGACTCTCTCCAGTAGTTCCTGGTCTGCCTTGAACTGGGGAGCCCAGAACTGGACAGACAACTCTAGATGTCTCCTCACCAGGGCAGAGTAGACCCTACACATACTAATTGCATTATGTTACAGTGTAGCTGGTATGTGAAATATTTTGATGGAATTGTGTGGACTACAACATCCAGCTGTCAGGACACAGGAACAATACAGATCCACCTCCCTAATAAAGATTAAAAAAAAAATCCTCATTTCTATGCATTTGTTTATGTATTTGATTTACTTGGGTACAAGCTGCAAACTCTCATTTTCTTCCTAAACTTACTCACCTCCAAGCCCAGCCAATGCTTGGTTTAATACTGCCTCGTGCACAGCTGAGAATCCTGCCCAGCTGTAGCATCAGGTTCAGATGAAGGTTTCATGTTTTGTATTGCAGAAGCTGGTTGGTGTCAAAGTGAGCAACCACTTCTACAGGAAGAGTGTAATAAGAGGGTAACAAGCCCATTTATTATTTTTTAATTTTTTTTTCTTTTAAGTTTACAGCAAGAAACCAAGAGTCGTGTTGGCTCATGTCACACACAGCAGTAAAAGAGCCTGTAGCTTTGTTGCTCTCACAGCAGCATTAGATGAATAATCGTTATCATATTTTGAAAAAGCCAAGGACTATCCATGGCTGGGTTTTGTTCTACAGGTCATAATGAAGTCAAAGTTACCAGCTAATTCATCCCCTAGGTCATACACTGAATATATATTATAAACAAAAAATACAAAAAACCCACCAAACCAAAAATAAAAAAACAAACAAGAGTCCAGGAGACAAACCAAGAATACAAGAAACTTTGAAAAGTCCAAGAGACCGAGCTGTGCTGCTCAGCAGCTCTCTTCTGCTCACAGCTCTGTGCCATCCTGGGACCACCACAAATCCAGTACCCCAAAGGTCAGGCCTGGGCTCTGCTCCTCATGCTGCCTTCTCAAGCAGGAGGTACAAAAACAGTAGTAAACACGGTTAAGCATGATCATACTCCAGTCTGCTGGTACTTCCATGAAGTCACCGAAGTTGTTCCCCTTTCTCTTAGTGTCAAGTTTGGATTCTGAGTTTAGTCTGGGCCAGATATACCAGGACAGACAGTAACATATTTGATCTGAAGTTAATTTTTATACTTATACTATTCCAGCTTGAACTAATAGTGAACTGAGGTTGTTGCTTCACATGCCTTTGCAGAATTGGAGTCAGATTTATGTCTATATAGGTTTGGAGAGGGAAAAACAATAAATTTGCTATGAAGACTTTGCAGAGAAGAGAGAGACATGTTGTAGTTGTGATAAGGAAGGCTGCTTTGAAAAAGCAGAGACCATATGAAGTCCATTAAGAACTGGTGAACTGCATAAAAACAACAGCAACATCCTTTCCTGTGACTCCTTGGAATATAAGAGCTTGCATAGTGCTTCAAAGGCACTTCAACAATAACATAATTGGGGGCTCACGGTCAGGCACTTAAACCCATGTAGGGCAGTGGGAAGAGTGAAATGTGTTCTCTCTTTGTAAAACCTCCCATGCGCCTTATCTTATTTTCTCCCTTTCAGTGTTTACTCAGCGTTCATCCTCAGCAAGGCTGGTTTGTCCCACATGAATGAATGAAGATGTCTTTGAAGTTGCTGCACTGAGCAAAATAGTTGAAGCTTTTCTTTGAGGAGTTCACATGAATAGAGCCATTTTCTATTAACATTAGGAGTCTTTTTCAGATGCGTGTTTGCAGCTCGCATTAGGGCTAATGGCTCTGCAAATGTGTGTTTGGAGGAAGATGTGCACAAAGTTAATCACCATAGGTTTGCATGTGCATCTCGCTTTTAATCCAGAAAGTGCTCAACATGCTTTACAATTTCACCAACACACTTACACATGTTGTAAGTGTAGAATCACTTTGTCAACAGCTGCTGTACAGCCACCTCGAGGTGAAATGCAACAGCTGCTTAACAACACAAAGCAGCACTGCAGAACATGGCAACCATGGGGGAAAAGAAAAAAGAAATTGCCTTATCTAGTTGAAATTCTAGGTAAGTAGCATGTAAATTACTCAAATTAAAATTTGGCTTGAGAACTGGAGGTAACACTTCTACTGCTGCAGGGAAAGTACCATGGCATTTCTAATGATGGCAATTTGCCTGAACCTCTGGTTTATGTCTCACCCCCAACTGCAGCGTGATGTCTAACAGAGGCCAGACTTTCATCTCTGCCTGAGTCATATCAAGGAGTGCCACCTACAGCACTTGTCCTTGTCCTGCAGAGCTTCGGGTCTCACTCTCTTGGCACTTGAGGTCCCAAGCTGCTTTGGTAGGTAGTGAGACCAGGTGGGACCACACAGCAGCAGTTAATAAACACTGAAAAAATGGGATAACAAAGCAAGTGGCTGATGTTAACATGGTGTAAAAGTTTGGAAGCCTGATTTCACCTTCCCTTGAGGACCAGCTAACTCATACCAGTGGGAAAAAGAGATAGACAAGTGATAGCACCCATTTGTCGGGATTTTCACTGTCTTGGCTGTAGAGGCAGAGAATTGTCACTCTTGGCTGTGGATGCTACATCTTTCCTTGGTTTGATGTTACCGTGTGGAACAAATGGGAGTCTTCAATCCACTGTGATTGAAAGAGACTGAAAATACTTATTTTCTGAATCATGGAAATGTAATAACACTTTACTCAGGCCCTGAGACTCTGGAAAATTTTGGCCTGTTTCCCATCAGTATGATCTCCTTGAGGAAGCAGGAGAAAAGAGTGGGTTTTCATGCCATCTGTCATCTTTCCTGCATGCCATGTGCCTGATCCTGAGTGACTGACTATGCCTCATCCCCAGACCATGTCTATTAACTAGACCTCACATTGTCTTCACACACTGTCTTGGATTCATCCCCCTTCCTGCTGCAGGACAAGAGTCCTTCCTTTGGTAGTAGGGGCCTCCAGTAGCTGTGTTTTGGTCATACTTCCCCATGTGGTGTTTCTGGGAAGCTGTAAATGCCATTGCCAGACATCCTGGCTGGGGAGGCAGACACAGGGGACAGGGAGCAGGACCTTGGGAAAGATGTTGTGAGCGTCTCATTTTGCAGGCTGGTTTCCACTGCAGACCATCCCACCCCACCCTGACAGAAATTACCTGCTGCACAAGTCAAAGACCATTTTGCAAACAAAAGGATCCTTCCTGCTGGAAGATACTTCTCCTGTCAACCTCAACAAGAAACCTGAGAAGGGAGAAGATGCCTAAAACAAGGATGGGTGCATGTGTGGGGGGACTCAGGGTGTGCCATGGCACCAACCCACTGTGACTGAGACTCATGTCAGTGAAAACAAAGTGGAAACGAGCTGGAGAGCATGTGTTGTCAAGCACTCCTCTTCCAACCGCTCCAGATGGGGACCACATGGAGTCCAAAGTAAGAGTGCAGCAAATGAACCTAATCCTCTAATTCTCTTCCTGCAGTGAAATGGGCTCTCACTGGTGCTCTCCTAATGAAAGAGCAAGTAAGCAGTCATCTGTCTAGGTCACTCTTATTGCTTCTTATTGCCATAACTGAATTTTACCATGACTGGCTAAAGTAGCAGAGAGAAACAAATTATAGTCTATTTTCTGAGCCTGTTTTGCAACAGAAATAAGAAACATATTTTCTGTTTAGGAGGACAGCAACATAAAACCTTACTTTGTTACTTTTCTTTTGGTTTTGGTTTATAAGTAGCAATTTCCCCAAGTTGTCTAATTACCCACCATAGCCCTTTGATCTCCCCCTAACCTTGCTATTAATTACTTCTCTAAATACAGCAGCAGAAGCTTTTCATAAGAGTTTTATTCTTCTCAGGACCTGATAAAACTGCCATCAAAGTGAGTAAAACCTTTTCAATTCATATTAGACAAAGGGCCTTGCATTAGGCTCTTCGCAAAAATGCATAATCCACCATTAAAAGTAAGGCAGATCACTTCCATCCTTCTCCTTCTGTTGATTTTAGGGGAAATGAATCAGCACAAAAATAGAAACCCTAACTCTGATAGAAAATATTAGTCTTCCAAATAAGTACAACGCAAGATACAGATAAAGGACTGCCTGTTTCTCATGCTCAACTTCATGTACAGAGCTGCTTTACTCATCAGAGTAGCTAACTAACTCTTTAGTTTGTTGATGGCATGTTCTGGAAAACAGTGAAAGGCAGGATTTCCACATGCTATTGTTTACTGCTGTCTAGACTATACTGTGAAATGTACATGGCAGTTCTTTGGAGGTGAGACATTTTTGTTTGCTGGCCATACAGCTGGAAATCATGTTCTGAATATCCTATATTTTCACGGGTAAGCATAGAATTAATTGCTATAATGTATTTTTAAGTGTCTGATGAAGTTACAGCACACAACATATTCCAGACAAATTTTAACTGCTATTATAACTGCATATTTGATGTAAGGAGGATACATGGTAATCTTCCATCAACATTCTTGCAAAATATTCACGAGGGTTTCAAGCTGTGTAGTTTTGTGTTTAATACAAATGGCAGTGACATGGGAAAATTGTTAATCACAGAATCACAGAATCGTAGGGGTTGGCAGGGACCTCCAGAGATCATCAGGTCCAACCCCCTGCCAAAGCAGGTTCCCTAGGACAGGTCGCCCAGGTCAGCATCCAGACGGGTCTTGAATATCTCCACAGAAGGAGACTCCACCACCTCCCTGGGCAGCCTGTCCCAGGGCTCTGTCACCCTCACTGGGTAAAAGTTCTTCTGCATATTGATGCAGAACTTCCTGTGTTCCAACTTGAGGCCATTGCCCCTTGTCCTGTCTCCACAGACCACTGAAAAGAGGCTGGTCATTTCCCTCTGTGTCCCACACTTCAGATATTGATAAATATTTATCACATCCCATCTCAGTCTTCTCTTCTCAAGGCTGAACAGCCCCACTTCACTCAGCCTTTCCTCATAGGGGAGATGCTTAAGTCACCTCTTTGTAGCCCTCCACTGGACAGATCCCTGTCTTTTTTATACCAGGGAGCCCAGAACTGGACACAATACTCCAGGGGGGGCCTGACCAGGGCAGAGTAGAGGGGGAGGATCACTTCCTTTGACCTGCTGGCCACACTCCTCCTGATGCCCCCCAGGATCCCATTGGCTCTCTTAGCCACCGAGGCACACTGCTGGCTCATGGCCAACCTGTCATCCACCAGGACCCCCAGGTCCTTCTCCACTGAGCTCTTCTCCAGCAGGTCATCCCCCAGCCTGTACTGATACAAACGGTTGTTCCTTCCCAGGTGCAAGACTCTACAGTTGCTTTTGTTAAACCTCATCTGGTTTCTCCCTGCCCAGCTCTCCAGCCTGTCCAGGTCTCACTGAATGGTAGCACAGCATTCCTGCAAATCAATGAGAAGTAGCAATAATGATCTCTTATTCATTTATTGAACTCTTAAAATCCCAGTTACTCACATTGCTGTGAAGGTCCCACCTCTCTCTCCTTGATCCTCTTAACACAGACATCAGGGGTGTTAACATTACCCTCTACCTAGTCTGAATCAGTACCTGTTCCACTGCTTATGCCCCCTACCTCTCCCCCACCTCCCACGCCCCTGAGGGAGGGACTTCAGCCCCAACCAGCGCAGATACCTCCCCTGACCTCAATGTGATTTATCCAGGTTTTTCTTGAACAAGAGGTCCTAAAACTGAACAGTCACTCCCTTGCAGGGGTTTTCCCCACCCAGGGTGGGACTTTGCATTTATCCCTGATGACTTTGGTATGATCTCTGCTGGCTAATTCCACCACCCTGTACTGTTTTGGTAGCAGGCCTGCCTTCAAGGGCATCCATTTAGTTACCCTGGCTTGGTGTCACCTGGACACTCATTGGGAGAGTGCTTCATCATCTCCTCCAGGTTGCTGACAATGATTCTTCCTGTGCAGCTTAAACATCATTCAGATCAAAGTTTAAGGCTCTGGGAAGATATTATCAACTGGAGATTTCATCTTCCATCTCAAGGGGAGAATTATCACTCTGTTGAGGCCAACAACAATTTCTTCTCAAACTCAACCAAGGCAATTCCTCTCTTGCTACTGTGGTTCAAATCCTGTCTTTATTACCTTCTTGGCTTCCCACCAAGGTTCATCAATTGACCCTCAGTAACTTCAACAGGGGAAGCTTCCCTTCTCTTTACCACAGAATCACAGAATGACTAGGTTGGAAAAGACCTTTAAGATTGTTGAGTCCAATTGTTCCTGTCCTGTGTTAAATCGTATCTCTAAGTAACTCATCTACCTTTTTTTAAACACATCCAGGGATGGTGACTCAACCACTTCCCTGGGCAGCCTGTTCCATGTCCTGACAACTCTCTCAGTGAAGAATTTTTTCCTAATATTTAATCTGAACTTGCCCTGGTGTATCTTGTCCTATTACATGTTGTACCCATGAAGGATTTCTATCATCTCTGCTTTTTCCCTTTTCGTCTCCCTGAGATCTTTGATTTTCTTCCCTTTCCCACTTTTGCTGTCATACTTCTTTTCTACATCTCATATTTTTAGTTCCATCTTTTCCTGCCATTTTCTACCTCCCTATAGCTCTCCTGTTTCCCATGGTTCCTGTCCCTCTTACTGATACTTTTTCTCCTCCCTAAGAACAGTTTTCCTTTTGCTACTAACCCTGTGGTTGTAATCTTGGAAGATACTTTGATTATGTCAAGTCAGAGCATTCTCAATGTTATGAACTCATCTTATCAGTGAATCCATTGAAAGCAGGCAAGCAGCCAAGGCCAGACTGTATATCGAGAGATATACACTCCCCAAAGCACTGTAAGAAGGTATTCCCTAGGGTTGCTCATTTGTCTTTATTTCAAAGCATTTTGTTTCAAGTTCAAAACTGAGTAACAGGAGAGAAACAGTTGAACCTTTATGAATTATCTCTATTGGGCTTTCAAAGTCTTTACTTTAGGACCACTTTCTCTTTGCAGTGGGGCTTGCTGTCTTAAATTATTCAGTTCTTTCTGAAAGCCATACTCTTGAATAACCTTACCCTATTCCTATGACACAGAGATATATTATCAAAAATTTAGAGATATCACAATTGCAAGCTGTGGTTCTGAAAAAGCTTTGTCTATAATATGACTTATTTTAACCTATTCATTGCACTTACCAATGTTTTCAGGCCTTGAGAACTGAGTTAAAAATCATTTTCAGTATATTTTCTGTAAAAGAAATCAAGGTAAAACAAAAGCATTTTTTGTATTTTAATTTACAGGCAATTGAAAACCATAATTTAGTCAAAATCAAAAAAAAATCCCAACTAAGAGATTATAAATTTGATTATAGAAGACCAGCTAAATTTAAATGAACATGAAAGGCAAATTGGAACTGATCTTATAAGAATTATACATTTAAAAGCAACACTTCAAAGAGAAATATTTTCCAAAGTACAGTATACAGCAAACTTGTGAAAGATGATCTCATAATGACTAACAAAAAATTAGTACCAAAAAAATGCTACCAGTGGAAGAATACAGTGAAAATGTAAGCTATAAAAGACAGGAATAAAACAATCAGGAAAAGACAGGAATTAAAAACACCCAAACAATCTTTTCAGGTTCTGAAAGTTCTGCCTTTTCTATTTCCTACTCTGGACTCATGTTTGAGTTGAGATAACTGATATCTTTGCCTGTAGAAAGCTCACCATCTATTGAGAAAGCCTGTGTGTTTTGATAAGCATGGCCTAGAACCTGAACATAATGACCTTTGTTAATGTGCTTGACTTTTCCTGGAAAATAAATAAAATAAGGACAGAGAAAAAGTGATACAACAGTTTGTTGCCTTCGAGCCATATAGACAATACAGAAAGTGCTTCTGACAGTTTTAGATAAGATTTTTGATGATGGTTTTGGATAAAATTTGTTTGGGCTTTTTTGGTGGGCATATACTGTTTTATGTACACATGGCCTCTGAAACTTTTATTGTGTGTGCATCACACTTGGTACACACCAGATCCAAGTAAATTCAACTTAGTTGCATTATTTTTATTTTTCTTGTTCCCTTCTGAAAAGCTAGTTGCTAAATCTTATAATATTTGAGGTAATTCTGGACTGTAATAGATTCTCCCATACCATATGATGTTGGCACAGAGAAATGTTGTCTATCCACCAAGAAGAAAGATGTTCACCCTTAGCAACACCAAAGGTTTCCTTCAGGTTCTTCTGCTTTGTTCAGCAGCTTTCTTAATTCAGTAGAGGACACAATTTTTCCAAGAACTTTCTCCTTCTTAGCCTTGCAGCAGCGGTGCTCCTTGCTGAGAGATATCAAGGCTGCTAAACAAAACTCTGCTGCGGGCACCAGGGTGCAACATGTAACCTGGATGCACCCCATGTCTGGTACTCCTCCTGCCTCAGGGTCCAATCAGATGTGATGGATTCTTACAAAACTGAAACTTACTTACTTGTTGCAACTCAGATAATTCAAAACCTTTCAACTGTCCCATTATATTTTGGCCTTGACAATACAGAAGGATTTAATCTTGTTTCCTAGTAATTCTAGGTATGGGTGTTGCACCAACTGATAAATTCAGTTTCTTTCATTCCTCTCTTGACTCAAACGTTTACCATTAATAGTTTTGGTCTAACAGCATATCAGCTAACCAGACCTAAATTCTGCAGTCAGTGACAGGCAGTAAGCAAGTATGTTCATTGATTTTACAGATTCACAGTGATGTAAATGAGAAGAAGATATTAAACCAACACAAAAATACCCAAAACCCACCATGATGTATTCTGAGGCATAGAGCAAATTTGTAAAATTGGTATCTTCATCAGGTATGGACAAAGTAAGCAAGGAAGGCAGGCTTATGAGTGACTTTGTATACTTCCCTTCTGACAAGGAATTTGTGGAGTTAATTTGGCTTAGACATGGGGCTGAGGTGCTGTATCGTTGGCTTAACTTATTCCAAATGGACAGCCACACTAAAATCCACACAATGCTCTTTATCTGGGGTTGTGGAGGGCTGCAAAGAGTGTACGGTTTTACTCAACAAAAGGATCTAGCTGGAGAAAAGAGAAGAGAATTTGGGCACCCATACCCATCGTTAGGTTTGAAAGGGCTGTTTGGCATAGTTTGCTCTGACTGGAAGGCCTGTAATTAGTTCCCAGCACCATCTCTGTACCAACAAAGGGAAAGAGTGTGGGTGTACGTTTGAATATCTGCTGTATTCATAACTGGTGAGTTGGCTTTTTAGTTTCAAAACTGTAAATGCATGTTATTTTTTGACAAATCCACTGATAATGATCCATGTGGTCTGTGTTGGGGGTAGGGATGTTCTTTCACTAACAGAAAAGAGCAGGTTTTAGCTGGATTCACACTGTCTCTAACCAAAATGACTGTTTCAAAAGAGCAGCCTGCCATTCAGTGTTTATTGTGATAATAGCTTTTTACTTTCCTGCCTCTTCCTGAAAACAATTCTTCACTGTTTATACAAGCTGCAGGGGGGAAAGAGAGTGACCCACCAAGCAGCAGTTTGCACTAATCTACATTTAACTGTCCAGTGGTAAAGGACTGAGAAAACCTCTCACAAGAGCACGATCTACAACCATCTGGTTTGGTGAGTGCACTATGTCAGGAACATTGTTCTGATCTGTGGAGCAGCAGCATCCTGTGAGGGCGAAGTGAGTCTCTGCATTGAAGCAAGCAGCTGGGGCAACATAACTACATGGCCAGGAATGAAGGGAGAGGGAGAAAAAGTGGATCTGAGAGGGACAAAGTGTTCCCTTCTTGGAAGGCTTGAGCAAAATTCAGAAATGATGCCCAGCAGTGGGAAAAAAACCCAAACAGGGAAGAGGTTGGAAAGTGGCAGACAAAGAGTTGTCCTTCCTCTCTTCTCCTCTTGCATCTGGCATGAGGTAGGAGGAAGAGTGGAGGATGTCAGTGCAATCATCCCAAGAGGAGGATGTCAGCCTGACCGTCCCTCCTTTGCCTTGTGTTTTTTGGTGATGGAACTTGCTATAGTCTCATCTTACATACAAACCATGTTCACTCTGCCAGGGGAAGACTGGCCAAGATACATGCATTTGTAGGCAATGCTTTTCTTCTAGACCAAGGAGGCTTTTGGCTTTTAAGTGTGCATGGGGATGCCTACAAAATATCCCCATCCCAAGCCATTTATCATGCATTAATGCAGGAAGACAGCGGTTCTTTTACAATACAGCGTAGCACTGACAGTATTCTCCCCATCATCTTTTCATAAGATAGATCCATCTATCCTTCACCTCACTTGAGGAAAAGGGCATGTTTTCAGATTCGTTGACCAGAGTTTCCCCTAGCCCAGAAACACCTTTCTGAGGAAGCTTCCCTTGAACCTAGCCAGAATTACCTTTCTATCACCTGATTTCTCCAGAGGAGCTTCAGGGAGTGCACTCTGGGGCTGATGCCTTCAACCAATGTTTGATGGAAGTTGTGATATTTTTGCTCATAAGACTGACAGGTGGCCTGCATGTTTTTTTATCACCTTCAAGGAATAATTTTGCCTTAAGACAATGGGCTCAGCTGGTTTTCAGTACAGTTTCTCCTGGAGGAGCACTGGCAGGAACCACAGGGGCCCAGTGCCTCTGCAGTTAAAGTCAGCTCTTGGGACAAATATTACCTTAGCAAATGGAAACATCTGCAAGGAAGGCAGGGGTATGCATGCATTGTGATCATTTCAGTTCCAGGAGAATGCTCTGTATCACTAAGTAAAGCAAGCAACATGAAGACATTGGTCTGTATGTGATCACTTCCCTTTGGCAGAGTATACAATTAATATTAAAAGTATGAAGGCACTGAGTTCTTGTGCAATATAATAATACTATTTCTTACTGAGCATCATGCATAGCCTTCAGTATTGAAGAAATATTAGCTAAATAATATACCTTGTATCTTAAATACACTGTTTACTGATGAAATGACAGTAAAGAGGAAAGCTAGGAAACCATTAGAAAGCTATTAGAAACCATTCATTAACAGTTCTGGTTATTGTGTTTGCAAATACTGCAAATAATAAAACGTTAATCTTTTGGAAGAAAGAAGAAAGGTTCTTTCTAGAAAACAGAGGATTTTTCTTAGAAAGCAGAGATTCAGAGAAGAATTGAGGGAGCATCATAAGTAATCACCTGGAAAAGAGCTCTGATAACCTGTGGAAACTGAGTTAGTGCAAATAACAAAGGAATGGCAAGCAAAACTGGTAGAAACAATAGTAATGCCACCTAGCTGCCATCTGGGGCTTTTCATGGCAGGGTTCAAAGCCCAAAAGGCTTAGAATGAAGAGATTCTAAATAGTTTTTGATTCCGTGGAAATGAAACCATGTAACATAAATTGAGGGGACAGAGAAGGGTGGTGGGAGATCTGAGGGGACTGGAAATCTGTTCAGGGTAAATGGAACAAGTTATGATGTCAAAACCAAGAGTTTCATACAATGAAATACTTAATTTTATTTTAGAAGTATTATAATGCTTTTATTTTACAGTCTAGTTAAATGAAAACATTATTTTCCAACTGCAAGTTACATTTGACAACTTTATGGGGCAACCTGTAATTTTTTTCCATTTCCCTCCTGACATTTTCAAGCAAATTTTCTGAGCGTACATTTCTGATGGTCCAGCACATCAGACCATGTTCAAAGCTGAACTGGCTTGTTCTCCCAATCACAGCTGCATTTCACTTCCTGGTGAACTCAGGAACCAGGAAAAAATACTCTCTTTTTTTCTGTGCATAGCTTTATTGTTATTTTCCTCCTCCAGTAGCTGATGGGGTGGATGGTCCCTAGCAGAGAACAGAGCTGTGAACCCTCCTTTCCACATCTCCTGCTTTGCCTGCATGTACAGAGCTAAAAGAGATGCTAGATTTGATACCTAAAAGGAAATTCTATCAAAGCCAGAGTGCCAGTGGATTTTGAGGGTTTTATATTCCCCCATCAGCACGAGGGATCACTACACCCACCCATTCCTTGCTTTAGAGAGATTTTTGGGATTCGGGGGTGTCTCAGTTAGGTCCCATTCCCCACCCATGATATGTAATACTTTAGTGCATCGTATTAGTAATGAGGCTGAAAAACTCCAGCCCTAGTTAATGTGATCCATGTAGGAGATGCTAGATGAAACTTAAAACCTGTGAGGTCAGACTGTGTGATCTGACCTGCTGGTCCCTTCTGGCCACGAGACCTCACAGCAGAGCCAGGATTTGGCAGGAATACTCCCTGCTTACCAACATATAAGACTGTGTTACATGATACCTATTGTTTTAAACAAAAGATGCCTTCCTAAGGACCCCATCTGACCCTAATTGGAAACAAGAAGAGTCTGTGCTTTTGGATTAAAGGCTCTCATACATTTGTAATAAATCTCATAGAAGAAATTTATTACATCCTCTGCACTGGCCAGACTTAGGGCAGATATTGGTGTTCTCAGTGCTGATTAAGACACAAGCTGCAGTGTACACATCACTGTACAGCCATCATTGTTCACTTGAGACCCTCCACATGTGGCACAGAGCTCCTGCGTAACACTTTTTTGTCCATATCTAGAATGAATGGTTAATGTACATACACACTTTCAACTTGACTCCAGGATTAAGAGAAGCCCTCCCATGTTTAGGAGGAGCCAAAGGTCACACATGACAACAACGAAAAGAAGGTAAAGTTGCAATTGCAACTCCTTTTTTGCCTGGAAAGAAGACCTTTTATGCCAACAAATGTATTTTGCCTCTCCCTGCAACAGTACCTCTCACATAACAGAGGCACTTCTAGCTCTGGATGTGATAATGCGTGCCTTGGCTGCTGGTACATTTTATACATGTGTGTTCATACTGCATGCAAGTATTGCAAATATACTAGGAGGTATTTTGTTAGTGGTCGCAATTGCGAAGTATTTAAAATCCCCATCCAAACAGAAATTCTCTACAATTATTTCATTACCCAGCTATGTTCACAGAAGCTGATAAGCAGGCACTTCTTTTATTCCAGCGCTGGGGAACACAGGGGATAGCTCCACCAAAGACAAGTTCACCCACAGGTACAAAGCACAACATATTTATAGATTTTTTTTTTAGCAAAGTCCTTGTTTAAAATTGCATTGAATGCTTGCTTCTTAATTTGACCTTTGCAATGATTTGCTTTCAATTGCTTCACTTTATCTATATTCTTATTCTATAAAATTCATTGGTTGACTTTGCTGGTTGTTTTAAACACAAAGAAGGAAGGGTAATGATTAGCATGTTTACGTTATTTCCTGGAAGACATTATCATATTCAAACGTTGAATGGTGGTCCTCTGGTGGTCATCGATAGCCTTCCTCACTGTGTCCATGACTGAACTCTTTCCTTGCACGTGTTCATTTCATCTTTGGCTGGTCTTCCATGACCACAGCCAGTTTCTTCTGGTACCTATTGTTTTGACTCAAGGTCCATAACCAGTAGCCATTGTTTTAATTCAGAGTCCACAATGATTCCCATAGTGATCGAGGCACACATCATCCTTCTTATCTATTCCTAAGGGCCTTAACATACTACTATATTTCCCTCAAAATCAAAATCATATTCTAAACTAAACCCAAAATAACCTAGAATTCAACCTATTTTATAGGGATGACTGTAACATTTTGACTGCTAATAAAATTCACATTTCTTGGCAATATTAATTCAGAATGTGTTTGACTTCTTGCAAGGAATTTCTAAAGAAACTTTCATTTAAAGTAAAATCATTAAAATTAAGGTGATAAGTATCCAGGGTTTTATTTCTCTGGCTTGTATGGTGTGTAGATACTAATTTAAAAGGGCAGTCACAGGAGCACAACCTGTGTATTATTGTATTGACCTTCTGATATGGGTATGATTGGAAAGCCAAAGCATTTTACTAACCAGCCTTCCTGCACTCTGGGGAGATCTCTACATGATCTCACTGTTGTCCCTAGTGCTCTGATTGTCCATGCCATATACACATTAGCTCACACCTGACATCCAGTCAACAGTTTACTATATCATTCCCAGTACAATAGAGCTGGGACATAACCCACGTGGGAGTTTTACAGGTAGCTGGCCCAGAGTTTACCCCAACTCGAATAACAGAGGCTATTCAGGTAGTACCCATCATTCAACCTAGAACATTACAATGCATTCCACTGTCAGAAAGTTATGCATATTTCAAGGTGGTAAAGAAAATGAAAAGAATTTTTCAGATTGATGCAGGATTTGGCATAGATTTACAACCTGATGGAAAATGCAAGCTTTGAAAAAAAAGAGAAAAAAAGGGGAAAAAAAAGAAAAAAAAAAAAAGAAAAGAAAAAAACAGCACAAGGAAGTTCTTTTTCACATGTCAGAGCTGAGACCTACATCTGGGCCTGTCTTCGGTAATGATCACTGCAGGATTTTTAATTTTGTAAGAAATGCCCTAGATGTAACTCGGAAGGATACTGTGAGGAATAAGTCTTTTAACTTCCAATCTAATTACTGTGCTGTTTGATACTCAGCCTTTTGTTCCCTGAAATTTGTTTGAGATATTCCTGATCAAAAGGAAATAAGTGCATTTTTTAAAATTGCAGAGCTGTCCAGAACTGGTAGCATGAATGAGTGTCTTATAAGTTGTGTTTATTTTATACTAGGCTTGTTTATTGTTGTAGTGATATGATTCCACTATAATGATACCATTGAAATTGCAGACTGAAAAGACAAATTTTATAATGGCCAAATTCTAGTATGGATATTTCTTTTCCATTTCAGTTTATCTAGCTTTATTTTTTTCCATTCCACTGCCAGATCTCTGCGACCCTGTATCTGGATTTACCTACACTCAAAGTTTTGAATTCATTCTTGTACACTAAGTGAGGAAGTTCTCCAATTTCCACATTTATAAAATTAAACTTCCAGAGATCTTATTTTATGTCTTTGGCTCATTGTATTCAGGTAGGTTTGTCATAATAAACAAAGGGTATGATTTACATCTGAGACACCAACTCCAAATAAATACTATAGCATCAATGGGGCCAGCAAATGTGAGAAGAAATGATGGAGAAATCACGGATGACATCTGTAGGCATTGCCAACCACTCTGTTCAGTTACATTGTCTGAAATGATAGAAGGGCAAGAACTTATAATTGCATTCATTGTTTCTGTCCAAAGTATTGCAATCAGTGTACATTCCCTTCTGCCCATTATTTCTAGTTTGCAAACCAGCTGACTCTATGGTGGACTTGCAAAGTTCTGAAATGCTCTGACTCAATAAAAATGTATAAATTCTGTCACCCAAGAAACCTACCCTGTAGAGTGATGAAAAAACTGTGCCCCCTGGGTACATTGTTGGGTGAAATTACTTATAATGCATGTTTTTCATTTGGAGCACCTATACTCACCAAGAGGCTAAGACTGGGACTGGAATAGCAGGAGCACTGTAAACACTGACTGGTCCAAAACTCACAAAATCTACTGTTTATATTACTGATTTTGGAGGGATTTAAATCACTGACTTAATTACCTGAGAAGGCTTGCGCAACATAGGATTGTGAATTATTGCATTTAATATTCTCATGGTATTATCAATATATATGGTGACATACAACAAGTAAACTGCCCTGAGTGATTCATAAATCTGTAAATTTATAAGTGATTAAGTTAAAGAAATGCACAGTGGAAAAATAAAATTATTATTAGTGTCTCAGGGAAAACATTATTCTCCTGAACCTTGCCCTGCGCAGTATTTTATTTGTGCTGTGTCTTGCTCTGTAAGATAGAGAGTGAAAGAGCACAATTGCCTTATAGTCTGATGGACCTGTCATGTGGAGAAGTTTTTTTTTCTAAAAGCCAAGAAATCACTTGTCAATGTCAAGTCACCCATCCCCAGTGTGACACTCGCATTGTGAGTCGGAGCACAGCTTGGGGGACGACAAAGCAGTATTGCACACTTGGACCCCATAACTGAATGTGAACAAATGTAATACTCAAGTTTAGCTTTCAAGATGAAATAAAAGATATCTCACCCATGAAAGGGGATTATTATCTCTGGTATAAAAGCGTGACCCCTCATTAAAATATCCATGGTCAAGTCCATCTCTTCCAGTAAGGGTCTCTTTTTATTCTGCAGCATTGTTTTAGTTGTCAAAGCCCACATTTTATTTTGAATCAGGCTGTGGGAATTAGAAGTGAATTCGATCAAATTCTCATGGAACTTTTACCAGCTCTATTTTATGCTGTAACACAGCATTGTACTGGTCACTAATGTTACTTTGCAGAAGTTGGAATTTCCTACGGTTTTGTTTATGGTGAAATCAGCCAAACTTTTATTGTACTGCAAGCATATATTTTTTTAAATCTGCTAACTAAAGAAGAATCACAATTCCTAAAGCAGGCTGTGACATGTGATAAAAACAGGATTAAACAAATCTAAGTTTTTTGTCTTATTATTCTATAAAAAATAAAAATGTTGAAGACATACTTTGATTTAAAATTGTAAATCTGGAATTATTGAATAATTATTGTTTCATAATTATCCAGGTCTTGTGTCTCTTGTTCTGTGGCTGAATCTTTACACTTTAGTGAGCAAAATCATATATATATTGGGAATTTATTAAATAGTTTTAAAAAGTCAGCCATTAATGGATGGAGATATGAAGCCCTTTGCTATCTGCAGCATTTTGAGTGAAAAGATGTGCCGTATCTTAGTTACACCCAATTAGTTAATGTCAACTATGTAGTGATGATACTTCAATAGGGTAGATACTTCAGTTAAATCAGGGTGGCTGCTTCCTATTTACAGTCATGCTGGACTCATGTTCAGGCAATCATTTGCCCTGTTTTAGAGGCTTCTCTTTTTTTTTCAGTCTCACTAGAAATCAGGGAGTAATTTGAAGGAGGATGGGTAAATCTTTAAGCTGCCTACAAGCACCAATGTGCAACAGACCCAACTTTAAAAAGAAAGTTAACTGGGGTCAGAGAGCAGTCAGTACATGTGCTTACGCTTAACAGTCAGCTAGTTCCAGTAAAAAAGGAGGTACCATTGAAAGAGTCATGGTGACTAACTATTAAAAGAAGCATGTGGAAAGGCACTGGGGTAGGAGTCCTTTTTAGGAATAGAAATCTGAGGGGATGACAGGAGATGTAACAGAGAAGTTTGGGATGGATTTGGTTCCTGTATTTGCCTTACAAACAAGCAGAAGCTCTGTTTCCATGGGAAAACATCCATTGGATATTTGCAAAGGCTGGGAAGAATGTGAAGGCAGCAATATTCCTGGAGAAGCAAAGAGCAGATGTGTGTCTTGGTGCCCCTGACTAGGATACCCATGCAGAGGGTGGTGCTGGTTGAGCCCAGGTGCTGTGAAAGGGAACGGACAGTAACATTTCTGCAATCTCAGTCACCTACTCACCAAAGAAGCAGTATAAACTACAGTGTCTAAACCTTCTACCCACACTTCAGTTTTCTTCAAATAAATACATTCCCTTATATCTTGGCATATATCTTCCAAGATAGGTACTTTTCCATATGACAAAGGATTTTACACTGGGGAGTTGTTCAGTTGGCATAGGTAGAGGCTCTCCATATGTGTGAATAAGTTTCAGTGACATTCAAAGACACGGTAACAACAAAAAGACCTCAAACATGCTTCTTGTAATGCTCCACAAAGAACCCTTTGGCAAAAGAACACATTAATTCAACAAACTCTGAGGTATTATTTGTGAAAATACATCATTTCCCATATTGGATATCACCCCCAGGTAGCTTCCCTTTGGCAAGTAACCTAAAAACACTTCACTTTTCTTCATTTGTAATTTTCTTTTGTATACATTCATCGTCTACTTCAGCTGAGGGGAATTTAACATTTATGTACCAAGTTCTTCCACGAAGCCTTACTCTTTGATTCATATACGTTCTGACAACATACTTCAAGTGCTTTATTTTAATAAGGACTGTTTTCATTACACTGTTTGGGATTTGGTGGGAGAAACACACTTGGAGAGTTGTCTGCCTCTTAAAAATGTAGCTAAAGGCCTTTAAGGTCCTGTTTCTTAGACCATAAAACCTGTCTGTGGTGATTGAAATGAGAATTCTGTTTGACCTTTTGTGACTTAATTTCACGCTTGATTTCCACTGCTGCCACTACTTTACCTTGAAGACTGTAGCTGTGTCCCTCCAACGGAGGGGGTCAGCTCAGCAGTGCTGGATAGAGAGGTGACTCTCTGCTCTGTGTCTGGCCTCTCCTTCTGCCAAAATTACCCAATTTTGATGCAGAACTGGCCTTTTAGTCTCAAAATAAAACACACGTTCTTTTTCAAACCTCTCCTATTTGCATTCCTGGCTAATGTGGCCATATGTGGGACAATAATTGTGTAGTCATCATTTATTCTTAAAATATCCTTCCCTATGGATTTTAGTGATGGAACAATCGCAGCCTGTAAATTTATATTTAGTATCATCACAATTCACCGATTGATCTACTGGATAATTCAGCAAATGTTGCTCCTGATACTCTGGTTTTACTCATGTAAACATGGAAAGAGAGTGATAACTCATGTCCTGGTCTATCCAACATATACCTGTAATCAGTATCATCTGCCACCACATGCTCTAGTAAACCATTGCTTCTTGGTTTTTTAAATACTGTGTTTTGTCCTTCTCTTTTATCTAATTCAGCCATGGTTGACAGAATAACAGACAGTTAGGCACCTTAAAAGCTTACAGGTTGTTGGTGTAATGCTAATGTCTTTCCTAAATCTAGGCCAAGAAATTTAGTCTCTCCAGGCCTGCAGAAGGAGAAAGCTTTCTAAATTTGAGCTGAGAGCTCACCATCAGCAGTGTGGAAATAATTATCCAAGGTCACAGTAGGTCTGATGGCATTTCAATCTTCTGGACCTTCAGGTTTTGACATTTGTGCAGGGAGATTGCCACGATTGATTCTTTGTGATGGGCTATGCCATGTACTCAATCACTTCATCACACTTGCTATCAAATAGCCTTTCACAGATAACAAGCATAGGATGCTGTTAATCAGGACTCAGCTACAATTTTCAGTCAGTCTCCACAGGAAAGCAGGCTGCTTCTGGGCACATGCTTTGCTTTTGTATGAACAGTTCCAGTTGTAACAAAAAAATATTTTATCTATAAACACAATCATGAAAAAGACTAAAAGTCTAAAACTATTGTGTGTCAATGTTTTCCTGCCCTAGGTAGCACAAGTAGATGTATAGGCAAAAGGGACTGAAAGCTGCTACAAGAAGGTGAAAAAGTGGTAAGATAATGAAATGCTGCCTACATGTCTCAAAATGCAAGGCTGATTTTTTGCAAATAAACATGTAGGCATCCTTTTTAGAACTTGTGGTATAGGTTCTGGAGATGAGCCCCTCCAGATTCTTCACCTGCATGATGTTGGGAACGCCATGCAAACTGATAGAAGCAAGAGGTCTAATGCAGGTACAGCTGCTTTATTTCAACTGTCTTCATTGTCATCACAACAAATCAGTCTGCTGAAACATGGATGCCCACATCTGAGATGCACTTTACAGATGATTTTCCTTCCAGGAAATCAAGTTGCATCTGAAGCAGAAGCCCCAGACTGGAGTAATTTTGAACTGTATGTTAAGTTAGTTTTGAATGAGGGAAGTGTGGGAAGTGTGCAGGAATGGAAGGAGATCATGATTTTAAGTACATCCCATTTCAAACTGGAAGTTAGCAGAAGTGTTTCTACAGCACAGCAGTTTCCTGATAGCGTGACAGAGCCTAAAGAGCAGGCAGCCTGGGGCCTCCCACAGTTTCTACACCACGGAAACCCATCTGACTCCTACTTCATCAAAATCTATGAGATTATCTTTTAAATCAGCTAAGCACAGCTGATTCCTTGTGTAACAAATAGTAAAACAGTTACGCCAGCAGGGCAATTTCACTACCAAAATGCCTGAAAACACATTGGTACAGTGAACCATATTCACTTAGCAGATAGATATAGAAATAATAGTAATTTTAAAAAATGAAAGAGAGAGAGAGAGAGAGAGAGAAATTCTATAGTTCAGGCTCAGCATAGGAATGCCAGATGTACACAGATGCTGGGAGGAGCAGGATGAGCACCAGGAAGAAGGCAACAGTAATCATCTATTCAACAGCTCATTCATCGCAAACCAGGGCTCTTCACCCAGACTGCGCTCTGCTTGTCAGCAATGGTCACTATGGTACTTCACACCAATGAAAATCCAATTATAGAAATAAAAATCATAGCCCTAACAAACCATGTTTAAATTTATGGGCTATAATTACCTCTATTTTCTCATCTCTCATTTACGTATAGTCTAATTAGTATACAAAATCTTTCTGGTCAGGACCTATATTAAAATTCTGTCCCCAACAAAGCAACATTAGCACAGGATTCATAATAAACAAAATACAATTAGACAGAAGTGTTTACACTTGCTGTTTACAATTAGTACACCAGTGTGTTTCATCTTGGCATGATGAATTATCTTGGACATTATAATCTCATTTACGAATTGGCATGTATACATAAATACTACCTGCTACTACCATAAATACTACTTTAAATCTCCACTGATGTGCCTGGGGAAAGGTACTGAGAAACAGTATATTTCATTTGTCTGTACAAAGATCTTAGCAATTCAACTTATCTTTACAGAACCAATGAAGCTGAGTATATGTTCTCTTACTCTCATACAACTCTGTATTACTGTTCTGCTTAGATTACTGTCTTGTTATTAAAAAATTAAAAATACGATCCCTGCAATTATAGACTAACATCAATCACATTCTTTTTTCATATTTCTCTCCCTGGCACATTTATTAAATGGGTTTAAGGAACTGAATTTTCATTTTATAAACAACCAGCATATCGTAACAGAAATTTTCCAGAGTAGGGTTTGAATTGATCAAAAAATTACCAAGATAAAACCAAAGAACACTTCATTTCTGTTACATTCAGACTTAAACCTGCCAATAAGAATATATTTCACCAAGTAAAATATGTCTTTATTATAAAAGAAGGTAAAAGGGGATGATAGAGATAAAGGGATGCATTTTCAACTGCTGCCATTTCTCATGCAGCTTTGGCATTTAGATTTATTACTTTATTATTTTAATTAATTCCAGGGTCAAACATACATCAAAAAATAAGTCCTGGGGAGGTTTGGAGGTAGCAGTAGTAGCAAACCATGAAAATGAAGATGTCGTTTGCAGTATTTCCCTAGTGCAGGAGCTAGCTTTTCATGCCATTCAAGATGTAAAAAACTTTATCCCAAGAGCCAAATAGCCCTCATCCTGGAAGACTGTCTACAATGTCCTGAGAAAAGACAAATCACTGCTTTTCATTCCTCCCCACTGGAAAACAGGAAGTGCATTTTTCCTGTGGATGTGGAATTCGTTGGATTTCGTGACAACAAATCTAAACACCTAGTACAAAACTTCACACAGGAGAATATCCTCTTTTCCTGATGCTTCAGACCTTTTGATCCCCCTCTGTGCTCAGGTGCAATCCATGCATACCTACCTATTGGAGAGACACTTTTTTTCTGACCCCAGCAGGGCACAGTCTGCCACTATTTGAATAATGCTGGGGACCCTGTGTAATCTCTGAAATACTCCAGTATCCCCATCAAGTAATTTACCAATTCACTGGATTAAGTTAATTTGTTGAGAACCAGTTATCTTGAAAAAATTATTCAGACAGGCTAATACAAAAGCCACATGGATAGTTGCCCTGTATGTTACACAATATAAATATTTTTTAAATTATTTTAATGTATAAAATAAACCACATGTTTACAAATGTTCATAGAAACACAAGCAAGAAACAGAAGAAAAATCAAGCTTCATCTTCTTACACCAAATTGCATTTGAAAGATTCTTGCTAATGAGTGCAACCTGAGATGAAAGCACAGGAAACCTGCTTCCCAACTAAAGGAGCCTCTTAAAAACATATTCCCAGAGAGGCAGATGGACAGAGGGAACATGGGCCCTGGAGAATCAGAAGAACGAAAGAGAATGTGCCTGTTGAAGCTTTCTGGCTTCAGAGAGGTCCTTTCACATGGGTCAGGCATGGAAATACTCTGATAAGTGCAGAGGTAGTGGAAAGTCCATCCAAACCCTGGGAATCACTCTGGGATTGTTAAAATCAAAATAGAAAAAAACACCAGCACAAAAAAAGAAAAAAAAAACCAAAAAACAACACAAGCAAAGACACACCAGAGTCATCAACCCTTAGTGAACTACCGTTCTGCCATTTCAACTGGGAATACAAGTGTAAGGATATACCAGCTAGCCTCTTGCCTATTTATGGGAAACAGACGCAGAAAAGGACCTTGGTGAACTTTTAGAAACAAATCCCTGCCACTTCTGGGGTTTGGTTTGTTTCTTTTTTTGTCCTTTTGAGCACAAAACTATTACCTCTATGGTTCCCTTATTAAACTTCGGAGAACAACTGACTACTGTGGTTATATGGTCACTTTCCTCAGTCTCTGCTGTATTTGAAGAAATGAGAAAAATCACGAACAGGATCAAACAGATTCTCATTCTCTACTTGGCACTGGTAACTTGAGAGTCTATTGCCTGGATGGCATGTGATCTTTCCATGGTTTATTACACTGACTTTGCAATTCTCCCTACAAGGCAGGTCAGCAACAGGGTACGAGATCCTGCTTCCAGTGGGAGTTTAATGTCAAGGCCGAGTTGGATTTTAGTGTCTTCTAACACTTTCAAATAAAAAGAAGACAACCACAAAAACCACACGAGCTACAGCAAAAAAAAAAGAGCTTGTTTACAAGGTCAAAGCAAAGAGCAGCTCAGTGAGTGGAACGGTCTCTCAGCTTGGATTACTCTGGGAACTGACTAGAAACCCTGTTGTGGTCATTCAGGATGGATATCAGGTGTCTCTCCAGCCCTCCAACTCAAGGTTACCTAACTGATCCTGTTTGCTGGAGTCCTCATTAAATTGGTCACAAAGAACAGTGCTGGAGGAACTTCCTGCAGCCCTTCCACCCTGTTTCCTATAGTTCTGCAATGCCCCCTCAAAACCCCCAGACATCCAGCACAAGAGGAACAGAAACAGACAGGCATCTCTTGACAAAACAATGACTTCGTTTGCTCCTGAAGTGCACTGGGGGGAAAGGAGGGGAAGGACGTGAGGGAAGAAAGGAAGAAAAAGAGAAGTACCTAGAAGTGATATTTCTGAACTGCTATTTTATTCTCATGCTGTCAGTCAGACTCCATCTTGACATGGCCTGGCAAACACCAACTATCCTGAGCATCACAGAATTTTAGCTGCATTAACAATGGTGTCTTCATGTAATTCCCAGTTTGGAAAGAATGTGAATATTTGGCAAGTTGTTAGGTTAAATCCTTGGAGCTGAAAAGAAATAATGTGAAGATCAGACAGCCACATTAATACAGACAATGCAAGGAAGCCTGAGAAAATTTCCACTGCAGTCATGTGTGATACTACATTTAAGACAGTACCACCTCTGGAAAATCTTCCCATTAATTAAACAACTATATACCTTTGCTGTCTCCAACAAGTGAATGATTCTGACATCTCTAAATCTTTGGTGTCAGACTTCTCATGGTCCTTGAATGCTTCTTGATGCTTGTGCAAGACACAGACGTTTGCAGCTTCAATACAATGACATGATCAAAAGAACATTAAGTGACAAGATAAGTAGTCCAGATAATAGCCCCTGGCAATTCTAGGTGTGCATGTGTCAGCTGAAGCCTTTGAAATACAAGATTTCTGCATATCCTCTATTTAGGTCATGCATTACCACAGACAGTGGTGGATGCTCAATGATTTTTCCAAGTTTTCAAAGTCACAGTGCTATCCTATGTATTTTAAGCTTTTAAAAGAAAAAAACCCAATCTGTTCAGCAGGAGACACTTCAGTAGCTTTCTTCCTCCCTCACGCAACCAACAAGGAGTACAAACAAAGCCTTGGTGACTGAACACTAACCAGGGTGATTCAGACGCAGAGTACATGACATGCGGTTAGACCAAACAAGTATCTTTTGGAAAACATCCACGCTAAGGTTAACATCCCAAACGACAGCGAACCTTCCAAAACCCACAGCAAGCTACTTCAGCGGTGAAAATCAGTCACCACAAAAAAACTCTCTCTCAAAAAGACTAGATATGTATCCTTTTTTTTTTTTCCTGTCTTCTCCTTTTAACTATGAGATATTGTTACGCACTTGAATGCTTACAAAAGGACTCAAAGACCCTAATTATAGGCTGCAGGCAAACTGCTTTCTAAATTTCTCTTTGATGAGATAAATGGGTGAATTCCTCAAATTTCTCAGTGTAATATTTTTTTTACAGACCTCAAATCATCGTTATGATTATGTCCTTGTCTCATCACTCCTTTTTTAGTAAGTATGCCATTTCTTAAAAAAATCCTTTTAGTCTATTCATCTCATACATTGTGTGCATATCCCACCTACTTTAAAGTATCAATTCCTTGCTTCTGCTGAGATAGACTTCGTGGTGGTATAGAGAGTGGTTAGTTTCACAGAAAAATCTGGATCAAATAATGCTGTTATTTGCCCAGACTGAAGTGATCAGGCAAAGTTTGCAAAGGTTTATTTTTAGCTTGATCGTAATTAACAGCATAACGATGTAAACTTAGTGTATTATCACAGTTCTTAGCATAGGTTGCAAAATGTACCTGAAACATTGGGCAAAAGCTTTGGCTATTAGTCTGTACTTGCACAGCCACTCCCCAAGCAGTAAACAAATTAGAGTAAAGCTTGCTTGGGTACACTTCTGAGTGAAAAGCAGGAAATCTTTAATGGCAAATGCTGTCTTACAAAATGTCTCTCACTTTTTCCCCTTCAGATGCATCCCTCTTTCCCTCTTTCCGTGAAATTGTTATCATACTTTTTGTTTATAAGCTGGTGTATTAAAAAACTTGTTCATTAACCTTTTTTTTGCACAGTGAAAAGGTGTCTGAATATCACATTTACATAAAAAGAGGGCTCAGTGTTGAAACATGGGTTTTCCATGAGAAACATGTGGATTTTCCATGAGAAAAACCTAACTTTCCCTACCATCTCTGGGAGTTATTGCTGTGTCAGTTGCTGTTACCTTCTTCAGGTAACACTTGGGTGAAGAAATATGACTGAAAATTAAAGGATGTCTTTGTCTAAGAAGCACTGCTATTTATTCTGAGAGGAATTTATATACAATAAAACAGTGGCACATGGTTTTATGGATTATGTCATGTTCCATGAAGTCATCAGTGTCATTGAATATATTGGAGGTGTACTAAAATAATACATGGAAGGATATCTTGAAAAATTTCTGTGGCTGAATAAACTCCAGATGTTAGCTTTTCATACCATCTCAGACCAGTATGTGCTGAAATATTTGGCAGATAGAAAGCAGAAACTTGTTGCAGCTGGTGATAACCTTTGATGAGATCAAGCTTCAGAAAAACAATGGTACCATTCAGTGCAGGAATTATGTCATTTACTGTTGGTGTGATATGGTGCTCTCTTTACAGTGATCTTTCTTTATTGCCTTTGCAAGAATTTTTGGAGCCATACAAATTCATCCCTTTTTTACAGTGTAATCTCTCCATTTCCTAAGAACCATGTAAAAGAGATTTCATCAGAGTTCTGTCCCACATCTCCAGCTTCCGCTGTCCCATCCTGCTGCCAACACTGGCAAGGGTTCTACTGCTCCTAATATCCATCACCAATGTCTTCAGCTGCAGGTAAAAATTCCTAAGTTTCTGTCATACAAACACAATTATTTGTGCTACTGTATATGCACTTGGTTTGAAGTGGATTCATGACTAACCTTAAACCGCTTTCACTTGAATGTATTTTAAATACCTAAATGGGGACCAATCAGCATCAGGACAGACTGATTAACACCCTTGACAACAGAACATTACCATAAGGTAAGAGGGCATAGGGTAATTTAATTATTTCAAGCACGCTGAGTCTGATTCCCTTTCTTCTAAGGGATTGGGCAAATTGGATGAGGAACTTCCTGAATCTTAAATCCACGGTCTGTGAGCAAAACTACAGAACAGGTGAGAAGGGCAAATGTTATTCCTTCATAGGGAAGGGGACTTGAAAAGATAACATATTTATGAAAAGGAATAGACTGAAAATGATCCTGATACTTTGAAAGAAAAAAAAAAGGGCTGAGAGACATGCCATGGGAGGAATGAGCGGTTGCACAAATATCTCTGCGGAACTTGCTGCTGGAGAGACAAGAGTCTGGGAATGGACAATGGCTCACAGGTTTAACATGTTACAAAGAAGAGTTAACATTATCCTGGAACATGTAAAAAAAACTTGCATTCTGAAAAACAACTGAAGTAGTCCTGCTGCTCTGCTGGTACGGCCTTAATTGGAATTTTGTGCCCAGGTTTGGTTTTTTTTTTTAAATAGAGCTTCAAGAAGTGGCTCAATTGAAGAGAAATTAAGAGAGAAAAAAGAAAAACCAAAGTTCTAGCAAATGTAACTTGCAAGGAAAAACTGAAATTCTGAAGAATTTATTTGAAGTATTTATTAGACACAATATCTTGGGAAAGGCCAAGACTAAGGAAGTTCTGGAGATGAAAAACACAAATTTGCTTTTGAGTTCATCACAGAAGAAGTGAAAGGTCCAGATCACAATCTCCATGTGGTGCTACATCCAAAGGAAAAGTTATATATATTTTCTACTGTGGGTATGCACTGGATGCTTGCTTTTTATGCAGTAACCAGCAGCTTTAGAGTTTTTCGTATAAATGCCTGCCTGCCTGTAATAATTATTTTACATCACAATTTTTTTAATAGGAATATTAATATTTATTAATCAAAGGGCACAAATGTGAATTAGAAAAAACATAGATGTAATATATGTATATATACACACATAACTATAACTTTTCCTTTTTATTTCCTCCTTTTTCTTTCTTTCTTTCTGTTTTTTTTTTCCCAGTTCCTTTCCTTAGCATTCTGCTGTGAACCTTGTATTCTTTCTTCCTTGGCTTATTCTCACCTTTCGTACAACATACTCAGAGCAACTTGCTAGGTCATACCTTGGCAGAGGTTGTTCAGGCAGCATAGAATCAGGCAACTACACATTTATCAGACTTGTCCCAACAAAGACTGAAAGTTTTGAACACTCATCCCCACATGCTTTTGCAATCTTTCATTTCACAGAGCAACACCTTGGTGTCATAAACATGTCGTCAGCCTCTGTTTAAGTGGGTAGATTCAGGTGTCCACACATAATCCATCTGACACCTAAAGGCATTTAAAAGCATGTATACATCCACAAATATCCCAGTTGTCCTCCAGTTACCCTCCAAAGAGGGTAGGTTTCTCATAGGTCCTTTTATATATTTGTCAGCTTCAAAGGCCTCTGACACTTGGGAGGGGTCTAAAATGGTAGAGAGAGAGGATTAGGCACCTGACTGCTTGTAGTGTCTTATACTCCATGTGCCACACATTTTCAGTAAAAGAATGGGTTTACTCAAGTCTCACAATTTTTTATTTACACTTTGTAATAAAAGCACATCCCAGACACAACCTCTCAGAAGAGTGGTGAAACGTGGAGATGCCTCCGAGCTTGCAGTGGGAATAGTGCAATCCCTTTCCTGGACCTCACTGAAAAGAAAATGCGATGCCATCAGTCACTACAGAAAAAGAAGGAACTGCTCTGGTTTTCTTCTCCTTAGTTCTGTTCAATGCAAAGGCAGCCTCTGTGGCACAGAGGACACTACCATGAATAACTTTTTAGCTGATGTCACCTAAAATGATACACGATTTAAGAATTTTAAAAAGGACATACATCTACCTAAGTCATATCCAGATGCAGACACTAAAAAGAGTGATCATTGAAGGTGATATTACCCAAGTATCTGCAATGAGGACACCTTTGAAGCAAGTAAGATCTTCCTCTGATGAAATGGTCTCCTTCCTCTGCTCCTTGTGGGTCTGTGATCCTGGAACAAAAGGGCCTCAATTCAATGACTTTTCCATTCTTTTTGTAGAATTTTAGTTTAAATAGGCATCCAAGTACTCGTTTTGCATCTTTAACTTATCTTTAATTTATCTTTAATGTTATATGGCTGGCAGCCCTCACAACTGTGTACACAAACCTAAGACCCTGAGGCTGAATGTTACGTTCTCAAGAACATTCAACATCCTCTGGTTCTTTGTAGGATGGATTGTAAATATCTACCTTTCAGTTCTTAGTCTTTCCAGTTGACAACTTCTGAATTAATTCCCATGGTTAAGTATCCTGATTGAATAATAGCTTTTGATTTTGGTAGTGTATAAGTTCTTCCACAAAATCCTCTAAAATTGCAGGTCAGGTTACTCTGCTATTCAGGTTTTGCACATCTGATCCCTGAGAGAGATCGGCAAAGAAACCTTTCACCCTCATACCACAAATCATTCTTCCAGGTCCTTCAGCAAATAATGCAATTTGATTTATAGCAATGAAGCATATCAGGAGGGGAATCAGAGGTAAGAATTGTCAACAGTAGATATTGCCACAACCAGAAGCCACTAATTGCAGAGCAGTAAATCTGCCTTCAGAAGTTCATCGCAGCTCTCAGTAACTCCCCGGGTTGCTGAGTAGCAGTGGTAGCTGTACATAGCAACTACTTTTCCTGTTTAAATAAACCACAAGTGCCCAGGGACTGTATCAATAAATCACAGATGAGAATTGGAACTTCATTCAAGGTGCTGTTTCACATTCAGAGACAGCTTTTACTTGGCCTTTCATTTTATTTTTTTGCTAATATTTATTTCTTCTTACTTTCAATTTGCTCAATTTCTCTATTTGATTTCCCACACAGGCATCTCTCATACCTCTGCCAAAAAGCCTAGAAAAGTGTTCTTTTTATATTTACGTTAAAACACTAAGCAAGGCCCATGGTTGAGTCTGTATTTGCTAGGTACCTTGAGCAAAAATGGAATTTATGGGTTCAATCTTTATTTTTCAGGTTCATACTTTCCACTAATGTATTTACTAGATTGTCAATAGGTTTTAGTATGTTATTATATTTTTACCCATTAAACGGGTATGCCAATGAACAGGAGTTGGATTTCTACATGTTTGGCTGAGCATTTCTTTTAGAAAAAATACTCCATGCCTTGGCATTAATTTGTGTTGGCTTTTTTGACATAGTTTCTGAACAGTTTATTTGGTATGAAATAAGCGTCCATCTCTCCTAACCACAGACTATTAATTAAGTACAAGCTATGTGTAACATAGTTTATGACTGAGCATTTTCTTGCATCTGAAACCACATTCCACAATTTTAATAAAAACCTCTGAATTGGTCACCTGATATTTCTGTGTTTACCTGTTAAAAATGTGCTAATAGACATGCCTGTGTTTGTTTGGGTTTTTTTTTTTTTAAAAAAAGGAAAAAGACAAAGATAAAAAAAGAAGGAACTCTGTCCTAATAGCACAGATAAGTCTGCTGGTTTTGTCAGATCTGTAATAATATAATTAATAAGCAGAGAATCAGAGACAATACTTTCCAACACTTGTAAATTGTGAGCAACACTATGCATGCACCAAGATATGTGGTCTATTTTACTCTATATGTGAAAATCTTCCACGTATTTGGCATTCTTCCATACTGTTCTGGGAACTTCACACCTGGTCCTTCTCTCTGGTTCTCCAAAGCAGAGAAAACATATTCCACTTTCTGCTGTTCTGTGGGGTCCTCTGAGCCACGGGAAAGTCACCGCTGGCAGCTGGCTGCCAGGGTTAGTTGCTGCTATTGGCTGAAAGGGTGGATGTAACATGGAGCTTATGTCTAGAAGACAATATACAGATCATAAACTCAAGAAGTCGCTTATTCCTTTGGCCAAAGAGATGGTAGAATGACCTTTTGGCAAGGAATAAGCCTCTCCCTAAAAAGGCATAGGTCTGAGCTGGGGTCTGAGTGAAAATGGCCTCCACCTGCAGAGTCCACAGGTGAATACCTCACTGAAGCTGACGCTCAATCTCTCCCCAAAGCTGGGAAATGCTGTCTGCTCTCAGAGGGATAGAAAAGGGCACTGACCATATGAGTGAAGTACCAAAAAAGAAGTGGCATTACAGGAGACAAACAATGCAATTGTCTTTTCATCTCAGCCGTGCAGGCAAGGCACGGGAAAGCTGCTCCCAGCCCCAGGGGAATGGGAACTCGGACCCTTGCTGCTGGCAGAGATCAACAAGATGAAAGGGAAACTGAGAAGCAGCTGAAACAACAGGAGCAATGGAAGCAGTAGAGAAAGCAGGGGAAATGAAAATGAGGAACAGTGGCTGCTAAAGCAGACAGAAACAATTCAGGCTTTATTTCATGAACTTTGGGGTTTGAAATTTTTCTTTCAGTAAACAGCATTTTTGGGAACAGGAGTGAGCAATGCTCTGAGAAGCTGTTTCAATGTGATTTATGTCAGAAACTAAAGGTTAAGAAGTACCATCCTATAGACAGCTCTTCAGCAGTTGTAGGTCCTCTATAACTCCAGATTTGTTGTTGCAGCATCCACTATCCAATAAATCAGGGCACACAGCACAGACTACACACACGGTATCTTCATCTTTTTGGACTCATGATTTTGACAACATTTTGTCTCTGAATCTATCAGTGCTGCAACTGACCTTTTGAAAGTAAAATGTCAATTTTCTAATACCCATCATTTTTGTCCAAGCAAACCACTTGTGAAAGCTCCCCACTCGAAAACTGGTAGTGATGTTTTATTAGTTTGCTTTTTCCAGAAAACTAAAGGGAGAGTTGCCTGTAAACTGCAGACATGTCCAAAGTACAGCACTGTCTCCCTTTCCAGAGGATTTAAAGTTAGCATTTTGGAGGAAGATGATGGTTTCCCACCTTCCATTCTCATAGCAGAATAAATGTTAACTGACCTCACCAGTTTCTTTCTACATCTCTCTAAAATTGCATCTTCTAGCACAAAATCTTTATTTCATGTTGTGATTGTAGTTTCTTCTAGTTGGGATATTTTGTTACTGGAATTAAGTGCTAACTGCCCTTGCCAGTTCCTTGAAGAATATGATTCCCCTGTGTTACATTTCAGACTTCAAGCTCAAATTTCCAACGCTCTCTTTTGATGGTTCCTTGACATTTATCTATATTCTTCTAAATTGTTCATGTGAAATTTTTCAAGTGATACTGGTTTTCCAATAGAAAGCTGAAGCTCTGACTTCAGAACACTAACTATACAAACAACAGACTTTTCCAAAAATATTATGTGATCGATCGATTGATTGATTGATCATCGTAAAATGTCATCTTCCCAGAAAATACTTTAGCTGGAAATGGAGATAAGAGGCCTGACGTGATCTTGGGATGAGAGGCTCTGAGGTGCAGAAGATGCAAAGAGAAACATTGTCCTCCCTGTGAAATCAAGATGAATGCATAGGAATTAAACTACTAGCATGACAATGGGCTTAAAATAAATGTTGTCTTAATTTTACCTTCTCAGCTTTTAGATGTCCTATTTTGGATGTACTTTGATCACATTACCTACATTTGTTCTACAACTACAGACTAAGAAAAAAGATCAATTAGACATAATTTTTAAACTAATCTGGTCCTTGCTGTTTGTAGTTACTTTTTTTTTTTTCCTATCTCTTTTTCCCCCCATTTTATGATTATTAAGGTTTTGACAAATGTTCTTTGGACATTTGTGTCTGTGAACTATAACCAATTTTTTTTTCACAGTTGCCATCATGTAAAGATAACAAGGTTCTCAGATGTGCTTAACTTTTTGAAATCTATCCTTCCTGGATGTAGCAACTCCCCTGAATATGGGTGGGTTTGAACACCATTGCACTTGGTATAAGTAAAAGCCTTCATTTTATTGAACTCACAAGACTGCACTGGTTTATATCTCATAAATACTTGTCCCCACACCAATTCCTTGACATTACAAGCCACACTCCTCACTCTTGTTGAACAACTAGCAGCATGAACGGTGATAGTAAGCAATGTCTAGATAAGAAGACACAGCATGTAGAGTTAGCATCCGGATGCCCCCATGTTCTTGTGGTATATCAGCCCAGGTATTAGCTAAAACCATGATTTTGCATGTATTAACCAAGATTTTTCACTTGTTAAGGCACATCTTTCAGGACCAGCTGAGGCTGCTTTGCCCCACATAGATTGTGTTCTGGAACATCCTTATTCAGATCTGGAACAACTCCATTGTGGGTGTCATAGGGATAATGTCCTTTCTCCCATGGAAGTTTCATTAGGTGACCCAAGCCACACAAATACGAGTATGGCATTCCTCAAATAATAAATTATACAAACTTTCATCAGTTCCAGCCACTTAAACTGCTGAACTGACTGCTTTCAATTTCTACTTCAAAGACAGTTTTTCCTTTTAAAGGTTTCTTCCACAAAAACTGGTGGGATTACAACATAAACAAATTGTATGTTGGAAATCCATTTGCAGAGGAAATAATATGCTATAAATCTTGAAAGAATTGATAAGAATCCAAAACAGTCCCTAGTCGGGTTATAAATTTACCATCTCACAAAGGCAAAATAGCTCATTCCTCAACTTGCTCACAAACTAGTCATTCTTGGAAAAATCTAAAGTAATGGCAGCTGGTAAAATAATTAGGATCATACAGACATAATTATACTGCGCATCTGCAACTGTTCTACCACCATCAGACTACATAGTTAAGTACCCAGAAAACAGCTGGATTAAGCCTGCTCTCTGCTCGTTTTAGGATGTGAAGCTGACAGTAAAATGCCTCCAGCTTGATAAATTTTCCTGAGCATTTGGATGTGGTCACAGAGGTAGCAGGAAGAACAGGAAAGATTTAATACCTTCAGCCTGATGTGGCAGTAGTTTCCCCTTAAACAACACAAAACAAATATAATGATACCTTTTATGAGATTAAAGTTTCAAAGAAAAATATGATTGAATACCAGATTCTCTTTTTTTCAAGGTTGCACTCATTATGCGGGGCTCAGACTGGGGAATACTAAGATATCATGTCCAACATGATTTAGAGCTAGAGCGTGAAATGTAATTTCCTTCATTCTGGCCCAGTTTCTGCTTTTATCTTCAGGGGAATTTGGACTAAAGTGGCTTCCCAAACAGAGAAGTTCCTGCCCAAGTACTGACAGAGACCTTTCCTTGAAGATCTTATATTCAGAAGGGCAGAAGACAAAGCATGTAGGAAAACAGCCTACTGAACAAAGTCCCCATGAAGGTCATCTAACTCATGAATACACTGTTTTGTATCACTCATGAGCCTTTTTAATGTTTTTGCTGGCCAACACCTATCCATTCCCTTCTCTGTGCAAACCACTCTCCAGGACCCACATACATTCAGTTCCTCATTATTATTATCCAGGTTTTTATTGCCAGAACCAGGGCAGCACTCAACCATGCTTGCCTCAAAATGGGAGTTCAGAGTCTGTGGTCTTTCCTGAGATCAGTAAGGGAAAGGGACAATGCATACGACTTAAAATATATTGGTCATTTAATAATGCCTCAAAATAGCTCCTCTTTAAAATGTCTAATATATTGTAAACATCACAGGCCTAAATGAGCAAGAACTGATCAAAACCTAAATATTGTCTATATATCTTGTAGAGCATACAGAAAGGTGTTGCTAAGCAATGGGGGATTACTCATTATTCTGTACACCAGGAAGAGCAGCTGACTCAGGGACCCGCAGGTATTGTCAAAAACGTGGTTTTGGTCATGGTCAGAAGGGTGACAAGACAGCAATACCAGAAATGTAATGCCGTCTTCTCAGAGCATACATGGAAAGTATCAACACATGACAAATTCCACACAGACCAAAACATGCTTGTAATCCTAAAATTGCATATTCAACAGTCTAAAGTCCTGAAAAATTGTTTCTTATTGTCACCTGAAAAAGTAAAAAAAAAAATCCAACCCAAAATCTCTTTGACTAAGGTGTCAGTTACCTACAGCTTCTTTTTTTCTCCTTAAGAAATGCTCCAAATACCTGAGGGAACACAAAAGGACACTTTACATAGTCACATCGTAGGGCTCAGTCCTGGGTCCAGTCCTGTCTTTATCAATGACCTGGATGAAGTGATTGAATGTTCCCTCAGTAAGTTTGGGGACAACACTAAGCTAGGAGGAAGTGTGGATATGCCTGAGGCTCTTCAGAGGGATCTGAACATGATGGATGGACGGGCTGATACCAACTGGATGAGGTTCAACAACCCTGTGCAGTGCTATGGGCTTGGGGAACAGTGGGTGGAAAGGTGCCTGGCAGAGAAGGACCTAGGGATATTGGTTGACTGCAGGATGAACATGAGCCAGCAGTGTGCCCAGGTGTTGGTCTCTTCACCCAAGTGACAGGTGACAAGGGGAAATGGCCTCAAGCTGTGCCAGGGTAGGGTCAGATTAGATATTAGGAAAAAATTTTTCACAGAAAGGGTTATCAGGCACTGGAACAGGCTGCCCAGGGAGGGGGTTGAGTCACCATCCCTGGATGTATTTAAAAGATGGGTAGACAAGGTGCTCAGGGATATGGTTTAGTAGAGGACAGGTATGGTTGGATTCAATGATCTCAAAGGTCTTTTCCAACCTTATGATTCTGTGATCTTAGTAGGAAAGTCTACACCAAATGTCTTACAAAGAAAGTATTGCATCTACTATAATTATATTGACTTACATATGCAAAATCTCAAAATTATTTATATTCAAATTATTAGATAAAGGTGTTAGGTTGATATGATGAAGATCATTTTCCCTTTCTACTTAACTCAGTATCAAAAACACTTTTTATAAATTCCTCTTCTTCTTCTCCCTCTTCTTTTGAGGGGTTGACATATTTTCTGCATCACCAAGCTGTCTCTGGCACTAGAATTTCACACGTACAAGAGGTAACTGGAGGCTGTGACTCTTCCATATTTCTGCAAATTGTAATTTAGTGCACAACAAGAAGAAATTGCAGTTTTTCCTCACTGCAGTCTTAGTAAACCTCTAGAAGAGAAGCATTCAGAAGGCAAATCAAGTATCTCAAGGTACTGCTACCTACTACTGTGATTTTTCTGATCACATTCAATAAGAATATTTAGTTTTCTAGACATCACCATGTGCACAAAAACCAGGTTCTCCCTCTCCAACAAGTACTAAATATAAAGCTTCCTGATTAGAAAATATATTTTATCCTAGCTGGAGACAGGTACCCTCTATGGAGTCTTTTTGTTAAAGCTTTCCTTCTGCAAAATACACATGGGAGGTTAATAACTCCTTTCCCATGTATTTCTCATTTTCTCAAACTCAGTTTCTTTTGTCAAGACTTTTCCCCAAGCAATTAATTATCTGCTTAGGCTCCTTAATAATATTTTTCTCTGGTAAATAAAATAAGTTGATAATGTTTTCCAACATAAGGCACCTCAGGCATATGGAAAATTATGAAATATAGAAAGTTGTCATACATGGTAAGAAAGAAATAAAGAACAGCTACTGGAAAACTCTGTAACTGTGACCCTGCATGAAGTCAAGATTCTAAAGAAATTATTAACAAATTAGAGCAGTAAATGTAATTAGGCATCTGAACTGATTATATGGCATATAATAATGTAATTTTTTTAATGGAAAACTGTATTACTAGTTCCACTGGATCAGAACAAACTTTGGCCTGTCTTCGCAAACAACTTACGATCTGGGTTATATGAACTCCATGCAGGAAGGACATGTAACCATGAGATATATCCAGCTTGTTTAGTTCCACAGCTTTGAATCCATAACCATGAATATTTTGCAACCCAGAGAGCAAGAAGGCTAAACACTCAGCAAAGCCTTCCCATTTCACTGTATTGTCACCAGCCAGATTGCCCTGAAACAATATTTCATTTATCCTTTTATCCTTTAAAGCTGTGTTATAAGCAGAAACAGCAAAAATATAAGAAGGCTGTGGTCTTCAAACAGACCGCTTGAAGGGTAATGGATACTATCAACACAGATGATAGAAGGAACAGCCAGCTGTAGGCAGTGTGCATCCATTCCACTGGTGTTTCTAGCTGTCCGACTGGAGAACAAGTCTGGGCTGGAAGCACTGCAGCCCACAGCCAAATGGGGGCAAACTATCCATGGAGACACCTCCCAGCAAGATATTCTGAAACCTGTATGTCTTCATCTTGTATATGGAAATTAGGAAGTGGGATACAAGGGTTTGCATCTCCACCTTGGCACTGCACAGAAAGGAAGTTTTCATTGCTGAGTGTGAAGGTTAACAGTCCTGCATGCATTGAGGCAATGCTTAAAGAAACTTCAGATGGTGGAATTGAAACACTCAGATATCTGTTTGCCAGAAAAAGGCAGAGCAACCATGCCATGGACATAAAATTATATGTTCTTTTCCAGCATATAAAAAACACTGCTTGAATTTCTATCTCTCTGTTTCCTTTAGCAATATCAACACTTGCAATGTGAAAAAAAAAATAAGTTTTACAAATTTTATTGCAAGTTATAAGTGCTGCTTGAAAGGTCCTGGCTCCAAATTTTTCTGTGCCTGGTTAACGAATTATAATCTCAAGGCAAGCGGCCTTGCATTTCTACCCCCACCCCCCATTAACAAAAATTTCTCATTTCAGACTTAATATCTGTGTTCCTGACCACAGAGTTCTGCGGTCTGATAAGGATCCCAGCAATTCAGCCATCAGGGATTTAGGCTGGGATTTGTTTAGCTGAATTTTTTGCTATTTAGAAGCTCAGATTCTAGTCTTAACTACTTGTCCTGACTCAGTAGTCAGCAGTCACCAGTAGGACAAATAGGTAATATATTCCATTTTAAGCTATGCCAGTGAAAGAACATGATGTTCTCTACCAACAACAGAGAGAGCCCAAGAAGTTTAGTTTACATGAAATACTTACTTCTTGGACAGCTGAAACGCTTTGAGATCAATCCCACCAAAGTCATCAAATGTTGCCCTAGAATGTGTATATATTGAAACTCTCTTTCAATGGAGAAAAGGGTTTATCTCTCTGCTGTGCCTGTGTTTTCCTACATGAACTGGCAATACAGTCCTTGGATTCTGATCTAATGTGAGACATGGAACAGAAATTTGTAGGACTTCTATCCTTACTGCAGCATCAGGGGACACAAGCTCAGGGCCCTGTGTGTTTTGTACCCACAAAGCACACAGTCTGTGCCCCAAAAGAGTTGCCAAAAGGGGATAGGCAAGGAAACAATGACAAAGTGATTGGCATGGCAAAAAACAGGCACAGCACACAAGAATGTAATTATTTTGGCATGTTGCAGTGAAAAGAATGTGGTGGTATTCTGGCAGGGGGAGGACCATGTAAGCATGACATGTTGGGGGCAGAAAATAAAAGGACGTTCTGAGAGCTTTAGAAATGGGTAAAGCTGGGATTTGGACCATGCAATGAAACATGAGCAGGATACAGCACAATAAATAACCTATGAGAGCTGGTGCTGCTGACTTCCACAGAGCACCTCCTGTCTTAGAGTCAGGCCTTTATTGTTCCTTCTTTTGTCGGAAAACACATGTGATATATAGATGTATCTTGTTACGGCCACACATTCAGCCATTGACTGCTGCTTATTTTTACAAGAAGAGAAACATCCGTCCATTTACTAAGGTGAACGTGAATATCTTGTTTTGTTTACTGCTAAAAAAAAAAAAAAATAGAGAGAGAAAAAGAAAGAAATGTCTTCCCCCCTGCCATCCAAGAAGAGAAAGAAGAATAAATAAACCTTCATATCCACTTTCAGGTTCATGCTGATTCTAGGATGTAACAAGCTTCTTCAGGAACTGTGAATGCTATTCAGCATCTGCTCTGTTGTGTTTGTACATGGCGGTAAGTTCATCTGAGCAGCATGACAAATGCAATAGCCTGAACTTCCTCCAAAGTCAGCAAGGCGAGTGACTGGTGCCTCCTGTTTGAACTAAGGAATAATTTAATCGTAACACAACCGCAAAACTTACTCATTTGACTTCTTCCATGAAATTCAGAGTGGGAGTACAGGGAAAATGGAAATGTGGCAAGCATGATTTTATAGGCTTAGCTCTTTTGATAGTAAAATCAGTTTAGGGAGCTGCTGGAGCTCTCAGCTAGAAAGGGATCCCGAAACATAATGGCTTCTGTCACTTCAAAGCCAATATGAAAGAAAAGTTTATAAGAACAATTAAATGAAATGAGATACTTTTCATGAGGCTTTGCTGATCATTTCATATCAATACTAGCATTCTCAAATGTTAAAACTGTAAATGAAGATATTTTCCTCTCTTTGGGCTGTAAGGCCAATGAAGCAGGCTAAGAAATTGCTATTGTCCATGGTTGAACATGTCCCAAGTGCAAGAAAAGGGTTACAATCACAAATAAAATATGCAAAAGGTGGCAGGGATGAACAGGAGTATGTTGGAGCTTCTAAAGAAGGAAGGCGATAGGAATGAGAAACCTCAGCACAGGCAATTCCTGCAGCAATGAGGATCCTCACCTGGGATGGGCCACAGAGTCTTAATTCTACCAGATTTACAGTAGGTGGTTTAAAGGTTGGTTTCCCTTTACTAAAATGTACACAGGCCTTAATCTTCCTTTTGCTGTTCATCCCCCAGTTGTCTCCTTTAGCAAGGAAAGAGAGTGGAGTTTTAGGTGGTCCTCTCATTTAATCAAGGTTTGGTTACTAGGGTAGGTACACAAAACTACACATTGCAGGAAAATGCTTTGATAAAAACAAAATATTTTGAAATAAGAGTGTTTTCCAGTTCTGTGAAAGTACAATGCACTTGTTTTATGCCAGTGAATGTTTTTGGTAAATACAGAAATTTTCAAACACTTGTATTAAACAAAGCCTCAAAATTGACTCAGTGCGTGTACCTTCTTCTGTTGCTCTACAAACAAACTTTATGGAAGGAGAATGCATCTCACAAGAAAACCTCTACTACTATTCAGTGTAGCCACACAGTGCAAGGAGGAGGCATGCAAGAATTTACATCTTCATTGAACAGTGGTTACATAGTCCCTGAACATCATTTTAGACATTATGGCATATTCTCAAAATTTATGAGTTCAAATACCTTCAACCTGGCTCTAAAGTAGATTAACTCTCCTACAATAAAACACTCTATTGAGTGAATTCCAAAGTCTTGTTGGGTAGTCTCTGTGGGAAAAAAAACCAAACACAAAAAAACCAACAGAAACAAACAAAAAGAAGAGAACCATATTTCATCACTCTGCCAATAAAAAGCCTGACATTAAGCAAGGCTCATCGTACGTGAGAAAATTAGTCTCAATTTGTTGATGAAGTAGACTTGGCTGGGTTGACTCTCTTTGGTCCAGGAGCTCAGCAGAGGTGAAGGGGATGTGAGGGAATCACCAAGAAGCTGGTTATAGCAAGCTGCATAAGTGGTGTTTAGACCTGTGTTTCAAGGTAACTGTGCCATCCACGTAGCCTCCAAGAAATCAATGAAGAGCTGGCACAGCAAACTTCTTGCACTCTGTCCTCCCAAATCTTCATTTTCCTTAATGATATCCCATGTAGATGAGAAGATCTGACCTTACCACTGGTACTAAAAAAAAAGCAGGACTATCCGCTACAAATAGCATCAGTCCTGAGTACAGTTCAGGACAAGAAATTGAAGTGGAAGACCTGGATGCCAGGGTGCAAAACATCCATAATTATGGATGGAGCAGAAGTAATTATGGTCTGTACAAATATACGTTTAGGGGAGATACTGCCCATCTTGCAGTGCTCTGGATCCTCCATGAATTTCTTTTTCTGACTCTCAGGATTCATATGCATCTCCAAAACTTTTAACTCACTTTCAGGGATGATTTTGAATGTAAGTCTCTGGAGATGTCAGGAGCCCCACAGTTTTTGAATGGCTGGGAGGTCTGGTCTGTAAAATATTGCAGAGGCATATGTACAGGGTGGCTTATGCAGCCACAACCCTTAGAACAACCACAACAACAAATTAAGCATTGCCGTCATTTGGCTGTCACACATTCGGAATTAATTTGAGACTGAATCATGAACTAAGCCTCAGCTGGGAGCATCCTAAGGGGGATCAACACTGTCATAATTGCAAACCCAAACTGTCGTCGTTAGAGGAGGAGATCTTTGGGTAGTCAGTGCCTCACAAAAGCTCAAGAGCACTTTGCTGGAGATGTTGATCAGGATTTGGTGTCCAAAAATGTATCCTGTGGTAAATGCTTATGAGTTTTCAGAGGCAAAGCAGAAGGAAAATTAAAACCAAAATGCTTAAAGCGATCTTTGAAGACATCCGTGTCAGATTCACTGGATGACAGTTTTAACCACGACTTGATGGGATTTCAAAACCTCAGCTCAACACTCTTAAGTTAGCAATGGGATAAAAAAGTTCAGCACTCTCATTAGCAGACTGCTAGGCCTTTGACACAAACATAGGTTGTGAATGAAAACCAGTCTTGACTGCTTTATTTTCACGAGAGCACTAGCATCACACGTTATTTTCACCCAGTCCACAATAGGCACATATATGGTTAATAGAGCTTTTCAATGAATTACCCTGCTCACGGTGGAAATACTGTTGCCGTTTGCCTGTGGCTGCAGAGGTGCTGAATTTGGATTTTCCACCACAGGTTTAATCAAAACAAGCCAACACATTTACATGCAGTAAATTCCTCGCCCCCAGGGAACTTGGTGCAGATAAGAATGAAAGACCTGAATGCCCACACTGCTGGCACCTTCTGGTTTCTTGGTGCAGGCTCAAAGGGAAATAAGATATATTTGTCAAAACTGCTGACAATAAGCAGGAGCACACAGCATCAACACACTGCTGTCTTGTCTGTCTGGGGTGCATTACAGCCCAGAGAGATAGTATTCATAAAAGTTGCAGTCGATGTTGATGCAGGCTGTTCCTGAGCCTTGCACGCTGACCCTCATGCTCAAGCAGGTGGTGCAGTTTACATTAAAAAGAAGGAAAAGTAAACACGTAAAACCAAATGAGAGGCAGACATGCTAAAAACAACACAGTTAAGCCAGGCATAACCATGTTTTGTTCTTTGGATAACTATCCGAAACCTTCTGATGCCCCTGGACAAACGGCTAGATTTTCTTTCACAGTCTGGGACTAAGTAACAGTTTAGCTCTAATTGGGCCTCCAAATTATTTCTTACAAGTGTGGTCAGCATTAGTTGCTGGTGCATCATCAATCATCCCATGTAATAAAAGGCTCATCCATGCATCTTTAAATCTCTTGATGCAGTTTAAATCTCCCATCTGCTTTCATTCTTCTGCACTCTAATAAGTCTCAGTCTCTTGCAGAGATCCAGTAGTTGAAATCAATTGTGTTCTCCTTTCTATGCAACTACTTAGTCCAGTGGTTACAACTGATACCTTCTGCAGCCTTATGCCTGGAAGCATTTCATTTTTTAGCGTAACAGTAAGTTTTCATTGGTTGTGGGAGCTGTGAGTCATCAGAAAAAATAACCTAAACTTGGGGTGTTTGTACCCTACAACAAAGTTTTCACAACAAGAGGTGGCAAGCACAAGGGATGCAGAAATTCAAAGTCCCTAACTGTGGAGGGACTGGTGATAAAAACAAAACACTTCCAGATGCACACTTTTTACTCCTTTCATTCTCTTCTGCTTTAAAGGGAGTTAAGCACAAATGAAGATTTACAAATGCACTTTTGCCATGAGCAAACTAAGGTAACATAACAGTATTTTAGCAAGATTTCTTGACAAAACCTTCTATGAAGGAACAGGACTTTAACACAAAGAAACCTTCTTTAATAGATTATCCTTTAGTGTTAGAGTCTTGATGCTTAGTGCTTCCAAAAGTAAACAGAGAAATCTTTGTTTAGTCTCAGTGTGGAACAAAAGATCTATTTTGCAGGGAAAAGGGACAGGTCCTGTTAATTCTAGTCCCTGGGAGTGCATTGACACCCTCCTGTTTTCTTGTACAAACTAAATAGGACATGTTTTTTAATTACTTTTTACACTGGATCAGAAAACTCAATTAAAAAAAAAGAAAAGCTAGTTTATTTCTTCTTTATTCCATGTAAATGCAATCAAAACAAGTTATTGTTACCTATTTACACTTGAAAAATCAAGAGACATCTGTAACCACCACCATACCTGCTCTTCATACAAGACTATTTGGATATGACATCGGAGAAAGATCTACATCTTCAACTCTCCTGAGACTGGCCTAAAAATCATAAAAAAATAAGAGATGTGCCTTTTGACTCCTGCTAGTTTCCTTCTGGTATCATTAAGAGTAGAACGACACATCTTTAGGGCACAAGTCCATTTAGCCTGATACCCAGACAGAGGCCTATAGATAATGTTTCAGGAAGAGCATAAGATCAGAGCAAGCACTTCTCCCTTATACCTTCCAACCACAGTGAAATATGTTAACATGGCTGTTCCTCTGTTAGAAAAGTCATTCTCTCTAGATGAGTCATTTACAAATTCATCAGCTGCTCTTAAGCCTGAATGACCTGCAGATCCACAGAGCATCCCATAGCACCATTTGAATGAACAGGGGAAAAAAAATAAAATACTTGATTTCATCTCTCTTAAATACAAAACCTGGTAATTAATGGGATCAGCTTCTTGACCTAGCCACCCCATATGGCTGCAAGGATGCTAATCCTGGCGCAAAGGAGGGAACAGTTTGGCATGGCCAGGGTCAGTGAGGCTCAGAGAAAAGGATTGCTCCTTTTGGAAGCAGCATGGATTTACGTCCATTCAAATGTATCACGAAACCACAACTGGAGGGAGTTGTTGTGTGTCATCTGCTGTGAGAAACTCCCTAAGCTTTTCATCTGTGATCACTGATACAAACAATTAATTTAACTTTGTGTCTGTCGTTATCTTCCCCAAGCGCTTCCATTATCCTTTCATCTTCCATTGGATTTGCAGACTTCCATTTGGAAGATATATGTGTTTGTAAAAATGGGTTATTATTAATATTTCTTTTTTTCATTTAAGAATTCAAGACCTTTTTGTTCTACTTTTTTGATGTTAACCTCCCTTGCTGGCAATCCTTTCTGGACTGGGCAGAAAATTTCTTTTTACTTCTGACAGCCTCCCCTCCCATACAGCCTTATTTACACCACTACAGAATTGACTTTTTCCTTTGAATTTCCTTTCAAAGTTGGTTTAGTTATTGATAGGCAGTTATGTGCACACTGGGCCTCTTTAAAAAACCTTTGTGCCACTTGCAAGTATTTTATTTTCTCTTTTGGCTGTTCATTCCCATTTCTTTTTAAGAACCTTCCTCATTTTAATTATTATTTTCTTTTAGTTAATACTACTGGGTTTTTCCTTTAAAAAAAAACAAACAACAATGAACTGAACAAAAAAGCTCAATGAATTATTAGTTCTTTGTGATTACTATTAAAGATGGCTGTTCAGCAGCAACATTTTTTGCCAGATCCTGTGCACTACTCAGAAATACAGTGAAATTAGTACTTCTCAGCTGTCCATTTGTCTTCATGAAGCCATTATGTCTTGCTGTGACATCATAGGAGATTTCCTATTCCTTATGTCAGACTCTAAAAGCCATATATTCAGAGTTTCTCTACTGTTCATTACTTTTTGCAAGTACCAAAGCTGAGCAGTGCTTATAACCACATTATTCAAGGATTCATAGAACTATTAGAAGAAATTAAATGTCATTAATAATACAAGAAAGTCATTAATGTTTCTAATAGCACAAGTTTTAACCTCTAGCCTTGGCATTGAAAGAATAAGAATTAAAGTATCTGAGGATGTAGAGTAACAGTAAAACAGAAGTAGAGCAAGAGCATAAATGGTGCTGCCTCTAGAAGCAGTAGACAGGTTAGCATTGGGCTCATGGTTTTGCAGGGTGTCCTCTGTGGAGAAATACCAGATTCAAGGAGGCAACTCAGATGAGTGACTGATCGTATCCAACATCCATTTGCACTTGCAGAAGAGAGGTTTGTCTGGATGAAATTCAAGACCAACAGAGGGGCACAGCAGCATGGATGGGTCAGCATCACGAGCTTTATGGAATGTCTGCAGGGGTCTTTTGCCCTCTCCTCTGGAAATGCAGAGATCTTCTGTCATGGTGTGATGGTCTGAGCCCTGGCCAAAGGCCAGACGCCCACCAAAATCAGTCTGTTACTCCCCTTCTTAGTTGGACTGGGGAGAAAAAACATAATTGGGCGGCTCAAAAGACAAACTCGTTAATGACGCGGGCAAAACAGACTCAACATAGAGAGCAGAAGAGAAAAGTTATTTAATTTATTACACCACGCTAAAGAGAAAAAACAGTGAAAAAAAGAACCAGAGTCAGGAGTGCAACCAACAATCTTGAAAACGAATGCAAACCAAGCAAACACTTCCCCCCCCACTCCCTCCTTAGTAGGCTTTAGTTAGAAGCTTGCTCCCTTCTTCCCTCCTGGTCGCAGCCCAGGAGGGGCAGGGACTGGGGAAAATGGGGGTCTCGGTAACACCTTCCCCCACCCCTCCATTCTAAAGCAGACTTCCCGTTCAGCCATGATTTTGCTCCCTTCTTCCCCTCTCCTGCTTGCAGCACAGGACAGGGGGGCAGGGACTAGGAGATGGGGGCTTCGGTCAGTCCCTTGCAAGATGGTTTCCTTCTCGGCCGGGATGGGGGCATCCATTCCACACAGCCTCCCCCTGCTGCACCGTAGGATCTCACCCACAAGAGCCAGTCCTCCACGAACTTTCTCCAAGGCAAATCTCTTCCCACCGGGCTTCATCTCTGCTCTGGCAGGCAGCAACAAATCACAGTGTCTCTCAGTCCCAGTCCTCCACGGGGCTATAGGCCTCCTCCAGCAAACCTGTTTGGCTCATCTCTGTAGGTCGCTTGTGCTGGCAGGGGCTCATCCCAACGTCAGTCACGGCATCTTCTCTATGTCTCCACCGGCTCCATCCAGCGTGGAGCCTCTCCACCGGGCAGGTCGGGTCTCTGCCTCCTCCATGGGTCCTCTCTACTGGCTACTCCAGGTGCTTCTGCTCGGGCTGCAGGGGCAAACTCGCCTGGGTACCTGGGAGCGCCTCCTCCTCCCCCAGCCTTCCCGGCCTTTTATGTCTGTCAACTGCTTACATTCACAAGCAAATATACATCACAATGCTCTTAATGGGCCAAACTTTGCGGTCTTTCCTGGCACTCCAAGTTCTGGTTGGAGTCTGTGTCTCCTATATGTGATTCCCAGAGGCGCTATAAGCAGGCTTGCAGAAGATTCCAGCAGCCATTTTCTGCCAGACCTGGTCCTCTCTCAGTAGAACTGCAACACATGGTTAAACCATGATGGCCAGACCAAACAAACACCTCTCTTTGATGCTGTCTTCAAAGTATCACGCTATTTTGAACATTCAATACCTGTGCTCCCAGTAGTCTGCATCATCCCTTAACATTCTTTGTCCTGACTTTCCCCCTTCCTTACATTGTTTTGTTTCAAACATTGTTCTCTTGCTTGCCAGCCTCCAGCTCTTTGTCCTCCTGTTCCAGGATATCTCTTGATGTTCACACATTTCAACAAGTCATAGGGAAGAAGCATGGAGTATTTACACCCGTAATTACCATGTCTTCAGGCAGACCGAATGCAAAATAAGTAAAGCAGGGAATACCTTATAAGCATCCAACAGAGCTCAATTGACATTTATGAAAAAAATGTTTAGGTGTCAAATCTTCTCTGAAAATTCAAGGTACTCAGGCTGTTTGGACACAACCAGTGCCAGCTTTCTTTTGGACAAAGATTCAGCTTGCCTCCCACCTTTTCTTCCTTCCTCTCTCCTCCCTCATTGTCAGCACCCATTGTGAGCTCTTGCCAAATCTGAAAACCTTGGCCTGGATTGTAAAGCCTGTTACCCTTGAAAAGAGAAAAAGGTTAAGTGCTGAGACAAGAGCGGAGTGATGTGAAGGAAAGGATCTCTGCAGCTAGTAGGTCCGTTACCAAACCGTTGTAAGTACTGGAATCAGATCTTTTCCACACCGTGACACCTCTCTAGCTAGATCACCTACTGTTCTTTTAATAGAAAATTCAATAGAAAATGACATTTCCTTTGAAGAAGGTGCTCTGTATTCAGAGGTAGCTTATGTATCATGTGATGCATGAGCTGCTGCTGTAAAAGACTCTTTTTTGAGGTTTGGGGTGATTTTTTTTAACAGTGTCGCATTGTAAACTCCAACATAAAACTCCAGCTGTCCCTTTACACACTTGGCTTTTTGGCAATCATTCTAATTTCTTTTTCACTTGAATAGTCATAATTCATATACAGACACACACACACACACACACAGACACTCTTCTTTTTCTCATTGGCTTTGTCGTGGTTTTGGCTGCACGCTCCTTTGGGCAAAATGGGTAAAGTTGGCTTTATGCACTACAAAATGGCAGGATGTAAGGATTCACTTGGTTTTGATGTGTTAGTAGTATTTTATGGATAAAGTGTGAAGAAAGCTGTATAATTGGGTTATACAGAACAGTGCATCTGCATAAAAAGAAGGAGAAAGACCTTTCGTCCATTCACTGGGTATGGGATTGCAGTGCTAGAACCATTTCAGACAGTGTGTTTGTGTCCAATAGAATGTACAGTGAGGTCTCTGCTCATTCCCTCCCAAGTATTAGTGGTTAACCAACATCAGGAATAAACAAGTCATAAACAATGCATTTATTTTAATTTTTCATTTTAGACAAATAGAGCTGGCCATTCTCATAGATCTCTAGCTTGCCAGCTACTAGTGGAGCAGCAAAAGTGGAAGGAAGATGGAGCATGCAACCATGTGACTAAAAAAGAGGATCTTCTTTTGCCATCCTCCTCAAAGTCTCAATTCATTGTGAAGTATTTCATACTTTGTAGTTTGCCATGGGCAAAGCAGTCAAGACAGATTTTTGGCAGAAGCGGTATATGCTTTTGACTTGCAACCTTCAAGAAGGAATTGTTTTTTTGTCCATTTAAATAATAAAAAAAGTTAATACAATGATCTGAGAACTAATATATTAATGTTCTCTTTCCTATCCCTCCCAAATGATTCTACTAAAGGCTAAAAACTGGGTAAGTCAGTTAAAACCACATATTACCTCTCAGAAAAAGTTCTTGCTGTTACAAAGCAGGAGCTAGACTTGTGAAGGTTTTAGACTACTTTATTTTGCATTTGTTATCTTCTTCAGAGGTTACTGTAATAAGTCCCTCTACTCATTTGCAGGATGGAAACCATTTGTAAGAGGCTATGTGACACAAATGGGACACAAGCACGAGCTCCAGCCTTACCCAGGACCACTGAAGCTCCAGCTCCAGCACACATGCTTGGCCTCAGGGTGAGGAGAGGCCAAACAACACTTCAATCTGCTTATGTGGTATCAACATGTGGTTGCTTACAGATGACAGCAAACACAAACAACCCTCAGCCCTGGGCAGAAGCTCCTTTGTCTCCACTGTACCCACCAAGAGAAGTTGAGCAATGCTGACAGCAGTGTCCCTGGGGATTTTAGATCCCAAAGATCCACTTCTTCCCTCAGTGTTCCTACATGGATCAGGAGAAGAAGGTTGTGCTGACCCACAGTGCTCAGTAGCTGGGAACCACAGGTCTCTGAGATGTGCTTTGAGTAGCTCCAGAGGCAGTCAACTGCATTTGCATAGTGTTGCCCCTGAGCTGTCAAGTTCTGCTAGTTTGCTGTCCAGGTGCTGCATGATACCTATCTGATGGTGCTGCCACAGAGCTCTGTGAGGCCACTGCACACCCATTACCTCAGATTCCTTCCAAGTGGTAGAGTCATGCCCGGGGAAACCTGGCCTAAGACTTCAATAAAGCGTGGCACTAGTTTCCCAGTACTTTTAACAGCTGCTCTCTCTTATTCTTACAACCATAGCATCTCTGCATATAATTTACATTCCTGCATATATCCTTCTATTTTTTTGGCATCACTGAATTGCTTCCAAATTTCTTTTCTATTTAGTCTAATAGACGTAAAACATTATTTAGATTTAAACTCATAAAAATGACCAAAAGCAGCTGTATCTTCACAAGCTGTTGGATGAGAACCAAATTCTTACATACACTAATGGGAATTAATTTCAGAACACAGTCTCAATAAAAAAAAAATCCTGTATTTCATCTTACCTGAAAGATTAAAAAAAAAAATAAACCTTTTTTTCTGAGTTTGTTAAGAAACAATTGCTTCTAAAAAGTCTATTATTCTCAACTGCTCTAAAGACAAAACTCCCACCCAAGGCAGAAGTCAGTCTGGAAAATTTCCTGGCTGTCTCCTCGTGGAAGAGGTTAGAAACAGATGGGTGCTTGCATTGGAGCACAACAAAGGGGTTAGCAGTGAGGAAACAACGCTTTCCAGTCTCTCCCCAACACCTGACTCCTGAGAACCATCCTGTCATCCCACCATCACCTTAGTCCTAGTGCAGCAAAATGGGATCCCTGTGCCTACACACACAGTGCTGAATGGCACGGAATCCACCATCAAAGGCTTTGGTGCCACATATGCATGGAAGCATAACGGTTGCATTTCTGATGTTCTCCTTCATGTTTTCTTCTTAGAAAGTTTTCTTGACTCTGTCTTGAGTAAAATCCAAGGAACAATTTTTTTGTCCTCTTCAGAACAAGGAAAATTCATAGTCAGTTTACTTTACTGAGATTTTTTTCCTGAATCAGTCAACAAGTGGGAGGCCCACCACAGGGCTGAACTATGCCAACAGGTTCTCCACCAAAGGAGGATGATGTCCCTGAGGAAAGTGGAATCTATGGCACCAAGCTAGGTTCCTGGTAATTTGAGCTCAACTGGGCAATGTGAAACGAGGAATAGCCCCACAGACTAACTGTGTCATTTTCCAGTCTCTGGCTCCCAATCCACCTAAAACTTCTGTTGGAAGAGTCCTGTGTGGAGAAGGATTGGAAAATGCTGCCATGACTGCCCTGGTGCCGTTTCTTTGCAGGAGGGAAAAGCCTGTGTAAACAGTCGCTTCATTTGCAATTCTCCGAGGCACAGTTGGAACTAAGTGAGGATGTTAAGACTAAACCATCTGCAGTTTGTTTAACTGTTTCCTTTTTAGAGGTGAACAATAGTTTCTCAACAAAACAGTCATTAATGAGAAGCAGTGTTGTGCCAGAATTTTGTTGCTCTTTTGCTTTCTGTTTAATTCTTTCATTCCCTCTGCTTCTCTTTCTTGCTTTCTTTCTCACTTTCTTGCTTTCCTTCTTCTTTCTTGCATTCCCTTGCCTTTCCTTTCCTTTCCTTTCCTTTCCTTTCCTTTCCTTTCCTTTCCTTTCCTTTCCTTTCCTTTCCTTTCCTTTCCTTTCCTTTCCTTTCCTTTCCTTTCCTTTCCTTTCCTTTCCTTTCCTTTCCTTTCCTTTCCTTTCCTTTCCTTTCCTTTCCTTTCCTTCCTCCTTTTCTCCTTCTCTCTCTTCCCCCTTCCTTCCCCACTTCCTCCTTCCCTCAATTCTTCATGCCTTCCTATTTGTTTCCTCTTTCCTCTTTCCTCCTTCCTTTCTCTGGAAAATGTTTCCAATGTTTAGGTTTCCTAAGGTCCTGGGGTTTACTTTTCCCTCACTTTTCACAAGTGGCATTAATGGATTGAACAGGAGAGGAAGAGAAGTGGAGAAGGCTGAGAGGAAAAAAACCTCAGATTTTATGAAGATCATTCTTTTTATGGAAAATGATATATTACTTCTCAGTAAGAGTCCTGGTATAAGTCATTTTATTATATTTGGCAGGTAAAAAGTTTGACTACCCATATCTGAAGAACTATTGTTTCCATATTAAGCAGTTCAGCATTTTTGTGGTTAATTATGTCATTAATTTTTAGGCTGGAAAGGATTACATTTTGTTCGCATTTATGCAGAGCAGCTAATCCAACACCATTGCAAACACACTGCAAACAGAAGCTATTCAAAGTATCTCAAAGGGTATAGTGTTTATGAAGCGAGTAAATCCAGAATTTTCTTGATCATCAGGAGCAAAAACAACAAGAACAAAAAAAGGAATTGTCCAAAGTCAGTAGGGCTTGACTGTGCACTGTCTTCCATTTCCCCAGATTACAGCTACACAATTCAGCTGGAAAGGAAGAAAAAGCAAGATATTTATGTGTTATCTCAGACAGCTCTCAAAGTAATTTTAGTATATGCCTGTTTTCTGATTCTTATTCAAGTGGGGTTTGAAACTTGACACGCTTCCACTTTGGGTCACATTTCCCAAGGCAGACCCAAACTGGAAATGATCGGATTGCGCGCTCTCTGCTAGACCTCTTCCAGCTGTGGCTGTAACTGCTTGGCAGGGACACTGCGCTGCGGAAACATGTGACAAAGGATTATCCCAGATAGTGCCCACAAAAGCAGAAAATGGCTATTCTCCATCTAGAGTAGTCATCTTCTCAGGATCATGGGCTCCAGGACACATGCATAAGAGAAGTGTGCAGAACAACAATGTAGAGGACACCTTATCAGCTACTGAGCATTTTCTTTCCTGGTAAACTCTGTGTCTATAGGCTCCATTTCATCAGATTACCTACTGTCTTACAAAATCTTCCCAAAAAACCTTTGCAAACAGGTTTGAATTCAGCTGTCATGATCCATTTACATATCAGAAAACTTAATTACGTCACTTCTTGTTTCTTTTCCGTGCCATGTATGAACATAGGGAAGAGCCTGGATCTCAGCACAGGCTTTGAGAGACATTGTGGGAAGTGATTTTTCATTTCTCCTTGTTTTTCCTGTCTTATTATTCCATGAGAGAACTTACATTTTTTCATAATTACAGACCCATTTTATCAGGTATCTTCAGTCAGGGAGCAAAAGTTAAAATTAGGTTAAAAAGTAAGTTTTCCCCTCAGTGAAGTTAAATGTATTTTAAAATAGTAATTTTTTTTTTTCTTTTCTGACAGGCAAAAACACCTTTGCCAAAGTGAAATATCTTTGGGAATTTCAAATTTATATGTCATTAGTCTTTTTAGTGCCTGTGTTAGTCCATCTCACTAGACTAAAAAAGCTGCAGAAATGGGATGTAAAGATGAGATCTTCCTAGCACTCAAGGAAACAGAAATTTTGAGAAAAAAAGGCATCATGCAGCAGACAAAACAACACAAAGTAATGAGGTGAGTATGCAGTTCAATAAATAGATCATTTCCAAACTGCTGTCTACAGATCACTGCCAGTCTTTAGGAAACTGCTAAATGACTGCAGAACCATATTAAAATGTACATCACTTATCTCATCTCTAGAGTGTTTTTAATTATATGTTTGATGAAAAGGCCACATCATCTTCACAAGAAATAATGTTGCCCATTGCCTTAAAAAGATTGGTTCAAAATGCTTTCTCTCAGACACACTAAATCTGGAGTAATGCTGGTAACTGAGAACAGATTTCAGCTTCATCATTAGAACATATTCTGTCTAAGAAAGAGATCACCAAAGCCATTCAATAAGCTCTCCAAAACGCATATGTCTTGCTACATATTTGCTCAGTCACCATACTAATGTGATGCATGGCTTCTTGTATGGTAGAAGTTTTTCATAATTTTTTTCAGACTGCCATTTCTTTCTCAGGCTGGTTCTCCATCAGATAAATGGCAATGATCCTTGTCTTCAGTACAAACCTACATTTAACCCAGGAAGGCATATTATTACTGTAACTTTAAGACAATATCAACATGACTATAGCCTGTTCCTTTTCTCAGAGTAAGAATTAAATTATTCATATCCCAAAAGTATTGGTTCTGTTATTGAAAAGGAAGTATCTATTCAAACTTGTGGTACGTACAGAAAGGTACCATCTATACTTACCACTGGACCTCTTTCCACCTGAAAAGCATCAGATATTTTGCAAGAAGAATAAGCAGTTGTCCTCACTAGAGCTTTGCACTCACATAGCTCTACAAAGGTAATGAATGCCCATGGATGTTCCTTCAGTAGTCCATGTGCTGTTACAGGATTAACCACTTTTAAAACACCTATATGCAAGTGATTTTGGCCACATACAGAGAAGTTGATTTCAGCTACACAAAAAAAGCAGCTTGGGCAAAGCAAGTACTCTCTGAACAGCACAGATCATGGTGAGAAGAGATCATAGTGAGAAAAGTTAGGTTCAGCAAAACAACACAAATGTGAAAACGTAAACCTTGGACAATAAGGAATCACTCAGTTATATTGACCAATCTCAAAACTGTGAACAGGCAAAATATCATAAACTTTCAAGCAATTCGATCTTAATTATGGATTTGAAGAATTCTGCATTTCACACCAGACCCTTCATGCATGTTCAGGACTAAATTGGATTGTGAGGAAAACAAGCTTAGTGTAGCGGACTGCCATGAGAATGCAAAATGCTTGTGCTCCCATCATGTCCAAGGCCAATGTCCCAGGCTGGCTGCCGCCACCAAGGGAAGATCCAAACATGGGGTGCACAGAGCTGTGCTGGAGGAAAGGGGAGCCTGCCTAGCTGCAGATAGACCTGTTTCCTCTGTGGAGCAGAGTGCTCTGTTCCTGCTTCAGCATCGTTCGATCTGCCACTCTCCCCCAGTCTCTGCTAGCCCCCTGCTTCCAGCCGTAGGTTGGGAAAGTTCAATTTTGCCTGTGGTGATGAGGAGCCTTGAACTGTCTCTGCGTGTATTTATGTGCAGATGGGGTTATTCATGCAGCTGTGCTCCAGAAACCTCCAGTGGCTTCTGTTTTCCCGAGCATGAGTTCTGCGAGGTGGGTCCCATAAGGTGCTGGTTCACCCATGAAACCAGGGCTGGGGAAGAAGAGGAGCTACTGAGTTTACAGTCTGGGAGCTTGGGAAGGAGTGAAACTCAAGAAGCAATCATCTATTCTAGCATATAACATTTTCTGTATGGAAGAACAACCTATCTGCAGTCTGTGCAGTTTCTCCCTGTTTTAGGAGGCTGGAAACAAACCTCCCCCTCTATAATCCACACAGCCCAAAAAGCTGAGGGGGAAAAAAAATCTCCATTGTCTTCACAGTACTAAAAAACAGACAGAAGGAAAAAAAAATAACGCAGTTCCACATCAGGACAGGGAAAGAGAAATCAATTAAATGAAAGCAAAACCATATGTGGATGTTTTGGAGTACAACCAGCTTGGTAAATAAATTACATTGATAAATGAAACATAAATATATTATGCATATGCAGTAGTAAATCGTGATATGCCACATGTATCTTTCATTCCAAGTATTACAAAGGCTTTACAGGTCATGAACAGACCTGCACCTAACTAGCTACAGAAGAGTCTGTGTGGGGTTTGACAAAATCTGGCATTGTCATGTGTGTTAACCACTGGAAGAAGCTATCTCAGTTATATATGCAGATTATATCAGACTGTAACTGGGCCAGTTTTTAAGAAAAGACTCAAGTTTTAGAGGATATCTACAACCACAACAACTGTCTGAAATAAGTAGAAGACAAGACAATGTAAATAAATGGTAAAAGTATCAGGCATAGATAAAAAACAATCAACTGTGTAAATAGAAGATAAGGAGTGACTGGATGGAGATAAATTGTGAAGACAAGAGCTGTGGATTATCCTGGACCACAGCTGAACATGAGTCAATGGTGCCTCACTGCTGGGAGACAGACACCCTCAGGGGATGTCCAAAAGGACTGCCAAAGATGGGACACATGAAGTAATCCCTCAAACCCACTCTGCCCTGATAAGAATTTTGTCCATTTTTGAGCACGATGACTTGAGGAAGATGTCAGCCAACCAGCAAGAACACAGAGGACAGCTCTGCAATGTCTGTGAAGCCCAGAACAAGATGCAGGGAAAAGTGCTGCATGGAGGACATACCAGAAAACAAAGTAAAATGGCTTCAACAGTGTAAATGTATACACTAGGAAAACCCCTTACAGGTAGGAAAAATATTTATAGTTGTCAAGGAAAATGTAGGCTAAGCAATGAAAAAAATAGTAAAAAGTAGATTGACCAAGCCCTTAGATATTTGTCTAAGGGTGCTGTTCAAGCCACATCTCATAAAGCTGTTAAAATTAGCATAGACTAATATTTCTGGAAAGAGTTTAAATATTGATTAGATAGGAGATGGAATAACTGACTTTTTTTTCCCACACAGAATTTATGAAGAAAGTTCATGTTTCTACTTCCTCTGGCTGATGTTGAAGGCATAAGTTAGAGAAGTTGCAAGGCATCTTCCAAAAGCAGGTTTCAGAGAAAAATTGCCTTGTGTGTGTTGAATACCAGCATTTATGTGAAGAATTAATCCTTCCAATATATTCACATAAATAAAACACCTTTGTCAAGTGATTTCTGGGTTAGTAGTGGAAAACAAGCAGGCAGTACCATGGATGAATAATGGCCACGAGTGAGGTTTTAGAAAAATATTTTTATTGTTTTGCAGTGTTCAAGTGGGTCTCTACCTTTTTAATGCTTCTTGAACTTTTACCAGGTGTCACCACAGGATGACACAGTGTATGAAACCCACTGTTTAGGAAACACAACCATGTAGAGTTACACCACATGTGAGTTGCAACAGCAGCTACATCAATCAAGACACATATTCCTGGGCTGTTTGTACTCTTTGGTGTTTAAACGGAATTGGCCTCTGTGATTCTCAACACCCCAAACACAAACAAAGCTGTAATAACTCACAACTTAATGAAAGCAAACTCTTTATAATACACACATACCCTGAAACTTGCAGGGTCTTTCAAGAGAAAATCTTAGCTCAGCCAAAACATGCAGACAAAAGAAGAAGTTTAAATCCCTTCCAGACGCGGAGGCATGAGACACAAGGATATGTTCTATTTATTTAACAAGCCAGAGCTGGAGCAAGAGCCCTCACAATACAATTGCAGTGGTAACAAGAAAAATACAGCAAACCAAGTATTACAACCCATGAAAGATGAAGCCAGCGGTAGGATTATGGAACCTGCACACCCAGACATTTTAATACCTATGCCAGACAAAGTGCTGCATGATAATACGAACACAATGAAACACTAGAAATCCAAATCCAATGAACAGATGGAAAGGCAAAGCTTCTCTGGTGAACCTACATTTCACTGAAGGCTTAACTCCTAGCTTCATCTAGAGCAGCCATCCATTAGAAGTCACCCTCAGTTCATCCTCCACAGCAGTTTGGAAATACTGCTGTGTCCTATGCTATTGTGAGGAAGAGCAACATTAGATCATTCTCCTGTAGAAAGAAGAGAATACTCCTTGGATGATGTTGAAATTGAATCTGCAGATACAACAAACACTAGCAGCATGGTAAAAATACAGGGAAGGTTTGAGTGAAGCACATGTTGCACAAGATGTGTAAAGTCATTGCCCAAAAGTGTCTCCAAGAGAGCAGTCAAGGCCCTCAGGCAATAGAAATTCTGCTATGGTAACACAGGATTTGACCTGCAGCTTTATCATAGAGCCCTGCCAAATCCAGAACTGGAAAAGCAAAGGTGGGCCCAAACAATGATTACAATTAAAGGGCAGCTAATAGAAATTAGAGCAGTGGTCCTGCTTGGTCCTATGGGACACATGGGTTTTTTTCCTCAGAATTGAGAATCATAGAACCATAGATCAAAAATTATGTAGAGAGCTGTCATGTCAGAAATGCACATTTTTTGAAAGCTAGGAAATTCCTGGAGAACAGGAATCTGATGGAAAATCAGAGCTTTACGTCTTGCATTTTGCTCTGTAGAAAAACATGGGGAGGGCATTTCCACTGAGCAGAGGTCTTAACTCCAGAAGAGTCAGGGCACTCCCATGGGGTTGCTTCAAGATCCATTTTAAAAGGTAAATCCCATAACCCCTAACTATTTCCCATTTTGGCCTATGCTCGTGTTATCATTGTATCTCACAAAAACTTAAGACATAATAGGTCAAATCACATAGAATAGGCTAAACCTTAACAGGGGATTAAGAAAGAAAGAAACACAGCATGTTGTGTGATCTTGATTCCAGGCATGGTTTCTTTGACATTAGTACCAATTTTTAACACTATGCATGTAGAGACTTGCTTTAAATGGAGTATGTCTTGAAAAGGTCAGCTCAGAACTAGATGCAGTAAGAAAGATCAGTAATTTTTCTTGGTTCAGAGTCAGTAGAAGCCAACAGTGGTAGTAAACTGATCTTCTCAAAGACAGCCATGCTTGACTGAAGGCTCAAGACAAGAGGATCTTTTTCAGTCCTGGTAATCTCAGCTGACTCAGCTCTTTCCTGGGTTAAGACAACATTGCAGAGAGGGACTTGGACTTTTGATGAGTCATGGCTTGAGTGGCACTTGATCACGTACTTGATTCTGTGGGCAAATAACATAATGGAGAGGTTCGTACCGAAGCAGGCCAATGTTTAAAATACCCTTATGTAGAGAATCTCCTTGGGGTAAGTACCAGCTCAGGAATCATTGACACATGACAGGTTGTAACAATTTAATTCAGTAGACATTCATCATAGGAAAGCTGTCTAACGTGTCTAGACATCTAAAGGCCATGTAAAATTATACAGGAAGAAGATTTGGCCTCCAAATCCTCCATGATTTTTTTTTTTACTCTTCTTTTTCTTCTGTTACTCTAGAAGTTTTATGTTCCCGTATAACTGGAGGCTGTTCCTGTAGAAGCAGTGGGACTTGTGGTTAAATGAAGCTCACATTCAAGTTTGTGTTTGGAGTATCAAGCGCTCCACTAGCACTGTTTTAATCAAAGGGGAGCATTTCCTCTTTTCTACTGGTCAGCACCAAACCCAAGGAGGATCTGAACTCCATGCGCCCTGGAGATCAAAAGAGCTCTTTCAAGAGGAAGAACAGTGAATAACTGTAAAGGAAGTTACAGCTGTTTGCCATTTAATGAAGTTAAATGCATGTGTAAATGTTTATAGACTCCAGGCTCAACTTAATTTTTTGGAAGCAAGACTTTTCCAACATAATCACTTACTCCACTATTTCTTTTCCTGGTGGATTGTTCACTATGCATAATTCCTTGCAATAATCTGCAAACACTTCATGTATCTGAACAAACTGAAACACCGTATTACCTACCTAGCTTCACATGAGTACTACAATGTTTTATGCCTGAAAATAACCCCTATGCAAACCATCCACACTAACATGATTTGTTTGGTTTTTTTAATCTGATCTTTTTCCTCCACTCTCCTAGGTACATAATTAGATACTGTTTGAAAACAACACAGTAACAACAACGAATCCACTCACATTTCTGGGTAGGGGCCAAGGGCTCCTTATGAATTGAATAAATGGTTTCCTCTAAGCAAGTCAAACTTTCAACCTCTCATCTGGAAAATATTATGTGAGCAGAAGCTCAGGATCAACTATTACCTGCCGAGTCTGAGGCTGCTGTCAGTCGATGTTTACTCCTTTTTCCTGAAGGAGTAAGCAATATACAGGTCTTAAAATAGAGGTTAAAACAGTCTTTGTAATCAGGTGAGTGTAAAAGTGAGAGGCAATTTAAAAAAAAACTGTAGAAGCTGAATTTAACTTGGTTAAATCTAGGAAAAACAGAGGCTCTTTTCCTTTTACCTATATGGGATTGTTCCCTTCCTCCAGTCTCTGAGCTGCCTGACAAAAAGACCTCCCAAAACCACTCACTGGATCTCCTGCATCACTTTTTGCTGGTTTTCCTGCAGACAAGAAGCCAGGAGAATTTACATAATAGCTTTGAGATTAGAGGCATTTTATGCTTGAGGGATCAGAGTGGATAGCAAGCAGTGCCTGGGTAAATGTCTATAATTAAGTAATAACGACATATGGGATCTGAGCAAAGATCACCGTAAATTTATTTCCATAAATGGCTGATTAATCCCAGTTAGAGCTACTACAGAAAAATCAGATGTGTCTCTGTTTTTCACATTACATCTCACTCTTGGCTTCTCTCTTAAAGCTTTTCTCCACTCTGCTTTCTTGTGATTCCCTTGCCACTGCATGTCAGAGCCCAGGAACTCTGTTTCTGGGTGAGGAAAACAGTCCATCATTCATCTCCGCTGGCTCTAGCAGTGAAGAATCACTAGCTCCTACCGTGGCACAATATATTAATGGCATCCTTGTAATAGAGAAGGGGAAGCAATTGACTCACAACACAAGCTGCATTGAAAGGGCTGCTGCAGCATTTACTGCTCAAAGGACGAAACATCTCTGAATGTCAATGGACCCCATGCAGCTTCCACCTCTGTCTCATCGACCTCCGGACAAGACAGCCGGCGGTAGGAGCAGGGAAAGTGGATACCCCGGCTCACAGACCTGACAGAGCTCCACATCCAGGCGCAGTGTGACAAGCTGTCAGACTCATAAAATGTTTTGACCTTGAACGCCTCACCAGAAGGAAGGAGAGTGGCACTGCCATCACCCGCAGCCCTCCCCTCTAAATTCAAGGCACAAATCTCTAAATAGTTCATCAGCGCTCGCACAGCAATGTGCCAATCCCAAAACAATCCACTGAGCCCCCTCAATGAAATGCTTCCCCTGCTCCCCCCACCACCCCTCTGCACCCCTCCTCCCTCCCTTCCCCATGAAACAAAACACCCCTGTTTCTCTTTCCGTCAGTCCAGGAGACTACAAGAGCCATATTTAAACTCAGATAAAATAAAGGCATGTCCCTTATGGCCAAAGTGTAAGATGTCATTTAAATAAACTTTCACAAAAATCACAAAGTGCTCTGCTATAAATGAGTGATTCTTAATGCAGCCAGTGATCAACAAACTCACTTCCTAATTAAGTGTAGGAGCGTAATGAGGAACAGGGCATCCTTTGTTTCACCAGCCCGTGTGAACTCCAGCCACAAGTCCCCAGACTCCCCTAACTCCCGCGTTCAGAGCTTGTAATTAGTACATAAGGAACCAGGTACTACAGCAGCAGCCCCTTTGACAGTGGGTCCATTCACGGCCAGCCAGATGTGACGAGCATTCAAAGGGGGCCGACTGACTCACATATTGCGTGGTGTTGTATGACACTATAATCTCTGGTTTTCAGCCCTACAATCAACAGGCACTGTCATTTTTAATGCATTCTAATTAGCTGGTAAGGTTTACAGAAAAGTTCAGCGATGCCAGCAGAGCTACTGAGCTGGCTGGTGGAGGGTAGGTTGGTCAGTGTGCCTACTGTTTCATAAACTACCCCCAGCTTCATTAGCAACAGAGGTATTCACGCCAGTGTGATAAAAATTGGATCAAGGGGTGCGTAATTAATTTAGGGATGCCCTTTTGAAATATTAACACACAAAATAAAAGCAAAGCGTGAAAGATACACACAGAAAAGTGTGATGATGAACAAAAGTGAACCTCCACTTGAGGCACCAGGAAGTCTCCAAGGGGACTTCAGTCAAACTGCCCCATCAGCTATCCCCCTCTGAACAGTAAGCCACTGTTCATTCAAGGCTCCCTTCCAGAAAATCCGACTTCTGAGGCAGCAGACTGCACTCAGAGGTCAGCAGCCGTTGTTATCTCCCTTGCAGAGTCTCTTAGTCTCAGGTCTTGGATGAGCTCAGTAGCCTCATCTGGACTGACACCCACCAAAGGGGCATATTACCCCCGTCAGCCAGTAGAAGGTAGTAACAGGAGGTAAAAAGTGACAAAATATTTGATACAAATTTATCATTAGCACTACTGGATGTAAACTGCTCCTCTGAAAGTAGGAAAACGCAGTCCTTCTGTATCTGACATTGCACTGTTCTGCCAGCAAAACAAGATGGAGAATGCACCACACATTCAAAGCCGCTTTCCAGCCAGACAGCCATCAGCCTTGTAACAACAGAAAAATTTTCATACAACACTGTAAAGCAGCACTTAAAGAGCAGAGAAATGCCACTCAATGATTCACACCAGGGCCTGTATGAATCCATGCTTATTGCAGGCTTACAGAGAGCCGTCACAGCAAAGGCTTTTGCAGCCAGCTTGTGTCTATTAGCTCTGGTCAGGCAAGTATATGGGCACAGATTACAAAAGAATGACAGGTGAGCTGGTGATAATTACTGAGCACCATCAACAAATTATTAACTGCAAATGAATCCACCTAACAAAAAAGCTGAGATGCCACAGGCTATTACATGCTCACATCAATCATTCACTGAATTAAATGTCATCATCATCATCACATTCACCGAGGAATATCAAGTTTGCTTGTAAAATAGGATAGAGAATCAAACCAAATGTTTTAAATGTAAATTGCACCTTTAGATTTAATGGTAACTAACCATAAAACAAAGATGCAGGGGAAAACATTTTTCAGAACTGTGTGCACATGCCAGATAGCATCAAATGAAAAATCCCTTTTGAGGAAATAGATTCTCTATTCTTATCATATGTCAGAGGAACAGCCCTGTGCTGATACTTGGAGACAAGTCAGTCATTCATCTAGAAACAATCTTCAAACTGTGAGGCATTTTCAAGTTATTTGTTCACTTTGTTTCCTTTGTAGATTAATGAGTTCAGGCTATGCCTTGAGTAATGCCATGCTGAGATCCTTCTCTGTCTAGTTCATGCTTCTTAGCCACTCAGAGAGAGGTTACACTGCACCACAGCCAGTTATCCCAGGTTAGCCTCAACTGCTCCATACAGATGTAGCATAGAGATCAGAAATGAGACTTTTGCAAAGGCCATTCCTGAAACCCACAGTCGTGATAGAGCAGGAAAAGAACGATATGAAAAACTCCCAACTCCCATCCCGTGGCAAGACTGATGTATCCCATTAACTAATACCTGCATCTCTAGCAGCTTTCCTCCAGTGATGATCTACTGGAGAATGATTAATAACAGAGTGATGATTAATAACACAAGTATAAAGGAGGGAAAGGCAGTGATGGAGAAGACAGCTTTTCAAGTAGCACCCAGTGTAGTCTGTGATTACATATGCTCCATCACATGAATAAGGCTGCTTGTTATGTGTTAGGCAACATCAGACACCAGTCAGATGCATTAGTCATCTATTTACCCATGTCAAAACTAATATGAGAAAAAGTGATGGCACACAGGCATTATAGGTTTTTTAACAATACCATTAAGGAAGAATTATCAATGACCCAGCCTCTGCTGCACGTGACCTCGAGGCAGGCTGCCTGCCCATTGCTGGGTTTCAATGTCTGAGAAGAGATGGTCTCTAGTAGCACATACACATCATTTCAGGATCTGACCTGGTTTTATTCTGGAAGCCTTTTCTCCTGTTGTAGCTGCTGGATATTAGAAGTGCACAGCTACCTCCCCTATGGTAAGCTGATGGTATCTTTGAACACTGCATGGAAAGCCACATACCCCGCACAGCTGCCACCCAAGAATCTCACCCCAGTGGCCTAACACCTGAATATTAATTTATCAAAACGCAAGAATCACAAAATCTGGCACAATCATGTATTTAATACATGATAGAGGGAAAGGGGTGGTACAAGAAATTCCTGCAAAGTGGGATTGGCACAGTTTTTTTTAAATCAATGGATTTCCACAGCAGAGTTTGACTGATTTTCTTCTTCTTATCTCTTCCTATGTCTTTACCCATCACTTGTACTTCCCATTGAATGGCTTGCTTTTTTGCTTTTTCCCCCCTTCTCAAATTCCTTTCTGATAAAAAATCCACTTTGCTAAAGTGGATTCTGAACTCAGAAAGGTTGGCATACAGGACCTGCAAAAGAATTCGCTTGATTCATGCATTCGAAGAGCAAAAAATAATTAAATAATAAGCAAAATCTCCTATGCTGACACCTATACAGAAGTCACAAACTTCGGTCAACCAATGGTTGTTTTTTATTATCTTCAACATTACTGTTCAAGATTAGTACTCATTTGTTGTGCTTTTTGCAGAGCTATATTTCTCTAACCATGAATCTTGACAAAAAGAAAAGCTCTGTCCAAACTCCCTTGTCCTGCTGAGGAGAAGGGCTCTGAAGCGGGAGACTCCGTCGAGGGACCCCTTTCTGCAAGCGACAAGCCCCGGGCATAGATCCGCGAGGGCAAGGGAGAAAAGGCGACAGAGATCAAAAGGAGAGAGGCAGAGGTGCGGCCAGCAGCGGCCATCAGCACCCATCAGCACCCATCATCAGCCATTGCTCGTCCCCTGCACTGCCCGGAGCGGTGACTCATCGGGGGCGGAGCTAAGGGCGACAGCAATTATCCCTCTCCATACAAGAGCAGCCTCTGGGAGCGCGGCGACCCGGAGCGCGGCGAACAGGACGGGCAAACAGGGCGTGGCGCGTCAGAAGGGCGTGGCGCGGCAGTTAGCGCAGGCAGGGCGAGCCTCCCCTCCTAGCTAGCTGAGAGGGTAGATTCAGCGGACGGGCTCACAGAGCACGAAGGGTGAGCTGAGGGTTCCCTGTCTGCTGTGGGCTGGTAACCATGGTCTCCACCAGGCGGAGAGGTTCCCCCTACAAATCTGAGGCAACCCCGACGGAGGGCCTGCCTCGGGATGCTGCGGTTCAGGTCTCCGGCTGCAGGGAATGCCAGAGTCTGCAGTTGCCAGGGAAAAGAGGCAAGCCCCTAACCTGTGTGAGGTGTGAGCAGGTCGACGATCTGCTCTGTCTAGTTGTAGAACTGAAGGAAGAGCTCGAAAGACTGAGAGCAATCAGGGATTGCAAGCAAGAGATTGACTGGTGGAGTAGCTCCCTGGCAACCCAGAAGGAAGAGAGTGGGGAAGACACTTCGCACCTGAAGACGGTCCCCCCCTCTGCCCTAGACAAGTAAATGGGAGTGTCCCAAACCCCGAGGAGGGCTGGAAGACAGTCCCTACTCGCCGTCGTAGGCACCCCCCCGCCTACCTACCCCACTCCCCCAGGTTTCCCTAAGCAACAGGTTTGGGGCCCTGGCAGTTGAGGAGGAGGTATGCGAGGAAATGAATGCAGCCCCTCTGCCTCAGAGGAAGCGGAAACCTAGAGTGAGGCGATCATCCGCACGCCTTGAGACTGCCTCTGTGAGGCAAGAGAGAAAGGTTGTTGTAGTAGGGGATTCCCTTCTCAGAGGGACAGAAGGCCCTATATGTAGACCGGACCCTACACACAGGGAGGTGTGCTGCCTCCCTGGAGCCTGGGTCAGGGACATTACAAGAAGGCTATCAGGGCTGGTTAGACCCACTGACTATTATCCATTACTGATAGTTCAAGCAGGCAGGGATGCAATCACGAAGTGTAGCCTGCAAGCCACCAAAAGGGAATTCCGGGACCTGGGGCGCTTTGTTGAGGGCGGGGGAGCCCAAATAATATTCTCGTCTATCCCCACTTATGGGAGGAGGGGCTCAGAGCAGGACAGGCGAACCCACGAGTTGAATGTGTGGCTGAAAGGCTGGTGGCGGCGCAAGAACTTTGGGTTTTTTGACCATGGGATGGTGTACTCTGCTCCTGGCATGAGTACTGCTGATGGGGCTCACCTGTCCCATAAAGGAAAGAGGATCCTTGCCCAGGAGATGGCAGGGCTCATCGACCGAGCTTTAAACTAGTTAGGAAGGGGGAAGGGGATATTAAGAAGGCTGCTGGGGTTAGGCAAGTGCTTTGGGAGTCACAACGAGAGTTGATGGTGGAAAAAGGTAAATTCCAACAGCACAGTGGTGGACTTGGAGACGGTTTTCCATGTGTGAGTAGGGAAAATTCTGTGGATTGCCCTGAGTACTCCTCAGTGGAGCCACTTTTGCCAGTCCCCTGGCAGAAATCTCGCTGTGGGCTGTTGAGAATACCTACATCTGCTGCCCCACTTAAATGCCTTTATACAAATGCACGTAGCATGGGGAACAAACAAGAAGAATTAGAGATCTTTGTGCGGTCGCAGGGCCACGATCTCATAGCAATCACAGAGACGCGGTGGGATAACCTGGACGACTGGCACGCTGTCATGGATAGCTATGTGCTTTTTAGGAAAGACAGGCTAGGGAGGCGAGGTGGAGGAGTTGCTCTTTATGTGAGAGAGCACCTAGATTGTATTGAGCTCCACCTGGGGAAGGATGAAACATCTGTTGAGTGCTTGTGGGTTAAAATCAAGGGGCAAACTGGTATGGGGGACATTGTTGTGGGAGTGTGCTATAGGCCCCCTGATCAAGAGGAGCAGGTTGATAGTGCATTCTATAAGCAGTTAGAAGTAGCCTCAAGATCCCGGGCACTGATCCTTATGGGGGACTTCAACTATCCAGATATTTGCTGGGCAAGCAACACGGCCAGTCGTATGCAGTCCAGACAATTTCTGCAGTGTGTTGAAGACAATTTCCTGCTACAGATGGTGCAGGAGCCTACAAGGGGAGGGCGGGTGCTGGACCTTGTTTTAACTAACAAGGACGGGCTCGTTAGGGAAGTGAAGGTCGGGGGCAGCTTAGGTCTAAGTGACCATGAAATGGTTGAGTTCAAGATCCTGGGTGGAAGAAGCAAGCCAAAAAGTAGGATAGCTACCCTGAATTTTGGAAAAGCTAACTTTGATCTCCTCTGAAATCTAATAGGGGCTATCCCGTGGGCTAGGCTGTTTGAAGGAATGGGAGCCTGTGAGAGCTGGCTAGCATTCAAACAGCACTTCTTCCAAGCACAGGAACGATGCATCCCTTTGTGCAGGAAATCGGGAGGGAGAGGCAGAAGACCTGCGTGGATGAACACGGAGCTGCTGAGTAAACTCAAAGAGAAGAGGAAGATCTATGAATTGTGGAAGAAGGGTCTGAGCACATGGGGAGAATACAGGAATGTAGTCAGGGCCTGTAGGGTCGCAACTAGGAAGGCTAAAGCCCTCTTGGAAACGAAGCTGGCAAGGGACATAAAGGACAATAAAAAGGGTTTTTTTAGATACGTGAATAGTAAGAGGATGACCAGGGATAATATAGGTCCCTTGATGAATGAGGAGGGTGTCCTGGTAACGGGGGATACTGAGAAGGTGGAGATACTGAATGCCTTCTTTGCTTCGGTCTTCACCTCAAAGGCCCCCCGGGACCCACAGGCACTGGATGTAAATAGGAGTGTTTGGGATATGAAGAATTTCCATCTGGTTGAGGTAGGGGAGGTCCAGGAGCGGCTCAAAGGGATAAACGCACACAAATCCATGGGACCGGATGGGATACATCCACGTGTGCTGAGGGAGCTGGCGGAGGTGATTGCTGAGCCGCTCTCTATCATCTTCAACAGGTCTTGGAGGACAGGAGAAGTGCCTGAGGACTGGAGGATAGCCAATGTCTCTCCAGTCTTTAAAAAGGGCAAGAAGGAGGATCCCAGCAACTATAGGCCAGTCAGCCTCACCTCTGTCCCCGGAAAGGTAATGGAACAGCTTGCTCTGGATGCCATCTCCAAGCAATTGGAAGAGAAGAAGGTCATGAGGAGGAGTCAGCATGGATTCACCAAGGGGAAATCGTGCTCGACCAATCTCATTGCCTTCTATGATCTCATCACCGGCTGGGTAGATGGAGGGAGAGCAGTAGATGTCATCTACCTTGACTTCAGCAAGGCTTTTGATACTGTCTCCCATGACATCCTGATAGCAAAGCTGAGAAAGCATGGGATAGATGAGTGGACAGTGAGGTGGGTTGAGAATTGGCTGTCGGACCGAGCCCAGAGGGTCGTGATTCGTGGAGTGGAATCTGACTGGAGGCCTGTGACTAGCGGTGTTCCCCAGGGCTCGGTGTTGGGTCCAGTCCTGTTTAACATCTTCATTGACGACCTTGATGAGGGAATAGCATCCACCCTCAGCAAGTACGCCGATGACACAAAGCTGGGAGGAGTGGCTGACACGCAGGAACACTGCGCTGCCATCCAGCGAGACCTGGACAGGCTGGAGAGCTGGGCAGGGAGAAACCAGATGAGGTTTAACAAAAGCAAGTGTGGAGTCTTGCACCTGGGAAGGAACAACCGTTTCTGTCAGTACAGGCTGGGGGATGACCTGCTGGAGAAGAGCTCAGTGGAGAAGGACCTGGGGGTCCTGGTGGATGACAGGTTGGCCATGAGCCAGCAGTGTGCCTCGGTGGCTAAGAGAGCCAATGGGATCCTGGGGTGCATCAGGAGGAGTGTAGCCAGCAGGTCAAGGGTGGTGATCCTCCCCCTCTACTCTGCCCTGGTCAGGCCCCACCTGGAGTATTGTGTCCAGTTCTGGGCTCCCTGGTATAAAAAGGACAGGGATCTCCTGGAGAGAGTCCAAAGAAGGGCTACGAAGATGATAAAGGGCCTGGAGCATCTCCCCTCTGAGGAAAGGCTGAGAAGATTGGGACTGTTCAGCCTTGAGAAGAGAAGACTAAGGGGGGACCTAATTAATGTTTACAATTATCTTAAGCAAGGGATGCAGGGGGAATCAGCCAGCCCCTTTCCAGTGGTTTGTGGAGACAGGACAAGGGGCAATGGCTGCAAGTTGGAGCATAGGAAGTTCCGCACCAACATGCAGAGAAACTTTTTCCCAGTGAGAGTGACAGAGCCCTGGGACAGGCTGCCCAGGGAGGTGGTGGAGTCTCCTTCTCTGGAGATATTCAAGACCCGTCTGGATGCCTATCTGAGTGAAATGTCCTAGGGAGCCTGCTTTGGCAGGGGGGTTGGACCTGATGATCTCTCGAGGTCCCTTCCAACCCCTACAATTCTATGATTCTATGATTCTCCACCAGGATTTTCACAGGCGTTCCAGGAATTAGATGGGCATCATGCACAAGTGGCTGGCAGGGGAATAAATTCACTCATTACTACTCTTTTCAGCAGAGGATGACCCACAGTGAATGATACTCTGTGAAGCTGAAAGTCTACCTTTCATGTTACAAAACATGACAATGCATAAACTAAGGATACCATTTACACTGGTGAGAAGTACAAGAAGAGTCAGCATGACTGTGGGATGACACAGGGCGTGAGAGAGTCCTGGCCTCTGGGTCAGTTGGTACATTTTCTCTGGTGAATGTAAAACAAGACAGGGGCTGATCTCTCCCAGGTGAAGACTTTAACTTCTGGTCTGCATACCTTCTCTCCTTGGTTTTCTTTCTACAAATTTCCACTGGCAGGCTGTGCTGTCAACTGTAAACCGACTGCTCCAGCCCTACTCTGCATATTCACATTTCTAAAGCCCTTCACTTTGTGTCTCTTGGTCTCAGTCACAAGATGGCAAAATGCAGCTAGTTCTGCCAAGGATTCACCTTCATTGTCTTTCACAAATGTCATCCCAAGAACCACTGATGCAGACATTTATGCTGTTTTAATTTCAAGAAGTTCCTACTGAGAGACGTTTCTTCATCTGTCTGTCAATCCATCCATCCATCCATCCATCCATCCATCCATCCACCCATGGTCATCCTCCATTTGGATGAAGAAACAAAGCCTGGATGTTGCATTGCCTTGGCACTTTTTGCACAGCACATGGTAACTTCTCAGCACATAATGCTACAAATAAGTTGGCTCATGCAAACACGGGTTTTCAGAAGCTCAAGTCATTCTACCCCAAGATATGAATTAAGAGAACAATAATAATGAGAGCATAACATAAGCCACATAAACCAAATTCTAGTCCTTAGGCTGATAGTTACGAAAGGGGACATGTTCCTGAACTGGGTGCTGAGTAGACAGCTGAAGAGACAGTAGATTTGCTAAGAGCTGAATAAGAGAGGGGACAACACTAAATAATAGATACAGTGGGTAGTAATAGAGCAAACGTAGCTCCATGCTTTACCTGAGTTTTTTTGGCAAAGGGCTTAGAAGACGGTAACATCCTGCCAGAAACATTCAGGAAGTATTTATCAGCCCACTGAAGTGCCATATTTAAAAGTTTGTTTCCAGAGTTTGAAACTCCGGAATGAGATCAGTATATGAATGTTGCAGCTGGGTCACAAGATGATCCACCCTGAAAAGAGACATTGTGCTCTGACTAGGCACACTGCTAGCTAATAAGAAATAATATGATGCAGGACTGTGTTTAACATGGGGCACACCCCTCAGCTTCTGATAGATTCATGTACATGAAGGATGTCATTAGGAGCATAGAATCATAGAATCATAGGGGTTGGAAGAGACCTCAAGAGATCATCAGGTCCAATCCCCCTGCCAAAGCAGCTCCCTAGCTCATATTGCACAGGTCAGCATCCAGATGGGTCTTGAATATCTCCAGAGAAGGAAATTCCATCACCTTCCTGGGCAGCCTGTCCCAGGGCTCTGTCACCCTCAATGTGAAAAAGTTCTTCCACATATTGGTGCAGAACTTCCTATGCTCCAACTTGCAGCCATTGTCCCTTGTCCTGTCCCCACAGACACTGAAAAGGGGCTGGCCATTTCCCCTGCATTCCATGCTTAAGATATTTATAAACATTAATTAGGTCTCCCCTTAGTCTTCTTTTCTCAAGACACATAAGCATAGGCAGCAGCAATTAGTGTTTCCTCACCAGGAGCTATGCACATGCTTTGGGGCACAAATCTACCTCCACTGAGCACTGCTTGTTTGAAAGAAAGCACAATCATAGACTCACAGGATGCATTAGGTTGGCAGGGACCTTTAAAGGCCATCTAGTGCACCGCCCCTGCAGTGAGCAGGGACACCTTTAACTAGATCTGGTTGCTCAGAGCTTCATCAAGCCTGACCTTGAATGCCTCCATGGATGGGGCCTCCACCACCTCTCTGTGCAACCTGTGCCAGTGTCTCACCACCCTCAGAATGAAGAACTTCTTCCTAATATCTAACCTAAACCTGCCCTGTGCTACTTTGAAACCATTGCCCCATATCCTATCTTTACATACCCTTCCAAATAGCCCCTCCCCAGCTTTCCTGTAGGTCCCTTCAGGTACTAGAATGCTGCTTTAAGGTCTCCCCAGCGCTTTTTCTTCTCCAGGCTGAACAACCCCCAACTCTCTCAGCCTGTCTTTATAGAAGAGGTGCTCCAGCCCTCTGATCATGTTCATGGCCTTCCTCTGGACCAGCTCCAAGAAGTAGGTCCTTGTTCTTCTTGTGCTGAGGGCTCCAGAGCTGGATGCAGCACTCAGGAGGGGCCTCACCAGAGAAGAGCAGAGTGGGAGAATCATGTCTCTTGATCTTCTGGCCACACTTCTTAACTGTGATGCAGACCAGAATACAATTGGCCTTCTGGGCTGCAGATGCACACTGATGGTGGCTCATGTCCAGTTTTTTGTCCATTAGTACACCCATGTCTTTTTCCACAGGGCTGCTCTCTATCACAGTACAGAGCCATAAAGCAGAAGGAAGACAAGACATTGTCAAAGTCACAGAAACCACTAGAATGTGTAACAGCCCTGTAGTGATTGATAAATTGTTTAAGCTGAATATTTTCAAAGTCCTATGCCCTCTAACTACACCAATAACAGGACTCATCATTTCCAGCACCTGCAATACTATCTGGCAGAAAAAAAATCAAAACACTTTCAAGCTCATGCCAAGGGTAAATATTGCATAAGGCAGGTGGGTATATCAAGATACTTTGGCAACACACTGGCAAGCCAAGTTGAAAGAGGATGTATTTTGAAACCTAAATCACATCAGAATTATACCAGTACGACTGGAGGAGACCTCACATAGTCACATAGTCAGCAGTGTCCTGTGCCTGAGATGTGACTATGGCGTAACTGAACTTGCAGAGAGCAAAACCACACTCCAACCTGTCTGCAGTAAACAGGGGAGCAAGCAAGCAATTCAGTTAAAGCAAATCAGTGTCACAAAATGTTGACAATGTAAGGGCTTTCCAGCGTTGGTGTTCTGAGGACACTCGGCTTTAGGCATTGCTCACAGCTTTAGAAAACCAAAATAATGATCAACACAAAAAGAATTCCATTGACAAATGCTAGCAGCTGCCTGAGAAGTATAGTCTCCTGACTCTCAGCAAAGAAGAAAGATGTTCTTCTCTAGCTGTAAGGCATGTTTTCCATAATTTCTATTTCCTATTTCTGGGCAGGAATTTACTTTCTGTGGAAAGCTGCTTCACCTTATTGCCCCAGGAAGTCTTCTGTGATGCCCTATAGCATGCATGGGGAGATTTCTGTCTTCATGTATACAGCAGAGAACAGGCACCTAAAGGAAAAGGAGGTGCTGAATATAAAAACTAGGTTGCAGAACAACTTGTTTTTATAGATAATTTTCCAGTTTTCCCAGAAAGAGGGGCACATCTTTTAGTAAGTTTTAGTGGAGCTCCCGTTCCGGGTAAATGGTGTGGAGAGGTTACTGAGAAAATGTCCAAGACCAGTTCAAAAGATTAGTCTTGAATAAGGCATCAAATCCCAAAGCAAGACTTTCCAATGAAATTAGCAACAAGATAAATATAAATGAGCAGGGATTTGTTTTGTGGGATTTTTTTTTCCAGTGGAAAAAAACCAATAGCATCTCCTAATGAAATACTGATGGTTTTCCTCTGTTTTGTTTTGGTTTTTTTTACTGTGTGTTGTTCTGATTCTAGGGTATTTTGACTGCAGACAAATCTCCACTTTAAAAGGCAAACTATACATCAAGGCTGTAATCAAGCACACCTACAGTCACTCAGTGCTCTGATTTTGTCATGGATCTCAGGCATACTTAAAACAGCAGAAGCACATTCCCAAAGGACCGTTGCAGAGAGCTACGACTTCTGCTGCAGAGCAAACTGGAGACTGAGCTGCTTCTGGCAGCAATATGAACTGTCAAGATGCAGCCGAACCCCTCATTTTGGGGCAAATGCTTCATTTAGCTATTGTAAAGTACATAGATTTTCACAGGCAGTCTTCAGAGCAACGCAGATCCCATTCCAAGGACCAGCCCAAAGGCAAGTTATTGTCGCAGCTCCCCATTCTCCGATTGATGCTCTCAACTTGTGCTTGGCATTTGGAGAGTGCACTGCGTGTGGGAGGCAGGCTTGGACCTCTGCCACCCACCCCAGACCACACGTTACACGCCGATGAGAATGGCACATGCGATGCAGCCAGAGTCACACACGAGTGCTCCTGTTTCAACAGCAGCAGTAAATCATCTGGCTGAAGCCCTCAGTTCAAAGCCAGCCCCGATCCCTGCCGCTCCTGTGATTTTAATCGCGTTGGTGAGGCGAAGGGGGGTGCTTTCCCGCTGAGACACGCAATCGAAACAAAGCAACAAGAAAGCTGGGAAATGCAGTATTAATTGTGTCACAGCCACTGAAATAAAGGCAGAAAAGTGATGAGAGCAGGGTGATTTCAGAGACCTCCACCTCGGTCACCAGCATCCACCAGACTGCCATGCAGCTAGTCCGATATCCTGGACATAGGCTCTGCCCAATCCAGGGGAGATCACTCATGGAACAAGCCACTTAAGGTTGTCTTTACTGAGCATGGGGCATCCTGGGACAAGGCATTGTTAGTGCAACAGCTGGAGGTGGTAATGGTAATGACAATGAATTTGTTTCTTCCTATCTGTTACCTATGTCTCAGGCAGCCTGAGGTAGCATGAAGAGCCCTTGAAACCAAAGGCCTTGGCTGCCCTTGCACTGAAGGCAATATGTCAAATCTGGCATGCCAGTCTGGTCACACAGAGAGAATATGATTATTCTGTGAATGTGATATCCATTCTTCAAGTGAGATGAAAAGATAGGTTATGGATACCTTCCACCAAAAAAACATACATCCAAGTGAAAACATAAAGAAAAAAAAAAGATTGAATATCACAACCGTTAAGCATGTAGCCTGAAAGAGTTTCCATTATTTATGAAGCTGCCTCCACGTGCAGTTTTTGCAAAGGGAAAAAAGATACTTGGCAGCTCACAGCTAAACTGCTGCTGGTGACCTGTTGCAGGGCACATCTCTGCTGACTGACACCCATCTATCAATTCACAACACAGAGGGAAAAGGGACCTCCCCTCACTGACTCAGCACTGGAAGTGGAGGCACCATGAGACAATCCAATTTTTAGGCACTCCACAAGTGACTGCCAATGTGTTTTATACTATGGATCACTATTCATTAAAAGCTGGACTGGGACCAAACAGATACAGATGGAAATGCCTTTTTTTTCCTCATGGACTTGTTCCAAACCCAATCTCTAGGTCCCAAAATATATCCTCTTACCAGCAGGTTCCCAAAGAGGAAGAATGGCTTACAACAGTTTTATAAGACCCAGCTGTTTAGAAAATTCAGATAATTCACCCTACCCCCCAAATCTTAGGGACAACAGCCCAAATAACAATTTTTTTCCTTCATTACTTTCAGTGCACAATAGACAAAGATATGCAGGATTACACATGTAGCTGACAAGTGAACTTCTAAACCCAATTCTCTGCTTTGTTATACAAGCTAAACACAGCTATTACACCACATTACCTGATACCAAGTTATTCCAATGAAAACTGGCATAGAAGAGCACAGAAACAGACTCTCTTTCATATGACAGGTCTTACGTGAAGCAAGAATAAATGTTAACTCCTTGTTTGAATGCTGAAGCTTTTTACCAGGTGTACCAAACAGGGGCAATGCCAGCAGCAACTGGAAGCCAGGAGCAAAGTCTTAATTTTATTTTTCTTTTTTATTTCGGAGACATTACCTACCTCTGTGTTTGTCTCATATCCAGTTTAGGCTTCCAACTCCCCGCAGGATAATAAATACCTTCAAGGCAATAAATATTAAAAAAAAAAAAGAGGACCAGACTTATGTTTTATAAGGAAACTACATGCTAAAATGAGGTTTTTCTGTGTCAGTAGAAATCAGGATCGAGACTTTTACACAGCCCAACAAATAATGATCAGATTGAAGAAAGATGGCAAGAAAATGATGGATTTGCTGATCACTGGAACAGTCAGACATGAAGCTGAAAGGCTCATTAAACAGGTTTCTCCAGAGAAAGGTGCAAATACTTTACAAGCACCAGGGTTTCAAGATAATTAATGTGTCTCTTTTTTGAGGAAAGCCTCAGTATATATTTAAATGCACACCAAGCTTATACTACAGCATGCTTCCCTGGCTCCTCATGCAGGAGCTGGAGAGCACCAACCATTACCCAGCTGCGCCTGTTCACTTGTGTACTGTGAAAAGGTTTAATGAGCCACAAAGTGTATTTTGCTCTCTTCATGGATCACAGAAGCAAAAGTCCTGGGGGTAAAATGGCTTGTGTTGTTTCTGCTGCTGTAAATTGGGCCCTCAGGGGTACATTTTCAGTGCAATGCATGTGGATTTGGCTGCTTGCGTCCCATTGATGTTGATAGGACTCATGTAGCTACAACCCAGCAAAGTGCTTGAAAATGTGTCCCTCGGTGTCTGTAAAGCATTGTTGTCTTTTCAAATAAAATCGACCAAACCAGTCTAATGGTGGTGCTCCTTCTCAGCAAGGTCTGCAGTCCTCGCGCAGATTTGCAAGCAAGAGTGCACAGGAATGCATGGAAATTCATACCACATCTGCCTTCCCACTCCTACTTTTCAAGAAGGGGATTGTCCAGGATTTTGGGTCAACATGGTAACCAGTGCTATAAGAAATGCTAGGAGATGTTAACCCGCCAAGTTCCTTCATAGAGGACAAATTCCTGTGGTTGGTCAGTACAAGTGTCACTCGTGCCAGGGGCAGCACGGGTATCTTTCCAGAGCACCACAGAAAATATGAGCAGAGACATGGTAACATTCTCATTCTTTCATCCATACCATGGGGAGACTGGGAGTGATAAAATCTTTGTTTCTGCAGCAGAGTCAGTCAGTATAACTAAAATGACCGTCGGGAGCCTGAATTTGAGCAAACTCATTCATGATTGCAAATGATTTTCCTTGTTATTTACCTTGACATTTAACCAGGAAATAGAGTCCAACCATTTAAATGTTTTCATTTTTCATGTTACCATGTAATACCAGGATGTGAGACAGTTCTCAATAATATTTTCACTGCTGATTGTGTGTTACTTCACAGGACTAAGAGTAGGACACGTGAGCTGCTCAACATGGTCTCAGCTATTTAAGTCCATACTGTGGTTTAGATCATCTAAGGTTCTCATGCAGTGCTAAGGCCTTAATGTGGTTGGAAACACCTACGTTTTCCAAAAATCACATTTGTGTCAATAGCACAGGGAACAGAGAAGGATGAATGCACTGAGATATCAGTATTAGGGCTGGTGTTTTTTCAGCCTGCCCATTTATCAAAGTAATATGCAAAGTAATATACCCATGTAGGGTACACACAGTGTGGAAATACCTGCTTAAGCTCGTAGTGAAACAACTCTTTAGTACACCACTGGTATCTTTTACAGTTTAAGGAGTTGTCCCTGGACCCATTGGAATAATACAATTAGATACTGAAGCTAGAAGGGACCATTGTCAGAAGAGCCTAGGCAAGAACTGTTTAAAGGGTAAGGAGAGAACCTGAGAGGTGTCTTAGGCTGATCACAAGGCAGGGATCAGAGGCAGAGAATCACAGTTCCCCATGATGTTGGAGGAGACAGGACAGTGGACAACACAGGATAGGAAAGAGGCAGAAGGCATGGAAAACTCGTCAAGAGTTTCAGTTCAGTGGCACAAACCACGTGTGGGATGTCAAAGGGTTTCTATTACCCCTTGCCTTCCTTTTCTCCTGCCCTTCCATTTTCTCATAGTTGGACTCTCCACATAATACAATCCACAAAAAGATCAGTCAGGAGTTGAAGCCATAATTTCTCATTGATCCAGGTTCAGAGGACATGCGATAGTCATCCAGGCTGAGATTAAATATTTGGAATGGAGAAGAATCCACTTCTTTCCTAGACAGAAAAGCATGCTTCATCTTCAGGAGGTGATTGTCTTTTAGCTCTCTGCAAGCGAACCTGGATGCACTTGTTCTGGTGCATTAAATAGTCCACCTCCAGCAGGATACAGTCGTAACAGCATAACCACATGCTGCCTCAGACATATACAGGACTGATTCCCTACCATGCTACACCATTTTTGTAAGGCAAAAGGGACTTTAAAGGGGTGCATGACTATATTCTGCCAATGTTAATGGCCTTTTCTACTGTAAAAGGTAGTGCAGTGCAAGTAAAGGCTGAACCTGTGTAGAAAAGCTGAAAAGTCCTTTTATTTAACAGTAATTAAGAATATTTTTATGTAGAGGAGAAGGGAGAAGGGAGGAGGAGAGAGAAGGGAGGAGAAGGGAGAAGGGGGAGAAGGAAGGAGAAGGGAGGACAAGGAGAAGAAGGGGGAAAGAAGGGAGAAGGGAAGGGTAAAGGAAAGGGAAAAAAAGACTGTTCTCATTGGTACTTCACATGATGGGTGCTTAAGTGTAAACATCCTAACCATGGAAATCTGATTCCCACAAACATTTTTACATTTTAAAAATGAGATTTTAAAGAAATCATTGTTTGTTGACTTGGACTGGTTAGTAGTATTTTAATTTAGTAATTGAAATCAGATACACCATATCTTAACTTTGCTATAAGCATAGTAAATACAATGCAACAGGAGATGTACTTCTAAGCACCCAGTGTAGCTCACTGGGAAATTTCCAGTTAATTCCCCGATAGGTGCTTAATTCATATGATGTGAATTAGAATTTATCATTCAATGACAGGATCCTTTTTATCCAGCAGTGTCTCTGGCAATTCTTTAGCAGTTACTGGATGAAATCTTTCACTGACTGTTGCAACAAACCCGAAGTTCAGAGCAGCACAGCAAAATGCTGGCTACAGGTCGGAAACCTTTAGGGATCACTTGGGAAAAATGGTGGGAGTACCTGGGGTCAGCTGCAGAGTTGCAGAAATCTCATACAATATTTACATTCTACCTCAATGTCAGCAAAAAAAATATAAAAACATAAATATATATATACCAAGCTGAATAATTACAAAAGAGATTCACTTTGCATTTACTTACATCCAAACTGAAAGCTGCACTTGGGACCAAACCCAAGCAGGATGACTTACATGAAGCCTCGATAAGAGTCTGTAGTGTGGCTTTTCTGACATGAGTTTGGAATGCATCCCTGTGTGCAATTTAGCCCCTGGAAAAACATACCAAGGCTAGATCTGTGAGGCTGTTGTTTGTTTGTTTAAATCAGTAAGTGAAAAGGCAGAATTTGATTAAGGTTTGCTTTTGAAAAAAACCAAACAAACCCAATTATTTTGCAAAAGGCCGGGCAGCAGGGTCACACCCGGGCAGGAAGTGTTGGTTCTGCTGCAGGCAAGCTCACGGCCCCTGAGGGAATGAAGACCCATTCTGCACCAGTGAGAATAGCTGCTGCACCAGCAGCACGCTTCCTAAACGCAAACGTATTTCACCCGTGAAGATAATAGCATAAATTTTCCTCCCCTGTGATGAGGAACCTGGACAGGGATCACGATTCAGAGAAGGTCCAGGAGGACAACATGTCTCATCCCCTTCCTAGAACAGCACGCCCTGATCTCAAATCTATCTCCAAATACAAAGCACAGCTACAAGCAGCATGGAGTGACATGTACTTTGTAAATAGATCATTTATTTGTGGTTGTACCCACCTACCAGTATGGACAAAAGCTGGCACTTCTCAGTTTTTCCTCTATTTCTTCCAAAACTTTACAAGCTCTTACAGAGTGACTAAAGCACTTGGAAACTTTGTGAGACTCTTCTGGAAGAGGTATAAGAACACTATTATTCTTGGGCTGGCAGTGTAGTGCTGCAGTCTGTTCTTCCCCCTCCAAAGTGAGAGAATTAGTTTTGAATCCCAAAACCTTATCTTATTTCCTGTTCCAGCTCAATCTGAGAACACTGTCAATGGGACTTCTTCGGTCATTACAGATGCTGAATAAATCTCCCACTCAGTATTTCCAGCCAAAAAAGACAGAGATTGGTCCTCCCAATTTAGATAATATATCAGCTGCTGTGTGATCTGTAGTGAAGTTAGAAAGACAAAAAAAGACAACTTCTAGAAACTCAGTGCCCATATTTAAGATAGATTTTTTTTTTTTGCCTTTGTTTTTAATGACTTGTGACATTTGTTCAGTCAGCTGCTGCTCTGTCTCCTGCTTTGGGATACATTCAAGCTTTCTCTCCAATGGTAGATACAATACAGTGAGGACGGCCATTTACACATCAGAAAATGTGTTTGAAGCAGCTTATTGACTCAAAAAGCACAAGCTGTTTGAACGTATTTTCATACATAAAAAGAAATGGTAAACCATGCACCTCCAATTCAAATATGATTGTCTTATGGGAGAGGAACATCGCTTTAGCAGGGTTTTTTCACTATGACTTTCATAAATCTTATCCCTTTCTTTCTTGATTAGCATTTTTAAAATACTTTATACTATTCAGCAAATTATGAATTTTTTCATTGTCAATCGTTCACCCAGCTCATAAAAGTTCTTTCTGACCTTTAAAATATATCAGACTCTGCTCTCTGCTCTCTGTCCTGATTTGTTAAAAAAACCATACATTTCAAAAGCCTGGCTCATGCTCCATGTCTCTAATGAAGCCCATAAACAGTCATGCTCTAACCTGTGATGAATTTACTAAATCTTCCACATGTCCTGTCAAAAACAGTTATCCCAGAACAGATGTCCAGGTTCTTCCAAGACCCTGAATTCACATTATACCAATGTAACTGATAGAAATGAGCCTCATTGAGCTAGAACAGTCTGTGATTAGAGGATTAATTTCTCAATGCCCCTCAAAAATAGCCAAAAAATCACTTAAAGTTACCTAGAAGGACACAGTCATGAATAAAGTCAAATATGGGAAGATCTCCTGATCAAATGCCTTAGACAGACTATGCTAAAAAACTCCAACCAACAACAACAAAAAACCAAGCTTAAAAAGAAGTGGAAGAGGAGTGAAGTTCTGCTGATTTGAAGAGGTCTATTCAGATTTTGAGATGACTTTGCTTCCAGTGTGTGGCTGTGAGAAAACTACTTGCAATTCTGTCGTGCAGCACAGTTGGTACCACTTCAGGAAAAATAAATGTCTGAAGATCTAGGAAGGGTTACGCTGAATTTAATACTGGTCTTTCAGAAAATTCTCTCCCTTAGGCTGCAGGTAGACACTCGGGAAACTGCCCTGGAAGCAGATACCCACCCCAGGATAACCCAGAAACTCAACACTGCCGTCCCCTTACTAAATTTGCTGACAACTAGTCTGACAATACGATTGTTTGTCTGATAGCACCCAATTTGTTTTGGGCTATGTCAGCTGACATTGCTTAACCATTAGAAAGAGCCCGGTTAGCAAGATTTACTCAACCCAATTTAATTAGTTTTTCTGGTGTGATCTCAAGAACAATCATACCATTGGCAGTTCCAGATGTTCCAGAATCATTTCATTGCTAACCTCTGATGGAGCGGTGGTGACAGTAGATGTAGAAGATCATGAGTAAGTAGCCTCTTCTGCCTACATAGATGTTTTCTCAGTACCTGCTGGCTTCCACCTATATCTTTTCTTCTTAATACAAACATAAAGGTGAAAACACATTGCCATGTTCCTTGCCTGTACCATAAGTGGTTTTGAAATTCTTTTAGGATGGAGAAAGGAATGTTCCAGTCTTTATTCCTTCCTTTCTTTCAGTCTAGACAACAAGATTTCCCACGTCTTTATGCAAGAAACACCTAAAGTGGGTGGTCCTAAAAGACAAGCAATTGTGCCAACAAAAATAAATAAAATTTGTTTTTGAGTAACTCAGATGGAAGGAACAGAAGAATTTTAAAATAATTTTTCATTAATTTTTTTCCAATTCAGACAAAGAGCCAAAACAGTAAAAACTGGAAATACATATACGCACCAAAAAACGTCAACAGATGGAAATAAATGTGTCCCTTTCTAATTAGTGACACTGAAATTTGTGCTGAACATGCACTACAATAAGATGTTAGAACTTCTCCTAAAACATTGAAATAGAACACTTTCTACAAGTTTCCTTGAATCTTTTTCAATGAATACTAACTGCTAAGAATGAATTACTTTTTCTTGAAGAATGTATATAGAAGGAGAGATAGTGATAAAATTATACTTTCAGAAGACTCACCCAGCTCTCTCACTGGAAATGCTAGGGTTGGGGTTTTCTACTGTTTTCTGATTTACAAGAGCTCCCCTTCCTATCCTCACCTTTTCAGTAACTGAGGCATAAAGTACCCAACAGAACAGACCTTGACATTTGCATACTGCTCATCCCTTGCACTTCCATGGGTGGTTTATCCTGAACCCTGACAAAGCTGTGCACAGACTGAGAGGAAAATTGGGCACGGTGCAGCTATAGAAGTCTCCAGTGCTCAGGCTTTAGCTGTGTCTGTACTTCTTTGTTCTAATAAATCCATTGTAATTCATCTCAAAAGAGTTAGGCATGAAGCTTTCCAACACATTGTGTGCGGTTGTGTCTACACAACTCCCATTTATTTCAAACATGAAGGGGGGAAAACCTTAGGAGGCTTTGTGGGGAAATGCAGCATAACACACTAAAAAGCCTAATCAAGGATACTAGAAAAGAAATGAGGAGGGGATTCGTTTATGATAGGGTTTTTTTCTATTTGCTTTTGTAAATTGCTGCAAATCCATGGGGATCAGTCACTGGAGGCCAGCCCTGCTGAGAAGAACTTGAGGGTCTTGGTCAATAGCAAGTTACCCATGAGCCAGCAGAGTGTCCAGGCAGACAAGAGGGACAACCATACCCTGGGGTGCATCAAGCACGGCATGGCCAGACGGTCCAGAGAGGGGATTGTCCGGCTTTACTCTGCACTGGGGCAGCCTCAGCTCAAGTACTGGGTGCAGTTTTGGGCACCACAGTACAAGAGGGACACAAAACTGGAGAGTGTCCAGAGGAGGGCAACAAGGATGGGGAAGGGTCTGGAGAGGAAATCTTAAGAGGAGAGGCAGAAGTACTTTGGTTTGTCCAGCCTGGAGAAGAGGAGGCTGAGGGGAGATCTCATCACAGCCTGTGGCTTCCTGACAAGCAGGAGGGAATGGGCATTTTCATTAAATCTCCGATTTAAGTGCTGATCTCCTCTCTTTGGTGACCAGTGACAAAACATGAGGGAAAGGTATGAAGCTGCAACAGGGGAGGTTTAAGTTGGATGTTAGGAAGAGGTTCTTCACTGAGAGGAGAGTCAGGCACTGGAACAGGCTCCCCAGAGAAGGGGTCACAGCACTGAGCTGGGCTGAGTTCAAGAAGCATCTGGACGATGCACTCAGTCCCATGCTCTGGCTTGGCTGGTCCTGTGTGGAGCCAGGAGTTGGACTCAATGGTCCTTATGGGTCCCTTCCAACTCAGCAGGTTCTAGGATTCTATGATTGAAAAGATGTAGCATGACTGAATCCCGTGGAATCACTAACAAACATTCACAGAGACTCCTTGACTGAGGCAGATCAAATGCTTCAGATTTTTACAGATATGTCAGTCAGGAAATAAAAATACTTGCACATTAATACATATAAGACAGCAGTTACTTCCCTTCTGGTCTCAGAAAAAAGAAGTTCAGCATGTGTTAGATGGTTCATTTCACATAGACAATCAAGCTTTAAGATAAACTTAATCTGAAACCCAAAACTTAGTCTTTTTATTCAATGTGAACAACTCTGTAGAGCCTATGCACTAAGACAGGTCTTTCTTATTTTCTGTTTTCCTTCTGGGGAGAAAGATAATGCTTCCCAGCACAACTTAGCGGGTGGATCTAAGACTAACCAGCCAAAAAAAACCCTCTTGCTCTTGGCTGTCATTTAGCCCTGGCAGCAACTAACTTCACTGTGTGCTTCCAACCTTAGCCTGAGGCATTGTCTGCACCAAATCCTATTTCCACGCAGACACTAAGCTACGACTTCGTTACTACCACTCATCTCCTCTGCAGCCTGATCAGGCCACAGTTCTGATGGCCTTCTCTGTACATTACAGTGTGTTAAAAAACACAGGCACCTAATGCAGCCAGGAACAGATACTTTTTATTTCTAATAAACATGTATGAGGCCTGAGTCACTTTTTGGATGGCACAAGTCTAAATCATGGAGCAGTCATCCATCTGGAGCTGAAGGGCCTGGATTCAATGTTCCACAGAAGAACACTGGTGGTCCTGCTGGGAGCCTGCTGCAGGAATTAGTCTGCCCAGGACTGAGAGCATCTCCCATTCTGAAAGTGGGCTGCTGCATGAGCAAGTTGCTCACTGCAGCTGGGACAGGATGGTTGAACCCCCATCCACAGGGAAAATCTAGCCAGAAGAGTGATGTTAAGATGTGCAGACCCTGGGGTAGGAGTCAGGATGTGAAACTCATGATCTCACACCTACATTAGATGCCAGAGTTCTTAAGCCTGAATGCAGATCCTTTTTTTAAGCTAGAACTGGCCTTCCTGGGAGCAAGAATTCTGATTTCAGTGTCTTCACTCAAAAATATATGCCTCTCATTTACCTTTTTGTACCTGTCAATAATGTATGTAAGAAGACAGAAAATTTCATTTGGATTCATTCAGTCATTTCTCGGCTTTTTGTGCAATCAAGTTAAGTTCTCTTGGGCAACCACTGCTGTGAATGATTATTTTCAGCCTATCCTACCCATTAGAAAGCTTTTTTTCTTGATACATATCCCAAAACCTCCATTTCTTAATTCCACTTTATTATGTCTACTTGTCCCTTACATAAGGAAATTTTTGTTCCCTACATACATTTCAAATCCATACGCCCAGTTACCAGTTTCAGATAGCATAGTACATGTTTAATCAACTTCTTTTTTCCTTCTGAAGAAACCTTCTTACCCACAGATTGCTTCTGGTAATTTTAGTGGGACAAAGGAATACAAAAGTGGCCTAAAGCTACTAGATCTTAGCTCTGACAAAGCAAAGGTCCTGCAACAGTAGCTGCAAACAGAATCAAGCTGAAAATAAGAATTTATGAAGTCTGTAATCACATTAAAAACAATTATTATTTATTTGGAAATTATTTGTGATGCTGTTTAATTTAGTTTACTGATCTGTTCAAGTGAGCAGCAATTTCTGAGGTTTGCAGCAGTATTATCCTACTAAATCTTTGGCAGCTACCTGGGCAGAAAAATAACTTTTCTCACCTGTTACATTTCTTGCCATTGCTGGCACAAATTCTAGTGGAGAAAACCCTTTTCCCTACATAAACCATACTTCAAGTAGGAAGACTTTATCAGTTGATCTGTCTACAGAGCTTTCAAAAGTGGGCTAAGCTATATATATCCCTGAAACACCTTCTGTGTATGTCTCTGCTGCTCACTCACCTGTGACCCAGCTGTGACTGAAGGCATTGCAGAATGACAAGCGCAATTTGAGAGCCTGGTGCATGTGAAAATAAAACATGGATGGCATATATAAACCAAATGCTAAGCCTGATTGATTATGACCTGTACATGCATTGTTAAATGGGTTATTTCCAGTATTTTACACTAATTTGTAAATCTGAACCCTTTAACCCAGCACTATTGCTTTATGATTAACCAGTTTAGAAAAAAGCAACTGCTAAACATAAAGAAACTCCAGAAAAAAGGGCCATACACTTTCTTTTACCTTAAGTAAATGATACCAAACCAATTCACTATACATACGTTATGACAAGGAAACGTGTAAAGATTTCTTTAGTGCAGTTGCTCATCATAAACATTTTTATTAACATTAACCAAGATTATTCTTCATTTTCTTCAAAATAGTTAACCTGAACCTCAGGAACCACTGAGCTTCACTTGAGAGCTTCTTTAGGAATGAATGAAAGCACTTCAAGCTTTTGGCAGCTTTACCTTGCTTGATTTAAAGGTTTAGTACAACACAATTTCACATTGATTTTTCTTTTTCTCTTCCCTGGTCAGGCCAAATTTACACTGACATCACCTGGAGTACGTCATCAGAGGACTTAAGACATGGTGTCCTAAGTCTTGTAAATATTTTCAACTATGTCAGACAAACAACTGTTAGAAAAAGTGGAAAACACCCAGGCAGTACCCATCACTAAGGTGTTTTCAGTCTAAAACAGACAGGGGGAGAAAAGACCAAAAACCATGCCCTTATGATTTAGTAACATGGAAGAACTTGAAATGCTTCAATATATCACCTGTCTCCCTCCAGCTTTCCTTGTTTTTGAAAGCCCTGTAAATCTGTCAACTCCCTGTTCAGCCAAGTTAACAGGAGACTTAAGTAATTTAGGTAAAACTGATGTCATCCTTTTTGCAGTGTCCCTTTCTCCTGTGACTGCATGTGCCTTAAGCAAGGATAACCCGGGATGGTGGATATACCCTGCTCCTACATATTAACCAGAGAAATAGTTGTACTTGAAGCTGAACACTCCCAAAGGAAGAAGAAATGCATGTGTGTACTCCTTCCTCCCTCCTAGCTTTGGTCTTGTCTGTAAATCAAGCAAGAAATAAACCAGATCCTCTCTGCCTTTTGCTATCAGTACTGTAGATAATCCCACTTCGGTAACAATCCATATGGGTAATAATCAGTCAAAGGGGGCGGATTAACAACAGTAAGAAAATGCACTGTGACAAAAGACTTTGCCTTGCACCCTGGCTCCCGATCAGAAGGTTGTCAGGACAAGCACCTTCCACAGGCTAATTGCTGACAAATGTAAGATAAACAGCCTGTTATCACAACCACCTCCCCTCATTTTTAAGAGGGGGGATGCAATTAAAGCTTTAAGTATCAGACAGAATGTGACATCCGTTCATTGTCCTTGTTTCACACAAATGGGGGTTTATCTCGTATCATACAAGCAGATGTTATTATGGAAGACTCACATTTGGGGAAGAGGCAGGCCTGGGAAATGTCTAGGTTAAGAAGCTATAGAAAGGCTGCAGAAGAAGAAATGTCTCATTTTATTTGCAAATTGGCAGGTGCTGCGGCTGTGACAAGAGGTATTGGACAGGGCACAGATGCTGGGGCAGGACAGGACCCAGGGCTCTGAGATACAAACCAACACCTACCCACAGCCAGGAGTATTTTCCCCTATATCACTGAAAGAACCACAGTCAGCTGGGAAGAAACATGTAAAGACAGAGAAGACACCATGTTGAGTGCAACCAAATGTCCACTCAGGCCCTTGTCTTCCCTGTGCTGTTGCTCACGGAAAATACCCATGGGAAAAGCATGAGATGCAGCACAGTGGGAGGGAACTTGTCAATATTACTTATGGCTTTATAAATCTGTTACACATACATCCTTTTGCAAGCCTAATAGGACAGTCTATTCAGCTTTTCAGCAAGCTGTGATGGACACTCAACCCCATAACCCAACTAGGAGTAGTTTAGTAACGGCTCCAAAGGAGGTAAAGGCCTGATCTGCAGCTGGACCAAGAACTCCTCTAGTTTCAATCTGTCTTCTGAAAACCAACAGAGGAGCAGAGTGACACAGTGAGCCTGCCGTATATACGCTTGGAACATTGGTCACACCATTAACACATCAGTAGCAGGTGGCTTTTCCAAGACTCCTTTGTCAAGGACCAAAGAAAGTAGTGGGTCTACGTAGTCTCATGCATACCTTCTCCATCGCATGTGATTTACTATGAGCCAACCACTTTATTCCATAAAGTGAGCTGTCTGTGAGCTCTCTCTGCCAGGCAGCATAGCTGCATGTCAGTGATGTCCCCCGAGCTGGGACACCTCTCAGGGTTACTCCTTGAGGCAGAGATACCCTTAACCAACAGCGGATCTTTGCTAAGTGAATGATAGCAATTTGTATAGATAATTCCATTAGACAAAAAGTGTTGTGCAAGTCTAAGACTAAGACTGGAGCTAGCCACACCCTTAGGGGTTTAAGAAGCAAGGGTCTTCCTTTTCCTTTTGTGTCTCCAGTCTCTGTGTGAATCATTTTAACTCTATTCTAACTCAATTTTCTTTTGTATGCTTCTTCCATGCAGTAATTAATAAGGTGAGCTTTTCCATCAACTTTATTGAGCTTTGGTAAACCACAAACTTCATTAAATTCCACTAAATTTATTGAACTGTGAAACTATTATTTAACCTCTTTAAAACATTTTGCTGCTTCTCTCTTTTGTGCAAAGTGTATTCCACTCTTTTGCAACGTCAGCAGAAGTAATTTCACACCTCTGACCAAGCTTGCCACCTTTGTCTGTACCCCTTCTCCTACCCCTTCTCCTAGTCCATCCTTCTCAAGATGGACTAACATCAGAATTCAAACCACAGCATGTGAGAAGACCACACATCCTGGTGCTCTGCCATAGCTGACTGTTCCATGGCAATCCTTGACATCCTAATTGCTGTTATAACTTATCTCACTGCACTGAGATCATATTTTTAATGAACTGCCCACCACCACCCCAATTTCCCACTCCTGAGTGGGAAGGACAGTGAGGTGGGTCGAGAACTGGCTGTCAGACGGGCTCAGAGGGTTGTGATCAGTGGAGCAGAGTCTGACTGGAGGCCTGTGACTAGCGGTGTTCCCCAGGGCTCGGTGTTGGGTCCAGTCCTGTTTAACATCTTCATTGACGACCTTGATGAGGGAATAGCATCCACCCTCAGCAAGTGCCAATGATACAAAGCTGGGAGGAGTGGCTGACACGCAGGAACACTGCGCTGCCATCCAGAGAGACCTGGACAGGCTGGAGAGCTGGGCAGGGAGAAACCAAATGAGGTTTAACAAAAGCAAGTGTGGAGTCTTGCACCTGGGAAGGAACAACCGTTTCTGTCAGTACAGGCTGGGGGATGACCTGCTGGAGAAGAGCTCTGTGGAGAAGGACCTGGGGGTCCTGGTGGATGACAGGTTGGCCATGAGCCAGCAGTGTGCCTCGGTGGCTAAGAGAGCCAATGGGATCCTGGGGTGCATCCGGAGGAGTGTAGCCAGCAGGTCAAAGGAGGTGATCCTCCCGCTCTACTCTGCCCTGGTCAGGCCCCACCTGGAGTATTGTGTCCAGTGCTGGGCTCCCTGGTATAAAAAGGACAGGGATCTCTTGGAGAGAGTCCAGAGAAGGGCTATGAAGATGATTAAGGGCCTGGAGCATCTCCCCTGTGAGGAAAGGCTGCAGTGAACTGGGGTTGTTCAGCCTGGAGAAAAGAAGACTGAGGGGGGACCTAATCAATGTTTATAAATATCTTAAGTATGGGATGCAGGGGGAATTGGTCAGCCCCTTTTCAGTGGTCTGTGGAGACAGGACAAGGGGCAATGGCTGCAAGTTGGAGCACAGGAAGTTCCGCACCAACATGGGGAAGAACTTTTTCCCAGTGAGGGTGACAGAGCACTGGAATAGGCTGCCCAGGGAGGTGGTGGAGTCTCCTTCTCTGGAGATATTCAAGACCCGTCTGGATGCCTATCTGAGTGAAATGTCCTAGGGAGCTGCTTTGGCAGGGAGGTTGGACCCGATGATCTCTCGAGGTCCCTTCCAACTCCTATGATTCTGTGATTCTGTGATTCTGTGAAATGCCCATAACTTTGTATGTGTGCAGAAGGGTATACATCACAGGTCATTACCCTCTAATAAAAGAGGATTTCTGCCACCTAGCAGGGATCAGTCACAAGGCTAAATCCTGATGTTAATTATTTGAGTAAATATGTGGAACATCTTCCAGTAATCCAGCAGGCAGATAACCAGCTGCTCGTACCTAGCTGACCTACGTTGCCTGACCCTATATATTTACATTCAATAACACAGAATTCTGAGAAGAGATCAGGAGATGGAAACAGCTTGATGAAATCCTTTAGCAAAATGTGGCTGGTAGCTCCCCGAGTTGCCAGCTCTATTATGATGCTGCACATTGTGGACAGATGCATTAGCATCCCAGCTGTACTAATGATGTTCTCAGCGCTTTGCTAACGGCCCCAAACCGTTGTGTAGTAATGCCCTTGGGTTGTGTAGTAACTCCTTCAATGTTAGGACATAAAAGATTAGTAAGAATTCATACATGTGTATATAGGTCTCCTGTGAAGATCCTGTCAGCTTAACAATAGTGAAAAGTGAATTTACCACTTCCTAACTCTGCTAACAACTTCTAAAGCAAGCAGTCTGTTCTTGTGTCTCTAAACAAAGCCATCAGAGATTTACCTTTGTTTCCCATGGCAGGACTCACTATTGCCCTCAATTTAGTGTTTTGCTAAACTTTCAGAAATATCTGAACATTCAGAAATGGTATCTCCTATTTTCCTCTCCTTTCACAATTTCTGATTCTGTCAGTTAGGACAAAATTAAATGTTATTGAACATACCTGTGAGAGAGGAAATAACTTAATAATTTTAATGCCATTTGTAAGCTTCACTCTCATCCCACTGACTTTCTTCATCTACCCCCAATGTGGCAGAACCTTAGGCAAAGCAGAAGGGATAGAGTTCACCTCTTCTAAGTCTGGCAACGTGTTGCCATGACCTTCTGTAGCAATTTTTATTAAATAGTACAATGTATTTAATATATGACAGAATGTATTTTCCAAATATGCATCTGTTCTGTTCATACTGTATCAAAAAGTACCATGCCTTATACCTGTCTAGGCCGTCATTGATAGAAAACTTAATTTTGCAAACAGAAGAGCATAATTATATATAATTTACCCCCATTGAATTTGGGAAAATCACTGTTTTATGGAAAATTAGGGAAGGTTTTTAAAGTGAAAAGTTACAATTAAAATCCTTGTGAGCAGCTGTGTGATGTTTGTGCCATAGGATGCTGTTCTTCAGTAGATTTTATCAAGGAAGAAGTTTATTGAGAAGTCTGCATTTGTTTTCTTTTAGCAAGAACACATTTAAATCTGGGTATATGGAATGGATCCCTTTGTTAAATAAGAAAACAAGATGAGACCAGTGCATCATTTGAAATCATACCCATATACAGAAATTTGTAACACCAAAGTAGGTGAAAAATTATACCTTACAGCAGCTTTACTGTGGGGTAAAGTCATGGATGCTGCATAACTAAGACAGTGGGAACTGGATGATGTTAACAGTAAGATAACAAGATTCAGTAAAAAATAAATCTGAAGGAGCCCAGAAGAAAGACTCCCCAAATCAACTAAAAGCATTCCCATAGCTAATCATGATCAAGTAGGAGATGTTGTTGAGTAAAGTACTGAAAACTGTCTCATGCACTAAGAATACCACCATGCTATGGAGCTAAGGTCTCACATATGGTTAACTGTCTCATGCAGCTCTTGGAAAAAAATCAGCTCATGTAAAATGCAGCAGAAAATGAAAGGTGTCTGTGGGAAGGACCTTTCTGCTCACAATGGTCAGAAGACCAACAGTGAACAATTTAGTCCTTTTGTGAGAGTGATGCTTGCAGAGGGGAGCACATACCCAATGGCAAAAATTACTGATCAGAGATTACCTCACTAAGGCAGAGTATATGGTTATAAGAACTCTTTCTGGTAGCTCTCTGCCATTCCTGCACCAGCACCAGTAAGTGGTGGTTGGACGAAAGGATCCCTGCCAAGGGATTTTTTTCTTTCTTTCTTTGACACCTATGTGAACAACCATGATGTCATCATGGGAACTGACATCTCTCCTGTTGTGGGCTCCTTTGCAGGTACTCATTTCCTACAAAACAACAGATTTCTTTCCCATTGTACAGTAGAGCAAAGTCTGAAATGATATGAGATGTAGCACGATGCGGTGTCCAACACATGAAAGCAAAGCATGTCTGGACTATAACTCCTATCAATTACCATGACTTCACGGGCAGATGAGGAATAAACTGCATCAAAATGCCTTGGCATTTTTAAATGTGAATCTTTTTAAAGCGTTTATTTCCTGAGTGGATCTACTTGCAAATTATCTGGCAATACCAGAAAGGAGTTACTTCACTGAAAGAGCAGTGGTCTTATCCAGAAATATCTGTCTTCCTACAAACACAGCCAGCAGCAGCAGCACCTCACCCTTTTGCCTGCAGATCACCGCACAATTGACAGTAGGCTTTCTCTTCCACAGTGAGCCTGCAGCAGAGCAGTGGCCTCAGGCTGTAAGTATTTTCTCTTTGGCTGTCAAGCAATTTCCCTTCCCCCTCACCTTGTTCAAGACTTTCATAAATGGCAGTCCTTTGTTCAAACAGAGTCTCACCTCCCTGTTCTCAAGGCAAGAATCAGACATTTGCTGGTATCTCCAGCCCTAGTACTCAAATGAAATGCTATCGTGGCAAAAATTATGTTTTAGAGCTACGTGATTTAATTAATACTGGAAACTCATTGGATAATGCTGTTTCCAATTTAATGAAATAATTTCTTCCAGCTTTCATTTAATTATTTTTAACAAAGACAATGGCCCTCACTGCATCTCCTGCTGTCAGTATGTAGTTCCAGCCTGTCCCAAACTAACCTGCTCTCTCCTGTACCATGTACTTTAAAAATTGTGCACAGATGTCCCTGTGTACATATTTTGTCTTTTTTTTAAAAAAAAAAGAAAGAAAGATTATTTGCCTCTTTAGGGGTAAAGGCTTTGGAAACAGCATAATATCGAGTTTTAGAACCTTATAAAAAAATATAAAACAAACAAACAATCAAGCAATGCTGCAAGGCTTGCTGCAGATGGCTGGGAGCAGCACCTCATTTTTCATTATGGGGGGTGGCTGGTGACTTTATTTTTCTTGGCCCTGAGAAAGACCAAGCATTCCTTAAGCCATGTAAATATCCAGCTACGTCTCACTTAGTGCAAGATGAGCATATACATTAGCGGCTTTTCATCAGACACATGCTAGCTGCTGTAAGACTAAGATTTCATGGGGGCTGGGGAGAAGAAGGGGTAACAAAGTTCATGGGAATGTCTCCAATCCCTTCCCTTTCCAGAGCAGTTCCTGTAAAATGTTGTTAACAAGGTATTTGTGATGCTTTCAGAGCAAAACTTTAAGGGTGGTTTATGAACACAGAAACTGCTGTTTCATCTAATACCTTGTCACCAACTGTGGCCAGTATGGTGCACTTCAAAGACAGACATGGCTGACCCAGGCCACCCACAGAGAAAGTTTATCCCTAACTCTTGCTACCTAAGGATGGGTCCAAGGTCTGAAGCACTGGGAATTTTCCCTTGGAGGCCACAAGCCTATTCACCTTACTCATGGCAGTTGTCTCGTCACAGGCACAGGAACTACAAGCAGATCAAGCGAGCAGGATGTGACCCTAAATCATTATTTCAGAAAACAGTTGCAAATAAGGCATTGAAAACACATGCTGCACATACAAACCAGAGAGTTGTCATTGTTAAATGATATCACAGCTGGTGAAGAGGAATTCTCCTCTGGTGGGCAGATATGCCCCTCCTGACTAATTTCGTGGATACATTCCTCGTCCCTGTTGTTCATTGTCTGCACTGACTTGAGCTTTCTTCCCAGTTTGTGGTGCAAGCTTCAGATTTCTGTTCCTTGTAGAAAACATATGAAGCAAATGAGGAAATAAGTATTAACAACACCAGACTCTTGCTTAATACTTGGTATATGTAAAAAGGTCTTTTTTTTAAATGGATTGAAAATGTTCTGCGTGGCAATTTCAAGTTAAGGTCCATTTTTCTAGAAAAGAAATGTCTGGATCTCCTAGGCATCCCTGCAAATCTCAACCTCTGTTTAAATGTAATTGTACAAATCAAACCTGAGTGCTTGACAATCCTTGTTCTTGAGATCCCAAGAAAAATCTTATCTGAAAAACCAGAGGAGTCAGAAGGTGCTAACAGAGCATTTGGCTGAACATTTAGAGCTGAATTTTGCAAAGCAGGGAGACTTTAATGTTCTCTTCAACCACTTTCAGGATACAGCACAGCATATCATTTCTCTTACATTTTTTTCTAAGCATTAGATAGTCTACTCGAACAAAGCAGTCATTTGTTTTGCATAGATTCTCTTTTTAATCTTTTGGCTCTGTGTTCAGGAAGATGTTGGATAGAGACAGCTTTTAGTATGAGTGACAGCATAGGAGATCCTAATTAGGCCCGGAGAAAAAAAAACAGTTCTTGTCTTTCAACGAACATCGATTATTTTTTTTTTAACTGAGGAAGAAAATATGCTCAGGTGGAAGAGACAGATCTTGAAGTTTTGTTGGGTTTTTTTTTGAATAAGACTCTGAAAACATTGCATTTTGAGACAAGACGCCTTCATTTAATTCACAAGTACTTTTCATTCTCTGAACTTACTCATTAAAAAAAAAAAAACCAAAATCCTAAGTCTTTTTTTAAAAAAGGACAAAATGTTTTGACAGTAAAAGAAAATCCTTTAACATATTTCAAAGTTTCAAAATCCATCCCTTCTTTCAGCTAAAACTATTCACTGGATTTGCCTACAAATCCATCTCCAGAAAAACAATTTTTGGCACATATATGACTCAATAATTCTTCTCCCATGAGTAGAAGTACCACAGATTCCCTTACGCATCCCTAAACAAAGACTAAACGTGGCAACTAATTAACACCATTCACATTATTAGATCTAGAACCTGGTGACACCGCAGGAGGAGTGCTAAGAGATGAAAGGCAGCAAGCCTTTCCCTTTCTCATTTTTGCTCCATCCACCTACCAGCTTTTCAGGCTGGATGCTACAAGGAATTTTGCACCTTTTTTCCTGAAGCTGCTCAGTCACTAAAGGCAGGGGGAGGTTTGCCTGAACCAACACTTTTTACACAACACTGACATCAGCAACACCCAATAAGAGCTGGCAGGGCAGAGGTCCAAGCTTGGATCCAGCATCACCTGCACAGTCCAACCCTCAGCCCATTCCCCAGCTCAGCTGTTTGCTATGCCAAGCAGCAGTCCCACCACTGTCGTGGGTGCATGGTTTGCAGGTGACCATCATCAGTTCCCAAAAGGCAGATGGACAAACCCATTGCCCTGCTAGTGCAGGGAGGAGACCGTGGATCTGTGGACCCATGAACAACTTTCCACTTGGCCTTGGGGAGAGGCAACAGGCTCTGACCCACCTCAGTTACTACTGCAGGTATAGCCACTTCAGAAATAATTTATAGTCTTTGCTTTTGTAAATACTGCATGAACCTGCGAGTACCTTTATTTCCACCAGTAACTGCAGTGAGACCAAGTCCCAACTCTCAAGTAATGCAAACTTGTTTTCCTTTAAGTGAACAAATCCAAACCAAAACAAACAAAAAAAGATAGGAAACGGTAATAAATATATTCTACCTTAATATTGTAAGGATCACAGTGATATTGGACCTTTTGCTGAGCTTTTTGCCATCCTGCATCAGAAGTTTCTTTGCTAATCATTATACTCCAGAAAGCCTTGCCCTGGATTCAGCATCCCAGTGCCTACTGCTTGCAAGAGAAGTTATTGTGGCCAAGAAAAGCCACAGTCCAAGAACTTTTGTTATTAGCAGCTCCTCTGTCCTTTGCCTACAGTAGCCCCACTCACCTGTGTAAGGACCCATACCAACTGAGTTATAAAGAAGAGGAATGGGAAGACGACAGATGGGTAATCTCACCTACAGGACATGGAAAAGGACACAGATCCTAACCATGAGCAGGAAGCAAAGGGGGAAAAGACAATATCAACAGCAGATATCAACAGCGGAGCCATTTAACAGCTCTGACTAGGTAACATCAATAGTAATAAAATAAATATTAGTGCTGCATCCCTGTTTTCCTTTCTCCACCAGATAACTCTTCCTACTTGAAAGCCGAACTGTTTTGTTAGTAATGAGTAGAATGGTGAGAACTTTAAACAAACCTGTTTGGCAAGAAAGCTCACTTGAAAAAAATTAAAAACAAAGCAACTTCCCAAGTGGAGAGAGAAAGAGAGAGAAATAATTAAAGTCAACTGAGAAGTCTCCAAGGAAAGAAAACAAGGAAGACTTAATTATGCAGTAGTTTCTTTTCCTAGCTCTTTTCTTGACTTGGCACAGCTGGAAAATTGAAAGCTAGCTGCCAAAATATCAAATGTGCCTCATGTGGGTTCAGTGCTCATAAAGTTGCATGTGTGTGTTTTTCTCTCACTTTGTCTGATTGCACACTAAGATAAAATAATGGACTCAGAGAGATAATACTGGCAGCTGCCTGGAGTATTAGTCCAGAGGGCAGGGTCTCTGCAAGGAAACATGAGGGGCTTTTTGAACATCAACTGGACCTCTTAGCCAACAGTAGGCAGCAACTTTTGAAACTAGCTCTTTTGAGAGGACACTACTCTCAGCCCACAGCCTCACTTACCATTTTCTAGTGAAAAATTGTTCTGAGAACAACAGAAGGATGTGCAACAGAGTTAAAAATTATTTTGTTTCATCAACTAGAGGCTTCTCTTTGTGAATTGCAAACAATGAGCCTTCTGTATAGCCAGTCCTATTATAGGACTCTAAAAGGATGTGAAGTTTAGCACAGAAATAGGCCCCAGGCTATATGGGACAACTCACCCACGAAAATACTGACCTTATTCATTCAAATATTAAATATAATTTATCTACTTAAATCAGGACTGGACATCAGCTTTGAAAGAAGCTGAAGTTCTCTATGTGATAAAACTGGCAGATTTCTAGTCGTTGGGCCTAGGGACAATTTTTTGCTCTCCAATTTGTATATATTTCTTCAGTGAGATCTTTTTCAGATCCCGTTTCATTTGGCTTATACCTTTCTTGTGATTTCACTTCCTTTTTTGCTAACTTCTCTCTAGTTATGACAAGGAATATTTTAGACTGTTACAGTTAAAAAGAAAAATAAAAAGTCCTCTCATATACATCTCTATGTATTTAGACTTACAAAGATCATCATATATCATTGTGACACTATGACATAAATAAAAATACAGTCTCCAGCTAGTAAAAACTAACATGGCCCTTACCATATCAACACAGGTCTTAGCATGATGGAACGCTTCAGGGATTTGCAAACCAGCCGCTGGCCCCACGTAAACAGTACTGTGACTTGGTCAGGCAGATTTCCTGTTACAGACTTGTGGCATTGTCCCTGTAGATGGCTGAAGGTTGTGTAGTCTGAAGACTAGTCTGAGGAGAGTTACCCTTATGTATCGTTAGAAGACTTGCTCAGCAGTAATAGACAGATAAATTTCATACATGATAGTCATGAGAGTTTAGTAGTCAGTCAATAGAAAAGTACTCTGACCCTTTCCTTTCTTCACAGATTTTGGTGGATATCAAAGTAATTACCATGAAAGTGTGAGGCTTAGCTTCTTAGTCTGCTTAGTCTGCTGTCTTCCAAGCTGGTTCTCTCCATGTTATGATAGCTTCCAACCGTGACGTGGTTTCTTACACCAAATACAAGGGTTGAGAAACACTTGGCTCCAGCAGCCAAAAGATTTGGTGCAGAAATTATGAAAGCAAGCACTGAACTTTATCTTGTGAGTAGGCATCATAGATTAGGATGCTGGGAACAGAGAGGACACATAAACCGGGGATGTGGCACTGTGGACTGATAGCTTTAAGACACATAAAAAGTATGTTATGGGGCTTGCAGGCAGTGCAGATTGGCAAGTTTACATGAAACATCACTCACAGAACAAGTGTGAATCACGTTGGTGTGGATCTAACACTGTTCTGCATGACATGCTTATCTCTAAATTGGAAAGATGTGGATTTGAAGGACAGACCATTCGGTGGAAGGGAATTGCCTGGGCAGTAGCACTCAAAGAGTTGCAGTCAGCGGCTCAATGTCCAAGTGAGGATTGGGATACATTATGTTCCTCAAGTGTTGCTAATGGGATTGTCTCTCTTTAACGTGTCTGTCTGAGACATGGACAGTGGGATTCTGTGTAACCTCAGCACATTTGCTGCAGAAGCCAAGCTGTGTGGTGTGTTTGGCATCCTGGAGAGAATGAACATCATGCAGAGGAACCTTGAAAGGGTTAAGAGATGGGCCCAGAAGAACTGTATGAAGTTCATCAAGGCCAAATGCAAGGTCCTGCATATGGGTCAGTGCAGTCCAAGCCCAATGATAGGCTGGGCAGAGAATGGATTGAGAGTAACCCTGAGGAGAAGGACTTGGGGATGTTGGTTGATGAAAATAACAGAATTACAGAATGATACAGGCTGAAAGGGACCTCTGCAGATCACCTAGTCAAACCACCCTGCCAGACCAAGATCATGTGGAATAGGATGAAAATCTCAAAATGAGTTAGCAACTTGTGCTTGCAGCCTAAAAAACAAACCATGTTCAGGGCTGCATCAAAGCCAGCATGACCAGCAGGTTGAGAGAGGTGATTCTTCCCCTCTACTCCACTCTCATGAGACCCCACCTGCAGTGCTGTGTCCAGCTCTGGGGTCCCCAGTATGAGAAAGACATGGAGCTGTTGGAGTGAGTCCAGAGGAAGCCACAAAGATGATCAGAGGGCTGGAGAACCTCTCCTATGAAGACAGGTTGAGAGTGTGACTTGCTCAGCCTGGAGAAGAGAAGGCTCCAGAGAAATCTTATAGCAGCCTACTAGTACCTACAGAGAGCCTAGAAGAAAGATGGAGAGGGACTCTTTATCAGGGAGTGTAGTGATAGGATAAGAAATCCTTCCCTATGAAGGTTGTGAGGCCCTGGCACAGATTGCCCAGAGGAATTGGGGATGCCCCTGGATCCCTGGCAGGGTTCAAGGCCAGGTTGGATGGGGCTTTGGGCAACCTGGGTTAGTCAAGGGTGTCCCTGATATTGTAAGGGGGTTGGGACTAGGTGGGTTTTGAGGTCCCTTCCAACCCAAACCAGTCTGTAATTCATCCTATGAATGAAGAGGACTGTGTTGCACTGCTGAAAGGCCCTTTAAGGCACAAGATACAGGCTCCTCCCTCCCTCTACTAACATTTTGATAGGCTTTGCTTGTTATTTGCTTGGTGAATTGTGTGTGCATCATTGGTAAACATTCTAAATCATAGGAAAGGCTGGTCAAAGTGCTTTTCCCCAGAATTAATAATGCTTTTGGAAATTATATTTGTTCTTGAGGTTCTTTATAGAAGACTTTCCCACCATTATTTGTGACTCATCTTTATCCTCTATCATTTGATTCTTTTATTGCAGAAACATGGGATTACCCTATTATGCGTAGCGCCTCCCACCAACACTTGGCTTAAGATGGTTATTTTGTTCATATTTTCCTTTTATGTTTCTCAGTCTTCTCTGGATTTTTTCCCTTGAACTCTGGGAACAATGGTGGAACTCAATTGTGGAGAAGCCTAATGAAATACGAAATCTGGTGACAGAATAAGATGTGATAAAAAACAGTTTTAAGACTTTCAATAATACATTCTTCTAAAACTTCACAATCCCACAAATGGGATACAACATAGAACAGCCAAAATTTATCAGTCAGAAGAGAAACTGGATTGCTTTTGGTACCCATTCTGCTGTAGAACACAGATCAAACACCATCAGATCTTGAGTTTATGAGTTCTTCATTGTCTCTCACATTCTCACTTTATACATGGACAGGTAGAGTACATTAAATATGTTTAATTGGTAGATGTAATCTTCTCAGGTTATAAATGAGGCAACTGTTATAAAGAAGTGCAGTAGGATTTCTCAAAGTAGATAAGATATTTAATTGACATACTGATATGCTTGGTCCCTCCTTTTTTCTGACTGGACCAGTTAATATTTCCTCTTTACACAAAACCACCTGCAGATTTAAATTCATCCCAGTCAGTAAAAGACTTTACCAGAAGAACAGAGGGACATGCTGGATTAGCAAGATGATTTAGTTGTTTCTCACATTGAGACAGCATGGTTCAGATGAAAACTGCCACACCATAGCCATAATTGCAGTACAGTCAGCCTGCTTACCCTGAAGTGTATCTATCTGGGAGAAGCAAGAGGCACTTCAAAGGGTGAAGAGACAAATTAAAGCTTTTTTCCCCTTCTTCCAAAAGCCCGGTATCCCTGGTGCAAGGAAGGGTTAGAAGGTAATGCAAGGTATGCCTGCCTGTGACTTTTCTCACTTGGTGGAATTTTATAAGTCTTAACTCGTTGGAAACCTGCAGAGACAATCTGAAAACACTGTGGAGACTGTGAACTTGTGAGTCTCCTACCATGGACTCATTTCAAATATAGAAGCTAAAAAATACAGGGAGATCTAGGCTGAGACTGTTTAAAAAAAAAAAAAAAAAAGAAAAGAAAAACAAAAGCCTCAGCCAAACAAACAATAAACTCCAGGAAGAATAGTTGTCCAACACTAAATGAAGTCTGTGTCTATCTGTCTAAGTGTGCTGCCGATACCAAGCAGTGACATATAACAGTCTTTGCCTCTGCCTAGAAGCACAATGGAGAGACAATAATGAATCTGGCATTTTACAGATTTCAATTAGAAATTGAGGGGCCTCTGAAGAGTTCCAGAAAAGAGACAAAGGGATTTGGTCTGTTGCATGGGTCACATCCTTGGGTTTTGTTTGTTTCTCTTTGAGTCCTATTGATAGGAACCTTTTGGAGCATATGCCCTGTGTACGGGTGGCTGGAGAGGTTTCCTGACTTACTTGCCAAAGAACAAGAGTGGTGAGGTCTAGAGTTTCTAGACAAGGCCTGTCTGTCACTTCGAGTGAAACCTGACTCTTGACTGCATCTCTGTGAATGGGATTTCTGCCACTGGCTTTAACAGGCCAGGACTTAGCCCAAAGTGTTTTCACAGTTCCCAGCACAGCGGTGTTCCTATCTCAGGTAAGTCCTTTTGATGGCAATTCAACAAAAAGTAAAGCATTTTACCAGAAATGCCTCCAGTCCTGCATTCAAAACTTAAGTGTTTAAAATAAAAAAAAATAATTACTATGAAAACGCTACATGAAAAAAAATTAGCAGATTTTATTCTGAGAACTTTCAGGAAAAGATCCTCTTTATATATCCTTTTGAGAAGCTAACACGCTTACAAGCACATTGCTAGGACACTGCAGAAATATCCAAAAGAATTAAAAAGTGGTACAATGTACTCACAATAACGGTGATAATTGTGCATTTTTCTACCCAGGGATAGCAACACATTAAGGAGATGAACACTAGAAATACTAGTGCCCACAGCCTGCAGGACCTGTGGAAAGGAAGACTTGTATTTGCTGTTTTCTCAGGCAAAATAAGAAAAGTTACACCCATTCTTTCTGTTATACAACATGAAAAAAAAGTCACTTCCTGTAAAATTTAAAATCTAAAGCATGATTTAACATTTAAAATGACACACCATTGTGGTTCTTTTACATTTTTACAGATATTTTTAGTTTAAGATTATAGCAACAAAATTTAACCCTTCCTTGCATGAAAACAATATAAATGGATCGTTACCTAATATTTTTTAACTGTGGTTTACTATGAAACCAGCATTTTCCACAAATGACTTTTTTAATAAAGGATGTAGGCAGGTCTCTTCAGCACTATAAGACTTTTTTTTATTTTTATTACCTTCTTTTTAACCGTGAAAGTGAGGCTGGGAAACATTAAGGGTGAATTGCCTTCCAGGTAAGTGCATTTCTGATCCTCTACAATGCCACCTCTCAGAGGTCTGGGGCATTGCTATAGTCTTGAAAGTGTGCAAATTGCCTTGCCTAGTCTGTGCTTGGAACTCAATATTGACAAGTTATGGACAGCAAAGGTTCCATTTAATTGCAGTTCTTGTTAGTCAAATCACTCATCTCTTAGCTTTTTCAAGACGTACCATGGAGTGTGTCCCTCCCGGAGTGCAGTGCTGTCCCCAGGCAGGTGCCTGAAATTATGACTTCAGGGCAGGTTTTAACTCATTATCCACAGGCCTCATCTTTAGCAGGAGGTTTTGATGGTCTTCCTTCCTCACCGGCGAGCTCCAACTTGCTCAGAACGAGGATACACAGCAAAAAAAAAAATCTATCATAAAACCATCAAACACGCTCTCCTCATCAGCAATCACTCATCTTCTATGTGACATCTCTGTTGGGACTAGACCTTACTGTGGGGTTCCCTTCTGTGTATTTTACTGAGGGCAAGTAATTATTATTTTTTTTAAACGTCAACGCCGTCACTCTCCACACCAGCTCCTGAATCAATCAACATTTCAGCGGTGCAGGGGAATACGAAAAGTCAGCTGCTCTGCTTTTGCTTTGAATTAACTCCTACCCTGAGAGACCGTGTTTCCTCCAGGGAATCGTCCTTACAAATTCAGAAAACATTTTAAATATTTATACAAGATTATATTCCACTTGCCCAACGTGCTCCAAATAGTTAAGTTACATAGTTCATACTTGTTTCTGAGAACAAGGATCAAGCTTTACAATTCAATAGAAAGAATACTATCTGGTTTTCCTATATGGAAATGTACACAAGACTGCACATTTAATAGAAATAGACTGTGAAATATAAATGTTATGTAAATACATTTTTTTTAAGGAAAGGGAATGAAAGGTCTGTAGTTTGACTTCAAGAGTAGTTTTGACTTCAAAAATAGTATTTTGACTCCATTAATAGAGAAATAAGGCTCTAGATGAGGAAATAAATTTCTGTGCATGTAATTCACATGTAACTTGTGTACCTTATTATAAATTTCCTGGATGAGAGATGTTTCAGAATGTTTGTATTCAGTTTTAATTAAAAAGAAATTGATTAACTGTAACAGTAACTAAAGCCCGCAGAAGTGTTCAACACAGCCCCATTCACACACTTACTCCCTTATTACTGTCACACCCTCTTCCTGTGAGAGGGCAAGTACTGAATCAATGTCCTAAACATGCAAAAAACTTATTTTAATAAAATATTTATGCTTACTTAACAAGAGAGCCGTTAGAAAACTAATCCAAAGGTACAATGTTCACAGTGTCAAATGCAGGGGGTAAAATGAAATTAACACATAATTTACACTGCGGTGTTATAAATCATATACATATAGTATATAATATGTACTACACACAATATATTGTATGCTAAATGTTATGTAGTAAATAATACATTATATGCAAAACAAATATAGAATCTAATACATTAACTATAAATATTACATATGGTATATAAATGCCTAATATTATACAGTAAAATTAGTACAATAATATGACTAATTGTAGTACTATATAGTATCATTCTATATACTATACACTACTATAGTACATATTATATATAAGTATACAACATGTTGTATTGTTCAATATAATATGGGGGTCATAAACTCTAGTGGTCTATGGGACCATAGAAAATATCATTCAACACACAAGGATGAGGTGCAATCTCAGCAAACATGTCAAGTTAAACCCACACTTAAATATTTTGTTGAAAATTGGGCCTTTAAAAGGAATATTGCCTTTACATTTGAATGTAGGATTCTGCAGAGGAATTTCTGAATGACTGGGCAATAATATAAGAAAATATATCCATGTATTAATCAAATACTCCAGTTCTGAGCTTTATTTGAAAAACAAGCCTATAACTATGCTGGAGTATGTGTTGATTTTGAGAAAGGCTAAAATTTTATGAGGATAAAATTCAACTGAGGATAAAATTCAACTAAGGATACAATTCATGCTGCCTTTAGGGTCCTTGAGCCATTCAACTGTAGGTCCTGCTATTGCTAGGACCCTCGAAGATCTAAACTAAGTACTTAATAAGTCCTGTTCAGTGCTAGGAAAACAGTCACATGCAAACTCCTGTGCCCTGCTCACAAATCCATCCCATTCCTTTGCCATCAATACACAACAACCTGAGAGCTGCATCCCTGTTGACTGAAACAACAAAGTGCACACCATCCTGTACACAAAGGAAATCGTACAGATTAGATATGTTTGTACAAAATGTCAAGATACTATTGCAACTTCACCGTAAGAGCCAGCAGGCAGCTGGCTTACAAAAAAGACATCTCTTCCTGGTACTCCATGGAGCTGTGTAACACAGGAAATAAATGTACTCTGATCATGTTTGATTCTTTAAGTCAAACCTCAGCTGCGTGGCTGAGTAGGTCTGGGCAGATGCAGCTCATGGCTGAGTGAGTGATTCTGCTCTTGCACCTTTGGGGCTGGACCCAAAAACAGCAGGGAATCTGTTCACAATCTCCAATGGACTTTGGTACAGAGTGCTCTCTACTCTTCAGCTGCCTTTGCACCCTCACTTCTACTACCAAAGCTTTGTGGAGGACTCACAGCAGGCCAGTGCTGATAGCAGGTAAATTTCACATGGGAAAGTGGAACTTGTGGACCCTTTCACCTTGATCTCTCCTTAACCAAGGAAAGGCATTTCTCTGTGCCCTAACTGTCTCTCAGAGGACTCACTTCAGCTCACGTTCTGATCATCTTAGCCACCAGCTCAGGATATCATATTCTAAACCCTTGCTATGGAATACAGAGAAGTCAGCACTGGAGCAATTGAGCTCCTCCAAAATCAATACCAACCTTCCTTCTGTTCCCATGACACAAGGTCAGGCAAAGGCAGAAAGATTCAGAGAACTCCCTCCAGGATGTTTGTTCAGACAGGGCAGAATCCTAAGGTGTTAAGGGAGTTTTTATTTCACTGGTGCTAAGCCAAATTTCTGTTTATCCTGGGAACTCGAGATTTGTTGTACTCAGAAAGAAAAATCTTAACTAAAATAGATGCAGAGGCTGATAATTCCTTTCATCTCATTTCATTCATCACCACCATGTCAGAAGAGACAGTGCAGAGACACTTCTCAAAATGCATGTCTTTGGTAGCCTTTGTTAACTTTGTTAATTTTGTTTGCCATCCAGGTAAATTATTACAGTTTAGTGTTAGAAAACTGAATGTGGAGTGGCTGGCCTAGTTAGGGTAAAAGGAGTAATAATCTTGATATAGAACATTGTACTCTGACCAAGACTCAGATAGATTAAATAATTTGTGTTATACCAGGGATAAACCTAGCCTCAGAGTCCTAGAAGAAATCTGTAAATGCAAGGCACTTTCAAACTAGACAAAGTGCTAAGAAATGCACTCCAAAGAATAATCTGACTGAGGAATGGACAAAATTACCTAAACATCTCTTTCGTAGTTAATGTATGTTGTTTTCACTTTACACTTAAAGTATATCAACAGACTTGCAGTTTCCTTGTCAAATTAGGGTGGATGATTAATCTGAATGGAAAGTGGTAAGGGTTGACAACAGATCCAAGAGAGCTAAGAAAAATATATGTATTCAGACTAAAGCTCAAATTCTGTGCCTCTTGCGTGAACTGCTGTGGGACTGATTTATTCCCACCAGTTTTTTATCCCAGTCAATGGCTCTGTGCCACCACACCCAGCTGCTTCACCCGTATCAGCTCAGAGCCAACCTATAACTGAATGCCATGGAGAGGAAAGCAACTACATCATGACATCAGGAGTGACATCAGGATGTATCAGTGTCATTTGGGTTCTGCACAGCAGAGAAACCAGCAGAAACTCCTTGCAGAGGAAGGAGCAGTTCTGCATCATGCTGAACCATCACACCTCTTGTTCTGCCCCAAGGCATGGACAAGCACAAAGCAAATACAGCTCTACAATTAAGGAAGCTTACAAAATGGTGCCATTCATTGCAGAGAAGCCAGTTACTTGTTCTTTAGGCCAGCAAAGAGGTGAGGCAGTAATTCAGCCAGGCACCAGAGCAGAGCTAGGGCACAGGGTGGTTGCAGGATGCTGCTTCCTCTGAGGACCTGAGGGAGCAGCACAGCTCTCAGCATCATCTCTGGTGGGAAGGGGAACGCAGGTCCCCCACAGGAACTGTGGGGTCAGACTTTCCCCTTAGCATTGCAGGGTCTGCACTAAACTGTGATTCACGTTTGCTTCCTTACAGAACCGCTTGTTGCACGTGCTCTGGAATAAAGCCTCCCACTGACAGCAACAAGAATTCCTTGTGACATGGCCTAAAACTCCCATTGAAGGCTTCAGGTGTGATGTGAAGGCTTTCTTTCTAGCTCTAAGTTGTATCTCTGAGTAGAATCACCAACTTAATTTGCTTTATTCCCCATTTGGGGGGAACTCTAGTCTAGCCTGCCCTCTAGTGCTTTGTAGAGCTCAGGATCTGGCTCCTAACCCGAACTCCTCAAGGAATCTTGGCAGACCAATGGGTATGTGGTGCTATAGCCAGAATGTTTTGAACGTTTTACAAGCAGCAGTGTGCCACAGGTCCCCTAATCAGAGCTTTGCAATGTCAATTCCCTATTTAAAGGTAAGCAAAAATAAGTTGGATTTTTTTTCCCTACCTGGAATGGTAGCATTTCATGTAAATAAAACAGGGTATGATTTAGAGGAACCAGGATCTCCCTTTTATTAAGGCACACTTTTGCAAGCTGACTCTTCACATAAATCCCAGATGTGGCCCCTGTTTATTTAACACAAACACAAATACATAATGTTTCCCCTGCCCTTACATCAAACATGCCTAAACATGTGTCCACATACAACCCAAAACTCATGCCACTAAAATCTTACATGTAGTTCGGCAGGAATGCATATCACTGGAAGGGGGAACTTGATCTTACAAACTTAAGTTTTCAGTGCCAAGATGCTGGGTGTTTGTAGCAGCATACAGATTTGCAACCATGGCAATGAGAAGAGTGATAATGAAACTAGCTAATTGAGGGAGGAAATTTTTAAAACCTGGAGACACGAATGCATGTACTAGTACACAAATCTGTCAGATTTTCAGGTGGGCAGCTCTGGTGAATGATACTTTCCATTATAAAAAGGTCCTTTATTTCTGTTTAGTGAAAGCACTTACACTGATTTAGGGGCATTTTTCTTTTTACTTATCAGCAATTTTAGAAATTTTTTTAAATAAAAGGAGTGTTGCAATTTTCTGATTGTTTGGTTTTAGTACTAATGAAAAATGTACTTTCAGTACATGAAACTCTGATCAGTTCAGTGGTGGTTTCTCTAATGTTTTTATTAATTTTATATTATATTTAATATAAAATATATATGTATATAGGCATCAGATACTTTTGAAAAATATAAACTGGATCCACTTCAACAAGCTTGAACCAAAATCAGCTTCAATGTTTAATTTTTTTAAGTAGGTTTTTGGACCATCTAACGAAGGACAGATTGTTTCCAGTTTTTGCCAAGGAAGCAAACTAGCACACGTAGTCATCACTCATTCAGGGGACTTTGCCTGCCCCAGTTCCTCTGCTCCTGTTTCAATTATTTCTCTTTTTTACTATCCAGGCCAGTGAAACTCATACCAAAAACCTCTTTTTCGACTTGTTTTCATACAAGAAATTAAATCACTTAAAATACATAGAAATTATCATCCTCAGCCTGCCCCATTTCTTCATCAGAAGGTGGTCCACAGACAGGACCTGAATCAGAGGCAGCTGTGGGTGCCAGACAGAGGTCCGCTCCCAGCAGGATCTATTGCAACTGCAGACCACCAAGAGCTTTCCAGCACCATCTACATCAGAGGGTCCCATCCTGCTCCCAAACATATGCAAATCAGCTCATGCAGCCCCTAAAATACCTTTCAGGCAAGCAAAATCAGGTCAGAAATCTTTCTGCAAACTCATTTTGACTGGAGTGGGTTTGGGGGCAGTCAGAGATGGACTGTGGGAAGCAGACCCAGCAACGTAGCAGCACAGCCTTTCCTGAACATATCCAGAAGTAGGCCTGCAAATAGCAGGGGTCAGCAGGGTGATCCGGCCCTCCACTCATCGCCAAAAAAGGTGTACCTCTGACCCTGTCACCTGGAGTCTCTACCTCACCCATGGGGAAAAATAATTTCTTGTAACATGCCATTTGTCTGACCTCACTTCTAGGGAAATGAGTCTCACCTCACTGTGCCTGGACTTGCACAGGTCTGCTGCTGGCCAGAGGAATCCCCTTCTTCTGCCATGACAAGGTAGGGACAGAAACACCAGGGGGTGGGAGTTGTGTGTAACCCTGTGATTAACAGTTTTTCTGTGGGAATAGGCTTGTCATATTTTTCATTGAAGACAGCAAGCCAGATAAATGAGTGTTCAGTAGATGAGATTTAGTTTTTCCGAATACTTGTTACAGCATTAACAATAGGAAGCATTAATTTTTCTCAGTCACTTTTCCGTTCACAGCCGCTGAGATAGATGCAGTTTGTGAGATACAACGTGCACTAGACATAATATGCAATTTGGCATTCCCATTGTGTCTGAGCAGCAGAAGAATAAGGGTTTTTCATCCTTCCTGTACAACCTCTCCTTGAGTGTGAATACAACCCAGAGCTCGCTCTCCCTTGAGGAAGGATTACAGATATGGGGCAAACCTGTTTAAGACCTTGCCCACACATGGCTTGTGCTATCAGCCCTCTGGAGATGCACAAAGTCCCTGCTAGTCACTAACACAGCTGTGGAAAATACTAGAGTGTGTCAAACCTGAGGCCAGCCCAATCTGTTACCTGCAAAATTCTTTCTCACAGAACTGACACAGAGAGCCCACAGACTCCTAGTGTTTCTTTCCCTTAGATGTTTCCACCACACCATGCTTTCTTTTCTTATCTTTGTCAGACCTACGCACACAGATTATTGAGTGTTTCTGACCTCTGCAGATTTGAAGCCACTTGCAGGATGGAAGATGCTGGAAAGCCCAAGTGGTTAAAAATCCAATTGCATTAGAGTCATAGAATGGTTTGGGTTGGCCTTGAGCACTGCCAGGGAGGGGGAGGATATGCGCAGCTTCTCTGTGCAACCTGTGCCCACCCTCACAGTGAAGGATTTATTCCTTATATCTAATCTAAATCTCCCCTCCTTCAGTTTAAGGCCATTATGCCTTGTCCTGTCACTCCAGGTCCTTGTAACCAGTCCCTCTCCAGCTTTCCTGTAGCTCCTTCAGGGACTCAAAGGATGAACTAAGATCTACTCGCCACCTTCTCTCTTCCAGGCTGAATGAACCTAACTCATACAGACTGGAGGATCAGATGCTGGAGGCCAGCCATGCTGAGAAGAACTTGAGGGTCTTGGTCAACAGCAAGTTAACCATGAGCCAGCTCTGTGCCCAGGCAGACAGGAGGCACAACTGTGTCCTGGAGTGCATCAAGTACGGCATGGCCAGACGGTCCAGGGAGGGGATTGTCCCACTCTACACTGCACTGGGGCAGCCTCAGCTCAAGTATTGGGTGCAGTTTTGGGCACCACAGTACAAGAGGGACACAAAACTACTGGAGAGTGTCCAGAGGAGGGCAATAAGGATGGAGAAGGGGGAGGGAAAGCCTTATGAGGAGAGGCTGAAGTCCCTGGGTTTGTTCAGCCTGGAGAAAGGGGGAGCTGAGGGGAGACTTCATCACAGTCTGTGGCTTCCTGACAAGGGGAAGCAAAGGGACAGAAACTTATCTCCTTTCTTTGGTGCCCAGTGACAGAGTGCAGGGAAACAGCAAGAAGCTGCAACAGAGACGTTCTAGGTTGGATGTTAGGGAGAGGTTCTTTACTGAGAGGGGAGTGGGGTAATGTAACAGACACCTCAGGGAAGTGGACACAGCTGGACTGAGTTCAAGAAGTGTCTGGATGATGCACTCAGTCCCATGCTCTGACTTGGCTGGCCTTGTGTGGAGCCAGGAGTTGGACTCGATGGTCCTTGTGAGTCCCTTCCAACTCAGGATATTCTATGATGCTCTCAGCCTGTCTTCATGGGGGAGGTGCTCCAGCCCTCTGATCATTTTCGTGGCCTTCTTTGGACTCACTCCAACATCTCCATATCTTTCCAGTACTGGAGACCCAAGAGCTGGTCACAGTACTCCAGGTGAGTTGTCATAAGAGCAAAGTAGAGGGAAGAATCCCTTCCTTGACCTGCTGGTCACACTGCTAGGGATGCAGCCCAGGATACAGTTTGCTTTCTGGGCTGCAAGCACACATTGTGAGCTCACATTGAGGTTATCACCAATTCTGACAAAAAATAACACAAAAAATAATAATTTCCTCAGTACCAACACCAGACATGTAAAATTCATGACTTGGGACCTTAGAACATTGGGTGAAGCTCCATGAGACTTTTAAAAACATTTTATTTTTGTCACAGCCTTGGACATGCATAGTTACAATGTCTTTTCTACAACCAAGAGGTCAAGGAACATACCCTTGCTTTAATGTAAGCTGAGTTTCTGACCTTAGCATATAATTTAGGACCTGAATCCTTAATCCTCAGACTCATAATAATTTTGAAAACGTGGACAAAACTGCGGTCTGTTTCTGCCTTCTTACATGTCATACATCCCACAGAGAGCATGAAGGCCACTGGCTTGAGAGATACTCCGGAAAATTTTCAAAGCATGTTGCTGAGTGGACCACTCTTCCAGAAAGTTTCGGCAAGACACATCTCTGTGACTCCTTGTCACCGTCCTTCTACTCCTCCTTTCCAGAAGCCATTTTCAAAGCATACTTTTCTACTTCACTGCCTATTTGTTTTCTTGAATCTTAGATCATTATTTGCATTCTCCTGCTTTCCTTGGGCAATAGGCAGATCTGAAGTCAGATTATAAATTGTGGAGGATAACATCAAGATCAAATTTCCACATCTATGTTGCGCATTGTGTTGAAATAACTACGGGCTAATAAGACCCTTATAAATGAACTAATGAAAATCAGCAAAAAGACAGAAGAAGTGAGGGGGAAAAGAGTCTATTAGCATTATCTTGATATTTAATCTTGAATTTTGGCTGCCCTTTTGTTAGGTTAATATAATCAGATAAGGCTGTGAAAATACAGATAGTAATTAGCATCTTTAACTTGGAATAAGTGAACAAGTAATTCAATACAGGAAATACATCCAGTTTCACCTCTGTTTGTGCAGAATATGACAAAAGATTAACTATCTCCTAGGTTTTCTGGTTGTAACTAGAACTGTGTGTAATAACACGGTGGAAAGACTGTGCTATTTTATCTGACACAGAATTGTTATGTGACTTCTCATGAGCCCAGGTACAATTGTATTTCATGTATAAAAGGCGCCCATTAGATAAACCATGAAGAAAAACATATACGTGATGTAGTTTGCTCATGTATTCAAAAGCAGACGTGCTCACAGAAGCAGTTTAGCATAACTACAAAATTCCTTTACACCTTGAATAAATCTCCATCATGGTAACTACGGTGTCACAGTAACTCATTTTTACATGCTTTGGGAAAAGAGAGGCACTTTGCAATGAGAATATTATTTATACATATAGATATATGTGTGTGTATATATATATGTATGCATTAAAATCCTCACTTGCAGCTCAGGGATCTCTGTGGCCCTTTTAACATCCATCATTCACATAAATTCAACTCTGTGCAGGATCCTTGTAGATCTTCATTGTTCTGACCTGTCTCCTTTTGCCTAATTGAACAAATCTAAAATGCCTTGTCCCATCTCAGGCTACCTCTTCAATACCTCCTTTTGCAGTGCCACTTCCCAGCTTCAGAAGAGCTACAACACAGCTATATCTTCTCCCTCAGCCCACCTCAACTCTGATCTCCACATCATCCTGGCCTATCTTTGTGGGTCATGGCTGGGATCTTCAAGTCAGACATCCTTTTACATCCTCTGTCATCTGGCAAAGATCTTCTGCATTCATCTAAACTTTTTTCTTCTCAGTCTTGGATGGTGCTACACAATGTTCTCCTACGATGTGAGACTTCTGCCTTCTTAGTTCCCCATCAGACAAATGCTTGCTGACCTGTGGGAATCAGTCCTGCACCCCATTGCTTTTACATCCTTTACAAGATGCTGCTGCTCTTTCTCCTCCTCCACTCATAGTCTTTTACTACAAGATTCTTACTTTAAGCTGGTCTTGGGTGTTGACTGTCTCCTCCTTCTGTGGCTGTACTGCACCTAGCACAGCGGTCTTCAAGTTGTTGGTCAAACCTTCCCCAGATCATGATGGCACCAACTAGAAATAGCAGCAATGAACCACTAGCAGGTTGGCTTTCAGACTTCTCATCTGACAGTATAACTGACATGGGATGATCTCTGAAGGCATGCAGAATTTCAGTCAACAGATGCTGGCACAGCTTCAGCCTTACCCTCCCCTTAGACCCCTGTGGCTTGTTCCTGCCCCCAGAACACCCTAAGATGTGGGAAGCAGTCTAGGGAGAGAACCCAACATAACAGCTGAACTGATGACACAGTTATGGATCCTTTCAACCTGGGTCTGCTCCTGCTTCATGACTACCCCATCAATTTTGTGGGTAAGGAGTAGGAAGATGCTGCCAGGAGGGAGATGACAGGGCTGCTTCCTCCAGCATCAGTGCCAGGTTACATCACTGGAAGCACATGCAAGGCTGGAGTCCCCATTTCTATTTCACTTACATCTAGTACTGTCTCATGACACAAGCTGTTAATGTCTTAGCTGAGGCTTCAATTAACACCCACATTTAATTAACTTGACTGCACACAGAGAGAGTGTAGAAGGGAAACTTTTTCAGCTGTCAGTGACATATAGACTGACTTCTACCTTTGCAAAGTAGTTATTTTGCCCTCAGATCCTCTTCTTGAATCTGTACATTAAAGGGGAAGATTTGTTAAAGCAATTCAAATAGAGCTTTTCTGTTTTTTCAGCAAACACAGCTTCACAGTCACACTTTGTCATTGATGAACACCGTATCAGGTTTGGCTCTGTTCCACTGTACTTTCTTGACAAGACAGTAAAAGAGCTGGGGGAAGGGAGGGAATAGCTTTTTATTTTCATTTTTAAACTGAGCGTTTTGCTTTCAGAAAACCTTTTGAGTCAGCTGAAAGCACAGCAATAGAAAGCTCACACCAAAACATCTGAAGAACTGTACATCTTGTTCTGCTTAATTCTTCTCTGCCCTTAAAGTCACTGGCATCATTTGTATCCTACAGAAAAGCACTGCATGTGAGGGAAGTGCAATTCACAGAGATAAATCAAGGGGATGTTATGATATGCTAAAATCAAACTGCAAACCTAGAAAGCCAATGTCTTGTAACATGGCCTGGACTGTAAGGATCTTAAAACTACAGGATGAACTCATTGTCAAGCTTCTTTGCTCCGAAGAGCTCAGTGGCAGTCACACCTCATTTATCTATCCAGTTCCTGGAAAATCAAACAAATGCTAGAAAAGGAGAGGCTGCAGAATAGCAGATGGTTGGCATGAAGTTGACACATCTCTGAGGAGGCAAGCTAACAGGCAAAAAGCACAATACACAAGCAAGCAGTTCAGGAAGAAACTGCCCTGGCACCTGCAAGCAGCTTGTTCATCAGGCATCACAGAAGTGTGAGCATCCTCACACAGAACAAAGCTTGAAGGTCCCAGTGTAGCAATGACATAGAGGCTACTGTGCCTTATCACCACCTGACTTTGCACTTGAGCAGTGTCACTCTGGCAAAGCCTACTCTGACACTCCAAGCAGGCATATATTTACTCACTGGTATTAGTTCTCTGAGCTGTTCAGCCTATGGACATCTCTTTATGTCACAAAACTATATTTTAGTGTAATTTCATGTATGTTAACTCCCCCAGCATGAACAGAGAGTGGATTCCTCTGAGTAGGTGTGAATACAGGAAAAAAACTTGCTGCATCCTTAGCTCTGGTATCCAGTAGTCTCTTCCAGAAGATATCAGCCCACTTCGAAGCAAAACTTAGAGCTGATGGTTTTGATCTTGCTTTCCTACAATCTCACCATTCAGAATAAAACTCAGAAATTCCTCTGGATAGCAGAACCATGGAGCTGATCAAGAAGACTGTGTGGAAATAAGTTGTTCTGCTGAAAAGAAGGATGGTATAAATTGCAATTATAGCTCTACCAGGGAAGAAATATCAAAATTCTTATTTTTTGTCCCACTGAATGGAGCTCATTTGTTTAAAAAAATTCACATTTCTGTATTCACACCATCACTCCCTTAAGCAATTAAATCATTTTAGGCAGTGTAAAAAGGTGAAAAGAAAGCACACAACGTAACGGCAATAAGGTTTCAAGGCCCTTACTGACTGAAACTAAAATATGAGTCAAAAACCTCAAAGACAGCTCTTTAGTTGGTGTAAATAAATGCTGGTATAAGTAGCTGGTATAAGTAGAGTAGCACTGATTGTGTCATCTGAGGAACAGAGTAACCAATGACTGCAAGTGTGATGCAACTGACTTTCAAGAATGAGATTTTGTGTGAATACAGGAAAAAAACTTGCTGCATCCTTAGCTCTGGTATCCAGAAGTCCCTTCCAGAGGACATCAGCCCACTTTGAAGCCAAACTTAAAGTTGATGGTTTTGATCTTGCTTTCCTACAATCTCACCGTTCAGAATAAAACTCAGAAACTAATTCCTTGGAAGCTTCAGGAGTTTGCAAAGGAAAGGTCTCTGCATGTCTTTAGAAAGCCTTCTTGTAACAAAAGAGAGTGATCCATGCAAAGCACAGAGAACATTTTCTCACCGCCCTCTACAACAAAAAGGAACACAGCAGAAATACGTAAGTGGATTAACACCTGTACATCTCCTCCCAAAAGGGAGCAGTTACGCAAAGGTGACATTAAAACAAGTGAAGGGTTCAGCATTACATTAAAATTTCCAGAAGTAACTGCTAGAGGACAGGAAACAATAATGTTTTAAGAGGTCTATGAAAGGATCATTGTGCAAGGATTTCTCCACATTAAATCATACATTTGCCAGTGCATTTGTAGACTACAAACCATCCTAAGCTTCTAAGAGTTGCAGCCTGAAGTCTGTTTGGTAAAAATTTCTATTCCCCAGGAGTCCAATTCACAGGGTACTTTTTGTTAAAAAAAATATACTGTTACATATATTTGCTTCGCAAAACAAAAGTAATTGTTGTCTCCACAAGACCCACAATGTTCGTCTCAGGCACCAAATGTTACAGGACAGTAGCCTGGTTGTGAGAGCCCTTCACTGCAGCAAATGATGCATCTATATAGCTACAGAGTTCAAGGGTTTCTTCAGCTTGTTCCATTCAATGCCTCATAGTCAATTCTGCTTGAAAATTGTGCAAACCTTAATGTATGAAAGTGTTTTCTTTCCAAGGGAAGCTGAGTGCTGAAAACCCAGCCTGCTTAAAATAACGAATTGGAAATACAAGTAATCATTGAAAGGCCAAGTTATTCAATGAATTAATTTTCTGTACAGTGAACCAGTGTGCAGGGTTTCATTATTTATTTACCTGAATTTTCAAAGGCAAGAAAAAGAATCATCTCTCCTCGACTCCAGGGACTTGGCACTCAAATTACAAGAAAAAAATAAAGTTCAAGTAGCTGCATTCCTCCCCAAAGGCATCACAATACCCCCCATGCTTTAAATACAGATGGCAATGAGCCCATGCAGACATAACCCCCTTCTGTCTACTCCCTTTAAAACACCTTCTGGTTTACTGACCATATTTAGACCCTGTGGCAATCTATAAAAAGTGCTACATGATCTTAGTCGCACTAAAACCCGTAAGAGTTATACTCTATTTCACACTTACAGTGAAAAAACCCTAATTTCCCATGGAGGGATTTTCAAAGGTGCCTGAGGGCTGGATCTACAAAGTGATTTTAAGATCCTAAGTCAAATTTCCAGGCACAGCTGGCATCCACAAAGGAACTGGATTCACAAATGGGATTTAGACTCAGCTTTGCAGCAGCTCACTTCTACTGGAACCCATAGATCTGCTTCTGGTGCCCTCGCGTAACATGTGAGCAGAATTGTTGAAGTGAGAATGGGACTCACAAAGCCAAAGTGCTGAAAGGAGCATCCAGACTAGGAAAATGCTGGGAAGAAGAGAATAATTTAAGCTCTGACATCCTCAGGACATAGAACAGAAATGGGATAGCTAACCACTGCAATAGCTGTGAGTCCAAAAACCAATTTCCCTGAACTTTCTCCCTGAAGTTGAAGGTGCCTACAATTCCTATGGACACAACAGCACTGAGAAGGCAGAGACTCCTCTGATGTCACACCACTTCTGATGGTGCTTTTCCTTCCTGCTCACACTTGAGGGTCAGCCCTGCAAACACACTCTGAGAAGAATGGAAGTCACCAGTCTGTTCCACTGGCGCTTCCACTCCATGTAAATCCAATTCTAGGTTTAGCCAGTGACAGTCACACATAATGAGTCAAAACCTGAGTATTAGGTTGAAATGAGAAGAGTTTGGAGCATTATCCTATGACAAGAGGCTGAGGGAGATGGAGCTGTTTAGTCTGGAGAAGAGGAGGCTAAGGGGAGACCTTATCACCACCTACAACTACCCAAAAGGAGGTTGTAGAGAGGTGGGCGATGGTCTCTCCAGCCAAGTAACAGGAGATAGGACAAGGGGAAATGGCACAAAGCTGCACCAGGGCAGGTTCTGATTAGATGTTAGGAAAAAATTCTTCACTGAAAAGGTTGTTGGTGCCTGGAACAGGCTGCCCAGGGAGGGGGTTGAGTCACCAACCCTGGATGCATTTTAAAAAAGGGTAGATCAGGTACTTGGGGATATGGTTTAGCATAGGATGAGAACAGTTGGACTCAACGATCTTAATTCTGTGATTATCCTTTTGTGGTGCTAGAGTGGGAACTTGAATGAAGAGTGAAATAGCCATGTCACTCTTTCAGTGCCACGACCATTATACCAAACTTGGGTTCTTGCCGAATGAGCGACAGAGACAAGTGCTGCATGGGTAAGGCTGAGTTGTTTTCTCTCACTGTTCATGAAAGCTACCTAGACAGTTCCTCCACTCTAAAAATGGGAGGGGAAATCACACATATATTTTAATCTGTGCTTTTCAATAGAGATGCCAAAAGAAGAATTCCACAGTCTTTCATATGTAAAATACTTTTCAGAGTTGGTGTCATTGGAGATAAGCCTTCAAACTTTCAATTGATACAGTCCTCCCAGTGCAGATTATATTTATTAATGCCTCCAAATTCATCAGTTTCATAATCAACTGACAGTCTTTCCAAACCTTATACACTAGGTTTAAAAACCACCAAGATAAAACTAACCATGCTGCGAAGAAAGGAAGTGTTTCTTTCCATACACTAATGAAAAGGAAAAAAAAAACTTAGCACAATAGGATTCAACAATTTAATGCAAATAACTTGCAACATTTACTCTACCATTCTCCAAGAATTATCTTTTTTTAGAGGGACTCAGCAGTCTTAATGGAGTAAAATTGCACCAGGGGAGATTTAGGTTAGATATCTGGAAGAATTTCTTTAATGAAAGGGCTGTCAGGCATTGGAACAGGCTGCCCAGGGAGTTGGTGGAGTCACCATCCCTGGAGGGATTTAAAAGGCATGTGGAGGCAGTCCTTAGGGACATGGTCTAGGGGTGGACTAGGCAGGGTTAGGCAGTGGTTGGACTCAATGATCTAAAGGGTTTCTTCCAACCCAGGTGATTCTATGATTCTATGATTCTATGTCAATGTCAAAGTTTAAAACCCAGTCACTGAGGGATGAGATTCCTTGACACACTGGGGACCCCAAATACGTTCAGATGCCACAGCTCACCCCAGATCCACATCACCCTACATCTCACTGAACCCAGGGAACAAGTGATAGAGGGATTTATCTTATTAGCTTTGATTGTGAGATTAATGTAAAACTTAAAACACCCTTTTTCTTTGTCCTCCTAAACTCTGGAGGGTATCTAAGGTCATTAGTCCAGACACAAAAGTCCATACTGCAGTTATGAAAAGCTAGATAAACTGACCTGTGTCCTGGAGTCTCCCAGGATAATTAACTGAACATGTAGATGGTGATACAGATCTCAGTCTATATAATTTTGTCTATACACTGTGTGAAGGGGGAGTCTAGGGAAAGACCCAAGACTCGAATGGGAGCCCTGGGCTGCAAGGAAACTAACTAAATTATGACCTAACTATTGTGTAGGGACCTGTATAGAGGAACTAAAATAAGAAGGAGCAGGGAGGCATGGAGGACCTCACAGGCCAGAAGCAAATACTCAGGAGTTTGCACACCCAGGTTAGTCTGGGGGTGCTTGGGCAGAGGAAGATGCAATAGATGCTTTTTTGAAACATGAACAATATTCCAGTGCCCTATTCTGGCAAAACAGAGCCAGCTGGAAATCTGCAGCAGGCAACCAAAAAGCATCAGGTTTGATATGAAACAGCATTGTGGAGAGGCACAGATTTTAGTCAGAATGATTACATTTCACTTTGTAATCTGCAGACACTATAAAAACAAGAGATTGAGTTTTATACAAATCTGCTGAATAAGTCCCATTCCAAGGCATTTCCAAGAGCCACTGAGCAATATCTTATGGAACAGTTATTACTTCTCTGTGGCTTAAAGCCACGAAGTGCAGGGCAGTTTGGAAGTGTGAGAGCTTCTCGGATAGGCTTCCTTTCCCTCAAGAGATGAGTAATCAGGGTTCACATGACACGAAATTTAAAGGGTCATGAATTTAAGGTGCAAGATTACGATTGCACTGAAAACTCACAGCTGTTCTCACCCAAAAACTAGCTTATGGCTTTTCCCTGTTTTCCCAGACCTGCCATTGAATGGAAGTGAGTCTTAAATAATAGTGCTGCTCTGAGGCATACTGACTACATAGCAGATACACTTCTCCTGTCTGATCATCTGAAGTTTTTTATCAGTCAGCTGGAAAGATGTCAGTGCTGCAAGGGATAAAAGGTGTGCATCCATTTCTTTCATGCTTTGTCCATGGGTTTATAAGGAAACAGAAGCAGCAAGCAGGACTGCAGTGGTGGACAGGCAATTCAGCTCGAGGAGCATCTTGCAGTTAGCCAAAGTTTAATAGGTTGAACCCTGACCTGTCTGACCAGGCAACTCCAGAGCTTTCAGACACACAAAGCTTGCCTATACTACTGTAGAGTTTAGAAATGTTTTCTAAAAAGTTACTTCCTATAGTAATTGTCTCAGTGATACAAAATGTAGTTGAAGAAGGAAAATTACCATAACAAAATGATTCTTCTTGTTTCATCTGCTGCATCAGCCAACAATAAATCTGAGACAAAGCCACAAAAAAGAATGAAAGGCTGAGTGCACCCCAAGTTCTAAAAATGCCCCCTAGTTCAACTCTAATGTATTGAATTCCCAACTGGCCTCGGTTTGATTCTCAGCTGCAGATTTCCTTGACCTCTCAGTCACTTTGTCTCAGGCACTTTCTTTCCATTTGATGATGATGGAATTAATTTGACCTGTGCACTGGGACTCTTACTTATTGGCTGGGAATCCAATGGCTTGACAAAAATCCAACCACTGTACACAGCCTTGAACTTGAGGTCTATTTGCACAAGGCATACAACAGAAGAGCTAACAAAAATATGTGTAAAAGGGAGAAAATCAAAGGGTAGTGACAGCTGCAAATCTCTCCAACAGAGGGAAGGTTTGAAGGCTCCTAAAGCTTGGCCTATCATTTGTTTATAGTGTACGTGTCACCATAACACAATCCCCAGTTAAGGGATTTATTAATTTCTATGAAAGAATCTGGATCAGTTTCAAAGTGATTTTCTACAATAGCCACTTCAGGACCATATTTGCATCCTGCTCTTTCCATTTAAATTTGCTTTCCTTTGACAGGTCACCGAGCCTTCTCCTGTGCTGAAGACCGACATCATGTTTGGTCCTATTAATCTGTAGAGTAGTAACCAGTGGAGGTTTAGGTCCTCATGTCACACATTCAAACCTGTTGAGTCAGGCTTGGTTCTCTCAGTTCCCTTTCATAGTTCCCTTCAGACATTGAACCCTAATGTCTGCAGACCTCAGGGTATCAGTCATGAAGTGTAAATCCATAGCTTTACACTACTTCTTACATGTCCCAGCAATAAGGGCTGCCCAACACACTAAACGTAAACTGGGGCTGAGACCTGAGAAGGAATTCTTCCTGCTTTTTCCAGAGCAAGCAAAAGTTGAAATCAATTTGTGGCTGACAAAGAAGTGCAAATAAGAGTTCAAAGTGCATTCAATAAAATAGTAGATCATCAGGGGCATGGTAAAGGACATTAGTGTTAGAGCTAGGGCTGTGTTTTGCTCTAATTGTTGTTGTTTGGACAACCTGCCGTTTTGCAGTAAGAAAGTGGCACTGAAGTAAATTTAATGCTACATCAAGGCGAGATGTGAATTTAAGATCACACAGGCCAGGTAAGTTGCCTCTATCACACTGAAGATGTCAGAGCATCAAAGAATCATAGAATCGTAGAACAGTTTGGGTTGGAAAGGACCACAAACCCCCTGTAGTTCCTGTCCCCCCTGACATGGGCAGGGACACCCTCCACTAGCCTAGGGTGCCCAAAGCCCCTTCCAACCTGGCCTTGAACACTGCCAGGGAACTTGGGTCATCCATAAATTCTCTGGGCACCCTGTGCCATTATCAGCAGACAGACCTGTATGTTTCTCTGCTGTTTCCTCCTCCTACAACAAGGATTTTATGGAGACATTTTCTACTATGTTCCTCGGGTTTTGGATTTGGATAAAGTTGAAAAAACAAACTGCAACTGAGTTGAAACCTGTGCATTTCACACTGCTTCTAAGAAAGCTCTGGGGGATTATGGCTTCCTTACTACTTTGACACAGAACCATACCTCAAAGCAGCTTCTCTAAAAAGTAGTCCAAAGTTTGCTCAAAAAGTAACAAATATTTTGATTAAACCAGTCTGAGCTTGAAACCAAAGTATAAACTCAAGGAGTATATGTAGTTTCAGATCTCATATAAACATTTCAAATGGATTTTTAATCGAGCTCTCTCACTTCCCTCTCACATACTTGAAAAACAGATTATTTCATAATCTAGAGAGACAGCTTCAAAAAATTAGTTGGCCGGGGTGTTTACAGCCACACTTTCAACTCTTAACATGACCAACACATGTTTGTGTTCACGTGTGTGCATACACATGGCCTGCCTGCCTATAGCAAGGATTTTCAGTCAGAGAAGTGCACATGATGTGCATGCAGTGCGACTGGTGTCACTGCAAAAGCACTGCTGCATTTCACTTCCGATGCTTTCCTTTTCATCTCTGGGACAAAGAATAACATAAAAATGATTGCTTCCCTACCATCACCTTCTGTGAAAAACAAGGGATTTGGTTTCAGTGCCCTGGTACATGAGGGCCTTGGAGAGTTCTGCAGTAATAGTGTGTGAGTTGAGTTTATTTGGTCGTATATTACTCCCGTTTGATATTTACGTGTTGCCGGACTGTGGGGGAAATTAATCACACTGCATTTATCTAGAGATAAGCTAATCCAACTAAAGTCACTGGTTTAGTAGGCACAAAGTTTCAGAGGACAGCAGTAAATTATAACTGGATTTGATTAAGAGGTAATTAGCTAAACCTGTTTACCTTAACCTTTGCTGCAACTATTGTTTTTACTAGAAGAAGAGTGTCATTAGATTGTGTCTGGGATACAAGTTATGGAGCATACACCACTTTTCACTGTCCAATTTTCATCTGTTATTCAAGAAAGAGGTAGAAAGGTCAGGATCAGATTGCTATTGTACAATTCTCCTGAGATGAGAGCAGAAAGTTTCCTTGACAGAGACAAAATAAGCCATGAAGAACAGTAGTTTATTTTTCAGTAGGATGGAGGGGAAGTCGAAAGAACACATGTCTACAGCCCTAGACAGATTTTTGCAATAATTCAACTGTCTCAGTAGATTTGAGAGTCATTTGAACTCATTGAGCACTTTACAGAGACAGGGAAGAGTAATACCAATTTGCTGCAGGCTGCAAAATAGCAGTCAAGAAAAGGACTGGGTGAATATTTTCTCAACTGCACTGCGTTCTCATAAATTATTTTAAAATGCATTAATTCAAGATTATTAAAAGGACCATAGGAATCCAACAGTTAAGTTGCTTTATAGTAAATTAATTGACCAGTTTAGATAACTTAGTTAAAATAGGGGTTGAGATCAGCCTGCACTCTTGGCTTATTGATAGCATTCAGCCAAATTGCAAGAACGTTTGAGAACAGTGCAGATTTCTGTTTCTTGCTTGAGGAAAATTCAGCTTCACAACAAAAGACAGATAAGTAGATGCCCAAGAAAACATGGGTGTTGAAAGACAACAGATAAGCTTATTTTACAGTTTTACGGTTAAATGGTTTAATTCCCTGGTTTTGATTCCTAACACTGTTTGCACATTGTACCCAGTTCCATGTGCACATAATAGCTTTTACCTAGCTTGAAATACAAGGATGGCAATTTTTGGATAGCTCACTGCTCATTCCTGCATCATAAGCTACAGTTTTCTCCCATGAGTTCACATTACATCCCAGAAAAACAGAGGAATTTTCAAGGAAGCCCACAAGGTCTCACTTCAGTCAGGCTGTTTCTGGGTGAGGAGGAACAGTTTCAAAGCTTTAAAGCATTACCCATCCAACAGCTCTTTTTTTTTTTTGCTTACCCAGCAGGGCTCAACCTCAAAGTTTTGGAGCCTATATTGCAAGAAAGGCACTTTCCCACACTGTTCAGACATTTAAGGGGGAAAAAAAGATGCATCTGTTTTACATATGCCCATGTAAGTTCAATACTAAAGCTGTTAATTTAGCTGCATTTTTTCTACCTGATTCTTACCTAACTTCGTTCTAGCCCACAGGTAAGAACAAAGATCTGTGCAGTGGCTGTTACTCAAAAGAACATCACGTATCTTTTTCAGATGAAAAGTGATATGGGAATATCTTCTCCTATCTGGTTTCCTGAAATCCAATTAGCACTGAAGAGAACCAACTGAACAGTGGTAAACTGCAAAACAGAGGTTTGTCTTCCTTCTCTCAGAGTTACCTGTGCTGTTCAGTCTTTGTGTGGGCTGGGGAAAGCGCTCCAGACCTCACATCTGCCGGTTTGTACCATTACAGATTATCCCATTGCGCGGAATGCAAGAAGGTTTATATCCCTTGGCAGCGTGGGCAGCCCAGTTTATACCTCCGCTGGGTAATCATTTAAAGTGGCTCGAGTTGATCTTCCAGGTAGGTATGGGAATGTCGATGTTTCAAGCCACGGGAAGAGGTTTATAGGCTAAAAATGGTCTTTTAATTGCATGTTGTTAAAGTTTCTTTGGAATAAGGAAATAAGTGCTCTGTCTTTTTCAATCTATGGGAGTTTTGCCATATCACTACTCAGGGTTGCTCTCCCACAGAGCCTTTGGAAAGACAGAGTGGAAACCACTGGTTTTCCACTAGAGGTTATATGTTTAATGGTAATTTTTAATGGGTAGTCTGCTCCTGTAAGTCAAAATAAGAGACTAAAAGTGAGAGATGAAGTGTGTGTACATGTGCACGTGCACAAGTGAGTCTTCCATGTAGACAGTAGCTTGATTCCTCTCCAGGTAGAACTGCCTAAAATTTACAAAGAAAATCATCTGGATGTCAGTTTCTAGAATTATAAAAGCCCCCAGTGCAGATCACAATATATTTTTTTCCTAGAGATAGGAATTTCACTTAAACTGGGAATTGGTTTTAAATTCAGAATGTCTCGTTCTGAGCTTTAAAAAAGGACTAGAATTGCATGTATGTGACTCTCAAGGAGTCAGGTAAATTGCTAATACTCCAGAGGCATTCTGTTTACGTCCAAGGAAGTGATGTAAAAGTCAATTGGTATGAGTGCAGTTCCTGAAACTTAGCTACTACAGTGATTCCTGAAAAATCATACAGGGTTATTGTTTCCTTGCTGTGGGCATTTGGATAGAGGAATCATCTTTTCATTCTGGGGTTAGAAAGCACCCAATTCAAAAGTGTTCTTGCTTTGGAGGAAGACTTCTGGCCACTACAGTTGCACAAATGAAAACAATGAAACAGTTATAAATACACTGAAACTGGCTTATAAAGATACACATGACTATCTCTTTGCTGTTTCATTTTGCTATGACCAGGCACAAATAAATAACAGAGATTGATGCAAAAATAATACTACCCTCTCTGAACCCAAGAGATTAAACAAAATGCTCACTCAAACACCTTTTTTTTTCCCCCACAAAAAAAAAAAGCAATTAATTACAACATTAGTTATGTTTGGATAAAATTATTTGTTTTTATAAAGGATTTCCTAAGTCCTGGATTCTTTGGTAGAACAGAACAGAAGACCGTCTTAATATGACAATATCAATAATGTTCAGTAAAACCAGTCAAAACTTGATTATTGCTCTTTTATCATAAACATAAATGTTCAGAGGCAGAAGGGTAGGTTTTTCTCAATTAGGAAAACTTAAGCGTCTATTTTTAAAAACAATAAAATTTAATCATTTACATTAAGAATTTACAAGTATTATATTCACATCATGGTTTAGATTGATTGTGGCTTAATGATGCATCTTAGTGATTTTCATTCATTCTGAGAGAATTCCTACCTGTTTCAATTAGACAAACATTACAAAAATCCAGTAATAACTACAGAAGATATAAACAGGCATTGTGGGTTGAAGTCTCTGTGTCTCTCTCTCCCCTTCTCACCACCTATGGAGGCAACTAAGCATTCAGAGCACTGAAATTTTCCTATTATGTCAGCAAAGTATTGTAAAATGACAGCGTTAATGAATGAGGTTTGGAATGGAAGCAGACAGATATTTCATGCTGATGTTCACTTCTTAAAGTCTGTTCAGCTTCCATTTTTCATTTAAGAATGTTAATTATTCCTCACATTGCACATGTAAAATGTGTTTGTTGCTGTTCAGGTCCTTTGGATGCATGTCTTTACAGACTCAAGCTGAAATTATTTCACATTTTCCCTTGCATCAGCAATTTTGTGCTGGGTTTCAAAATCCTTGGATGCTTTTACTAGGCTTCGGGTTTTTTTCTTTGTAATTCAGACTTAGATCCCTTAAACAAGATTAGTCAAGGCTGAGTCTGTGCCACTGGCTTTTATTACTAGTTCATGGGTACGTCTGGTTGAAGATTTGGTTTTCATATACATTTCCGCTGCAGTTTTCCACCCAAGATTAGGACATCATGAGCCTTACATATTCTCTCACGTCTCCAGTTTGTATGTACTGTGTTAATTACAACTCTCAGTTTATAATTGCCACTGAATTACGATCTTCATCAGCATGGTAATGCAACTGGCACCGTTCATTAGAAAACTCCTCAAATCAAGATGCATCATGAAATGCCCCATTTCTTTCGCTGGTTCTAGATCAGTTTTTCAGAACTTTTAAGATCTTAAAAAAAAATACTGGACAATCAATACTCAGATTAAGGCAACTCAATTTTAAACACTTTGCATTAATTCTAAAATATTACATCTGGTCAAAAGAGTTGTGATATTATCCACACAAAAATTCAGGCATATAAAATGATGAGAAAGTGTCCAGCAAGGCATCCTTCAGATGTTCACCAGTTACAGACCCTTAAATCAAGGAAAATCAGTACTCTTACTTCAAAAAAATAAAAGAGGGCAGTGCTGAGCAAAGAAAAGTCACACTGGACTGTGGATTTCAGAAACACCTGAAGCTTTCACCTGCCATGGGTATGGCAGACAAGATAGCTTATGAGTTACACTCTGTCTTCAGCCTACATCTCGTGTGAGGTGTGCTCCCTACCTGAGGTCCTGTGAAATGCTATTGTAACTGAGTGTGCTGACAGTGACTCCAGGGGTAGGAGGAGATTGGCCTGAGACACTGTAGAAAGATGCCCATTGAATCTGGGTGCAGCCTGAAATACTTTTTGAGCCTGTGGTAGCTGCACCCAGGTCTCAGATAAACGGTTGTGGTGATTCATGTCAATGCTATGGTAGAACAAAATGATTTTCAAGTGGAATTGCTTCCTGAAATAAAAACTGCTTTAGGCATTACTAAGCAGTTAAGAGTAATTCCGATTACTCTCATGGCTTCCTGCCTTCCAGTTCATCCTGGCACTGATGTCAATTTCCTGCTTGCTATGGCAACTGTCATGTCTTCATGCTCTTAGCTTCTGAGGGCAAGTGTCATCCCACCCCATTTAAGTCACTGAAAAGTCACAGGCTTACCTAAAGCAGCAGCCTCTTATCCCCCTATGGTCACAGAGAAGAGACAGTCACTTCTCATGACTGATTGATCCCGTCCTAAGCCAGGGCTCTAGGATGGGCGTGACAAATTTTCTTCTGGAGGTGCCTGTTTCTCCTCACAGGGTGTGAAAGGATCTTAAAGGAGCATGGAGACAAGACACACAGCTCTCAGCCGCTGCAGCTCGGCCATGTGACTTCACCTTGCATGCTAGCATTGCCATATGGGAAGCATAAGGAAAGGCAATGAACCTGTGTACATGCCTAAGAGCTCAGGGAGAAGTATTTTCTCTCATGATCCTTTTGATTCCCCACAAATGTCTTCGCAAATGTAGTTTGTGTGAAGGTACCTGTGTAGGGTTCCAGCTGCATGCAAGGCAAGGACAAATTGATTTGCTGTTGTGGGATACTAATTTGGCACTCGCTCTCAGGGTGTCCCAGCCTATCCTCTCCCTATCCTGCTCCCACTGCCCATGGTAGAGGGTGTGTTAGCTCCTAGCTGGCCTCAGCCTGTGGCAGAGCTCACAGCTAGGGAATTCTCACCAGCAAAGGGGTATGGGCGATCCTGGCCGGCGATGATTATTCCTGTTGCCCAAACCTGGACAATTGCTCTCTGCCTTTTGCAATGGTCTGCTCTTGAAAAATCACAATGTTATGCAGCAACACTCTATGCAAGCTTCAGAAAGCCACTCAGCAAGCAGAAAACAACATTTGAAACCTTCTCCTTTGCCATAGAAATCAGGGCATTTGATTTGAAGGCTAGTCAGACTGCAGACTAGTTTTAGGCTTGTTTTTGAAGACAGCTTGTTCACTGAGTGGACTTTCTGGGCCACTTTAAACTTTGGCTACTTTAAATATGTTTTGCAATATTTCCCACTGTCTTTCCTAGATGGAGAATTCAGAAATAATACTAATTTTAAAAGGACACATTTTTAATTACTTTGACACATAGTGATTGCATCCAGGCTAAACCTTTGCTCAAGATTTCTCCTCTGACACATTGCATAAATAGAGTGAAGTTCAGACTAGGTATTTATGTCCCCGAGTTTCAGAGGTGTTAGTCAGACTCCTTCTCTGATTTTAATTAAAATACCATGAGAAATTTCAGGGAGGGGGTGGGAGCCACTATTTAAAGAACTGGTTTAGTCTGTGTTTCCAAGGCATTCTCTATCCTAGCCTGGTCTCATGCAGAGAGATAAAACCACGGAATTGCTAAATACAAATATTTGTGGGCTTTCAAGATTCTTTGCTTTCTACCCTAAACCCAACAGGAGAGAAAGCCAAGCAATGAGTTCGCAAGATTTTCTTTTTTCTTTTTTTTTTTTTTCCTCCCCCAAAAATGCATAGACTTGTCTGTACACATCTACCCACAGCTAATGTTTCTGAAAACCAGATCTGAGTGAGTCATGCAGAAAAATTACTCCTACTGCCAAAATTAGGTAGCTACGTTCCACAACACCCAAGTCCCCTAACCCAAAGCTATTTCACTTCAACCCATTTCCCACTGTGTCCCTCCACATTCCTCTGAGCCACCGAAGTGCTCACCACAGCTGCATGGGAACACCCCCTCCTCTGGGAAATATTCACGTCTCTAGGAATCCCCATAGCAGATATCATGTCTCCCTCACCCTGTCCCAACATAATGAGAAGAAAGAAAAGCAATCGTTCACAGATCGTTGTTGCCCACAGCCATCCTTATTCCCCAGTGGTCAGCAAACAGCTGGATACAAGTGAGAACAGCTCTGGAGAGCTTTGACTGCTATCCAAGACTTCTCTTGTCAAAGGGAAAACATAGGTGTGGTTTGAAGGACAGCTCTGCTGGACTCAAGAGTTGGCCAAAGGCTCCTTTGAGGTTGCCTGGAAGAGCAAAGAGTCTAACCAGGGTGTCTGCAGGCTCCTCTGCCCCAAAGCTGTGCAAGTGCAAGGAGCAGATATCACTTCCCACGTGCCAATTAGCAGTGACCTCCCTGCTGTAATATAAACAGTCCTCTTGACGCACGGAAAGGTGTTTCCTTGTGGGGCCTGTTAAATTTACCCATTCTCATGACATTTTGATTCTTTTTTGCAGAAATCAGCTTCCAGACACTAAAATAAAGGGCATTTAAATTCTTCAGTATATTACTTGTTGGCTCTGCTGGCAATGTCAGCTGATCATAGCCACACTCCAGCTTGGGCCACAGTCAGTTTTTTCATAGCATGTGTCTACTAACAAGGATTTAGTGAGACTATGGGGCACCATAGGGGTCTGGCACCAGGAAAAGGGCAGACTGAGAGGGTGCTGGTCCATTGAATTTCTGTCCATGCCTAGTGCATAGGGAAAGATACATGTGTAAAAATTATTTAATAATCATAAAGTACATGGAAATCAAGCAGGTTTCTTCAGTGCCATCTTTCTGGTCTGGTTCGCACACCCTTTCTCTGAGAACAGCACCCTGCTGTTTGTTCAGAGGAGGTTTCAGAAGGCTATCTTTGACAATGCTACAGCCCATTCATAAAATCCTGTTCCCCACTGACTCTTAACAGCTCTCTTACCTCCCTGAGAGCATCACCCAGTGCAGATACAGCTGCCAACATAAACCCCACAAAAAAGCTTTGATCATTTCCTCTCCAACCTTCCCATCAGCATAATTTCTTCCATTGTCATGGATGATTCCTCTACCTTCCCATCAAACACTCACAGTCATAATTTAGGCCCAATCTCCAGTTTACAATCTGTGGGTCATGTCTTTCACCTGTCACCTCCAGTTTCAGAACATTTGAAGACTTAATCCTTCCTGTGCAGGTCTTATTTAAGGCTGTATCACCTTGGGGAATGTCTGCATAAAAGGTTAGTGTTAGGCAAGCATTGACTTTCAAACGTAGATGGGTACGAGCCAGCTGTAGCCTGAAAACCATGTAATGGCATTGAAAGGGTGTTATGTCCAAGCTAACCTGGCCTCCTGAGAGGTCTGAGAAACCCATGTTCACTCCTGCCTAGACCCCTGTTACAGCTTTTCCTCTGGTCTTGGCATCAGTTGCGTCACTGTAATTGACGCTTTCCATGAAAAATATTGCTGTTGGTAATCTTGGCGTGGTCTTCTAGTCACAACATCACCCTCCACATTCTTCTCCTCCTCCTCCTCCTCATCAGGCATGAAAGCTTTCTTCTAACTAGCATGCCTGCCACCTTGTCACACAGAACGCAGGAAGGTGTCGTTGGAATTTTGTCAGTGCCACCACCGTTAGAAGTAAATATGGGACCAAACTGGAAAGCAAGAAATTAATCCCCGGTTTTACAGCTGCCTCTCGCTGCTTTGGCTGTTATGACCATGGAGGATCCAGGCACATTCACTAACGTGTGCCAGACAGGAGTTTACAGCAGACTGCTGGTTCAACATTTTGCCTCATAAAACTAAGGTTTCAACTCATTTAGGAAAAAACCTCTTTTTAAAATGTTTTTTCTTTTAATATTTTTTATCATAACACTGAAATGCGCCTGTAACATACAAGCAAACAGACTGACCGATGAGAAACTTGTTAAACAACATTTTCTGTGTCTTCTCAGGTTAAACAAGCTTACCTAGACCATCTCAGTAACCAACATGGAAATTAAAACCGAGGGGAAGTTCCAGCAGCCCCTTCATTTTCTTCTCAAAGGATTAATGGCAACTGCTTTATTTGCTTATGAAGAGCTCCCACAACACTCAAAACTGTTACGAAAAGTAGAGTTTCTTTTTCTTACTCCCATGTCCCTTCCTTTTCCAGGAAGCACGTGCACACACTGGGCTAAGTGAGGGGCTATCACTGAATGTGCGTTGCCATATCAAGTTGCAGTGAGTTTGCAGCTTGGCTGTAAGTTCAAGCTGGAACCAGATGACTTACTTCACTACAGTTTCTCATGACATCTCAGTAATTAATGTCCCAGATCTCACTCCATCTCCTCTCTGAGGAGAGCAGCTCTTATTTAATTGCCTCATAATGTATACTCAAAATGAATACTTGCCTAATTGTCCCGAGACAGATGCTTGGATGAAAGCCTGTGAGAAAGCATATAGGCTGTAACACTGAATAAAGGCCCACAAAGCACAATAAAGCAAAACCATATAACTCTTTGTGACTCCCTAATCCCATCAAAACAATAAATTCATTTTTTAAGGTACTCAAGTAACAAATTCAGATTAAATTTTTGCTGTGTGCTCTGTTTCCTCACCCCGTCAGCGATACAGAATGAGATCTCAAGGCAGATTTCCTTAATGCAACAGCTTAAACAGGAAGGGATAAGCTTTCAAAGCACAGTGTGATGTTTCAGCCGCTCTACTGCAGTTTGTACAACAGCGCTGTCATTTAAGAGTTCTAATAAGCCAGCTAGAGAGCAAAAGTTCTAGGTGAGATCAGTTATGAGAGATTTGATATCTGTAGCAACAGTGGTATTTTTTCACGAACCTGCGGCCACTGTGCCTCTGATGTGGCCACAAGGTGCAAATAAAGAAGATGCCCATGAAAATGACACTGTAAATTAAAAGCTTGTTGACACAAAAGGTTACATTCAATTATTCAATATTCAAAGGGTTCAAAACTACTCAAAAGTGTATTTAAGATGGCTGGTTCTAAGTGTTACCCAGGCACAAAGATTAAAGACCTTCCTCTTCCTCCGATCAATAGGTGCATCAGGGCTATAAGAGTAGCTATTCCTAGCTATCTTAATTTATTCAAATAGCTAATGCTGCTTCCATCATTTCATTCCTCTGTGTTACAAAGAGTCCTTCTAGACTGAATTCTCTCTCTGCCTTTAAGAAAGAACCTTCTGTCAATCATATACAGACCAAGTATGCATACCCATAACATGTTGGTTTTGTAGTTGCGGACAGAGAGTTGTGTTAAAACTCCTCATCTAAAATGCAGGATCAAGCAAAAGACCATGATTAAGTGTTGACTAATGCTTTTAGCCAAGTAAGAAAAACTCACATTTTCATTTCAACTCTTTGAATATTTTTTTTCCCAATAGAATAACTGAATTTTTTACTTTCAAATACTTGCTTGCTTACTTTTTGAGGTGGGGAGGGAGTTACATTAAGTACCAATAAAACTCTTGTTTAAGCTAAAACAAAATCTTATTTCTCTTTTCACTTCGACTGCTCAAATTTCTCCAGGCCAACTCATAACACCCCCCCAAATAAATTTCATTCAGCCCAGCTGCAGAAACCAAAGTCAAACATTCTCACAATTCTTCACAGAAGAAACAGGCCCAAATTGTAGACCCAGTTCAGAGCCATGTGTCACACTGAGACTGCAGGACACACAGAGAATTAATTATAAGATTGCCCTAGCTGATCCCATAATTGTTAAATGGATGACTCAGCTCAGGTCAGTGGATGCTGAATCACAGAAATTGACAGTTTGGTTGTACTGTTCCAAGTCTACAAGAAAAGAGAAGCACACACAAGAGGAAAACCCAGATTCAGTCCAACAACTGATAACGTGGTCCAGATTCTGATTTAGACTGTATATTTGTAGGCTCTACCAAAGTCAAGATGCAACATGTGCAAATTGCCACCATGCAACAGCCTTGGGTGCTGCTACATTGCAGAAATCAGACAAATGTCTCACATTATTTTATAGTGTAGCAGGTTTGTCGGGGGTTTTTTCTGTTTATAGTGTATGAAAATCATATGAATTCCCATATCATACTGTTGAAATAAATCTCCTAAAAGGTAAGGTTTTTTTAACATGCCCTTGGTAACTTTTCAAGGAATAAAGTCTGTGCATAATATTTAACAAGAAAACAAAACTACTTGGCCAAGCACTCTTTCTAAAATGGACTAAAACTCATAAATTAAAAGATTTGTTGGTAATTCAAATGGCAGAAATATTATCCTGTCTGCAGTCTATTATGACATACTACATATGTTGTGCTGGGAGTCAAACAAATTTAAAGAACAGAGCATGTAACTTCATTTACTTCAAAATGCAGTTCATGTAGAGTACACATGTAATATACATTTGCTGTGATGTTAAATGCTAGAAATAAGCTGTTACTGTAATTCGGAAAGGTGTGAGGGGGTTCTCCTCCCCAAAAAATGACCATTTTGGCAGACATTTCTATTGTTTCTGCTCAGGGTGGGAGCTCAAAACAAAACCCTGAACAGTCCCTCAACAAGGAATTCAAAGCAATATGCAAATACCTACATTTAACTTCATGAATATGAACATTCTGACGGGAAAATAATAGATGTTGAGCAACATGGACAGCAGAACACAGATGCTTCTGTTTCTGAATGTGGAAGATACATCTGGCTGTGACTCCATAATGCCAGTCTGTCTCTATACTATCTTTATTGCAGCATCAGATCACAACCTTATTTTTTACAAAAAATTGCTGTTGAAAGGGTTTTTTTAAAAGAAAACAGCATGACCATGGAAGACTCTTCCAGTTCAAGCCAGTCCAGACATTCTTCCTTTTGCCTTTGGAACAGTGCAGTTTTAGAGCTTTTTGTGAAAAGTCGATTTCCTATAGGATTTTCCTATGGGAAAAAATTATTTTCACAGCAAAGCGTGAGATGAGGAGTGAAAAAACCTCAGATCCCTATATTCATAGATTGGCAAATATATTGCTCACAGTCATTACAGAAATTGCAGGAACTCAAAAGATTGTGGTGAAATCTTGTCCCTGCTGAAATGCGTGGGAAGTTGTATGTGGTATGCCATAATGCTACCTCAGATCACCATGAAGGCACATTAAATTTTAATGTCACTTTCCTGAACAGTAATTATTATTTTAATTTTGATGTCATTAAAATTTAGTACGAAAATTTCAACTTTTCAAGATATTTTTATTTCAAGTCAGCTGTCACCCTTTTAAGAAACAAACAAAAATTAATTTTTAAACACTTAGCAAGTAGGAGCAATTGTAGAGTTGTGTACCTTGGAAAAGTACTGTTGCATAATAAATTGCTACAAGCATACTGACCTTGCAAATTAGGAAACAACTGTATCTTCCAGGGTAGAGAGATTTTGCAAAGCTTTTGTCTACATCAGAGGTAAGCATCTTGATCTTCTATGCTGCTGTATCTATTAGAGGGAGTTTTAGTGGAGAGGGTTGTGATTTTTTTAATTAGTTGCCTCAAAGCAGGTTATTTAAATAATCTAAATTATCCATGATTTAGACTTCGATTCAGATTTGTCCATTCCAAAGTTATCTAAAAGAACTTAGACAATTAAATGTAAAGCTTTTAATTGAAAAGACAGCTTAGATAACACTGGTCGTTTTCTAACTCTCCCTCCTGAAGTATGTAGGTTCTGCCAGCTTTCTTCTCCACAGACAAAGCTCCTTCTCCCTTTTCTTTGATGTGTGCTGCTGAAATCAGCTACCTGTTAGGCATGCACATGAGAGGTTCTGCACTCAGACCTCCAAACAAATCAGGAGAGATTCCACTGCCACTACTTGAGATGCACCTCCAGTAGAAAACCAGCAAGACAATCCAGGAGCTGGGGGACTTGTGTAATATATCACAAGGTAAAAATAAAAGCAACTGGATTCTGAAGCAGTTTCAGGTCTCTGAAGAGGGTGGAACCAGAGATGTTAAAGTTGCAGTTATTCTGGCATCACTTCTCTGTTAAACTAAACCATTTACGGCACACAGTAGTACACTGAAGATGTTACAGATCCCTAAAGATCTTAAAATAAAATTCCATAGCAAATACAAATCTTCTGTTTCACAGCACACATGCTCCAACACACTTTAATCTGCAACTTTTGCTTTATTTTCCACTTTAAAACATTCAGTTTGGAATTTCTTGCAGTCTTTCCCTTATTCCTTCCTCTTTCAGCTCCAATTTTTATATGTGGTTGAGGAATCTTTTGCCGGTAATCCATTTATTCCACCAGAAGTAAATGCCTCCTGAACTTGATATGCAAAAAATTTGCAACTGGGCTTTTTATGGGCCACACCATCATGAATCAGGACTTCTACAAGACAGCAACATGCCACAAAACCCACACACTGATTACCTTTCAGACACAGTGATTTTCCGTTGTCACAGAGCTTTCAATTAAGTCTACCTAAAATAACTTTACCTGCTCTCACACAACATTGGAAGTTAGGATTTCATCTGGAAAGCAATCTGTCCTCTCCTCTCTTTGAAAATGCTTATGATGTTGCATATACCACAGCTTTTTGATGGACCTCAGTGCTGATGGAATAAAATAAAGAAGCTAACATTTTGAGTGAAATTATTACCCTATTTTTCCATGCAATATGTATTTATTTTTCAATAGGTACTTTTCACAGGATATACCACACGAGGTCCAGAAAGAACTATGAGAGAATCACAGAATCACAGAATTGTAGGAGTTGGAAGGGACCTCCAGAGATCATCAGGTCCAACCCCTCTGCCAAAGCAGGATCCCTAGGACAGGTCACACAGGTCGGCATCTAGACGGGTCTGGAATATCTCCAGAGAAGGAGACTCCACACCCCCTGGGCAGCCTGTCCCAGGGCTCTGTCACCCTCACCGTGAAAAAGTTCTTCTGCATGTTGCTGTGGAACTTCCTGTGCTCCAACTTGAGGCCATTGTCCCTTGTCCTGTCCCCACAGCCCCTGAGAAGAGGCTGTCTATTTCCTTTTGTCTCTCACACTTCAGATAGTTATAAACATTGATCAGTTCCCCTCTCAGTCTTCTCAAGGCTGAACAGCCCCAGTTCACTCAGCCTTTGCTAGTAGGGGAGGTGCTCCAGGCCCTTATTCGTCTTCTTGGCCCTTTGCTGGACTCTTTCCAGGAGAAGTAGATGTTATGCTGCAAATGTACTATATTTGGCAGTAAAGAGTTTGTCATGAGCATCTTTGAAGAAGGAACTCAAGAATGGCAGAAAGAGTCAGAATAAGAGAATAAACAATAATAAATAGAGACAAAAAATATTCCAGTTTGTTGAGATCAGAGAACAGTATGAAGAAATCAGGGGATTTGAAAAATCTACAGTTATACATCAACCTGGCAGATGAAACTTATTTAAAACAATATGTATTGCATGACATAATGTCTTCTACAGTGAGAAAACTATTCATAAAATATTCTGGTGACATTATGAGATTTGTGCATGTATCTTTTGAAATGTGCAGGGACAGATGTGGGTTTTTTACAAATATATAAAGCACATGTGCATAAAATAATATTGAAGGGATTATGGATTCACTCAGTAAATCTGTGGAGTACTCATCTACAACTCGGGCTACTGTAAAAGACTTGCTGTAAAAATAGAGAGGAGAGGTCTCAAAAGAATAGTGTAAGAACATGAGAAGATTTCCATAATAAAAGAAAATGGAAATATAGTGAATACTTATTTTACAGAAAATACTCAGAAGGCACATTTCAAGTCTACAGTGAATGAGAAAGTCATTGCTTTGCAGTTTCTCCAAATAACTATAAAAACAAGAAAGGTACCCAACAGCATCTAATTAAAGGCTAATATAAGGTACTTTTATATAAGAAAAGTGAAACTTACTGTCACGGTGTTGCTTTGCAGCCCAAAACTTACCACAGGTCCAGGTACTTCCCATAAATAATAAAATGCTCTCCACTGATAAGTGGTTAACACACTGGCTCCACGAAGTCTCTGCACCATTACAAGAAGCCTGAGTTAACTGATGAATAAAATGCCAGTACTGAAAATTCTTGCTGTTCCTCTGAATCACCTGGTAGTGACCACTCTCAACAGCAACAGCAGCAATGTACAGGAAAGAATTAAAGCTAAAGGAAGGAAGGTTTAAATTGAATATTAGAGGGAAGTTCTTTCCAGAGAGAGTGGTGAGGTGCTGGAACAGGCTGCCCAGAGAGGTGGTCGATGCCCCGTCCCTGGAGGTGTTCAAGGCCAGGTTGGATGGGGCCCTGGGCAACCTTGTGTAGATTGCCCCGTAGCCTGGAGGTTGGTGGCCCTGCCTGTGGCAAGGGGATTGGAACTCTGTGATCCTTGGGGTCCCTTCCAACCCATGCCATTCTATGATTCTATGATACAAGCTGCCACCACCCTGCTGATTTGTGCTCAATGGCACAGATGAACATGACCTTAATCCTACAAAGCTGCTAATGACTTCTCAGAGCATGCCCCACATCTTCACTTTAACAAGAGAAATTACCAACTGGCACCTTGCGAGACCATCCAGCCAAGTGCAGTCCACAGCATCTTCCCTAAGCTCTGCCCAACCACAGCCCACACCACACTATGGACACAGCTCAGGGCAACCACCACCACTGTTTCCTACTCTTTCCCAAATGATGTAATTTTTAATTAAAACTTAAATATTTTTACTTGTGGAACAAAACTCACAGCTTCAGAAACAGAACCACTTTTGCAACATTTCTAATTTGGAACACAGCTAATTGAGTATCTCGGTGTGAAGAATATGAACACTCTAAGATTAGATGGCCAACTAAGAGCACAGGGGAAGCCAGGTTTTTTTCATCATAATTTTCCAGGAAAAAGTACTATATTTTTATTACACATTAGAATGAATATGATAATGAAAACATGTCTTCTGAGTTAAAATTAAAGATAATAAGTATTGATGCTCTACATTCAGCACAGCCAAATGAATAATTTATGAGTCCTATATGTGGAAAGGAATTCAAGTAATAAAATTGTTAGATTAGACAATTTGTCTTCATTTTCTGTATATGAATTAGAAACTGCCTAGATCTTAAGATCTACAATTTTTTTTTTAATTATTATTATTATTTTTTAATATGGAACCTGAGATTGTTTACAAGCATTTTTCTTGACTTTTCAGAAAATCAGTACCAAGATCTAAACCAAATTTATTTTACTGGACAAACACATCATACAATATTACATGGTTTTACTAGTGAAAAACTAAGTTAAAAGTATATTCCAGGAATTTGGCCCAAGAAAACTCTTCTTTATACATTCAAATATTATTTTACAAGAATTTTCTCATAAATTCACTCCTTTGTAAGGATTACTTGCCAATGTATTTATTCAGCGGGAAAGTTGAGAAAATGGGTGCAATATATTCTCACAGACAATTCATTTTCCACTAAGGCAAACACACCAGAGAAAACGTTGCTATATTCACCCACGTGATACTGAGCTGTCACCAAAACTGTGTAACTGCGCTAAGTCTTGTTCAAGTGACCTCCCATTGGGAAAAGCATCTTTCCATACTAATGAAGTTCAACTCAAAGTGGGACTTAGGCATCTGCATGGTAATGGAGCTTTGTACATGAGACTGTTTATTCAGCACGGGAGAAATACTGAAAAGAAGGTGTTAACAGAAACCTTTAGCCAGAATAAGACAGGGTTAATTAGGACATATGCAATGGGTTTATCCAGCTGTACTAGGACAAGGGAGGGGGTGGGGGAAAGCCCTTTTCTGACCCACATGAAGGCTTTTTTCTGCTATAGGATTCAAGGGCAATTCTTTTCCCACTGGTACAGCTCTTTTCCCACTGGGGCATTTGCATGGATAAGGAAGTGTGTATCCATCAGTCCTTTCATTCCTTGTCTTAACTCCTCCCAAAAACTAGGAGAGCAGCGAAACACTGCTGCTGGGCAGACGGAGTTCTGGTAGGGTGAAATGCCTCTATCCATAAAAGTAGCAACAAGATACTTTTGGCTAACAACATGATGTTTGGGCCAAAGCTATCAATATATGCCTTGACCTGTACAATTTAGGGACAAGTTTAATGTTAAAATACATAAACCTCATGGACAATCCTGGTCTCTAGTTAAGAGCCTACATCTATGCATGGGCTTTCCTGGAGATTGAGGGCAAGACAGTTGGAGGTCTGTTGTGATTAACCACATGCCAATGTGAGAGCAAAAGGCAAAATAAAATTAAATTGAAAAGTCTGAGTCCTGAGTCTTGTAGCAGAGTTTATCACAGTTTGAAAATTCTATTTTTCAGACTCCTTGGACATATTTGTTCTGGGGTAGGATGTTAAAAGAGCTTTTTTTCCTTTTTAAATATACTGTGCCAGGTGACCTCTTTCTTGCTTGACTTTTCTTCCTAAGTATTTTAAATATGTAGCTCCTTGCTATTTCTGTGGATAATGATTTCACCCAAGGATCTTGGATGGAGGAATATTTGACCAGTATTTCCACTACCTCAGTTTTCAGATGTTGCTGCGCTGTTTTCTCACAAATTGATAATAATTAAGCCAGGAATGAGGGATTTGTTTGCTTCGTAGTTTGATATTTCATACATGTGTTTCAGACCCAGAAAATTTGGGTTTTTTCATGCTCTAAAGCTTGCTTCTTTTAATAGTATACCAGTTGGTGTAGCAAATGCTATAGCTTTTCCCTAGAAACCTTTTGTTTCAGATCCTAGACCTTCGCACTCACAACCACACAATTAGTACCATATTTTCAAGCAGATTTTAAAATTCAGGTTAAGTTCCTGTGCCTAGCAGAATATAGATGCTTTGCTTATCCTCTGTGTGTCTGGAATGCCTCTCTTTCTCAAAAGCTATGTTTTCTTTTCTCTTGCCTTTTTATTCTGGTGTGTGCCAATAAATGTGTAGTTTACTCAGTGTAAGCAGAACTGTATTTGTGTCTGATGGATATGGAGCCATCGCTTGCTCAATGGCAATGTATCTGTCATCCTGAAGGAAGCAAAAAGACAGAAATGACAGCCAGCATGTGGGATGAGGATATCAAGAGAGCTGCTGTCTTCCTTCAGCATAAGGCCACTGAAACGTAGCAACAGGAAAGAAAAAAAGAAAAAAAAAAAAGAGGAAGAAAAAAAGATTGATCTGAAACATTAGACAGTCACAAGCATCTCTATTCTCAGCATAGAACGAATTGTTGCATCGTTGCACTTTGAAAATTAAGAAATCTGCAGTGGACCAGCAAACTCCTGTTAGGAAGAAACAAAGCAGAGAAGGTGTTGCTCTGGCGCCGCATCGCACACGGTGAGGCTGCAAGGCACTGTGCTCTGAAGTAAGGACTGGCTGCACTGCCGTCCATCAGGAAGGCTGCTATTAGCACTGCAGAGGACATTGTCTGGTCTCAGGACCTAACAGTACTGTACCAACTGAAATCACATTTATACTGGAAGAGTCTAGGTGACAATGAATTATTACTGTGTTATCATCACGACCGTTATATCAGAGCAGAAATCAGTGGCCGCAATGTGGAAAAGAAAGTCTCTCCATCAACAAAAATTGCCTGTGTTTCATGGTGGGCAGGATGAAAGAGGCAGTAATGGGATAGAATAGCTAAAAGGAACAGTGCTCAACCAAACTCCCACATATGCGCTGCCACTTATGCAAAACAGACCGAAAGCCGTCTTCAGCACAGCACTACCTACCAGCCACTATTTACATAGCAACTACTTCAGAGGAACCAGAAGTCCCACTCTTTTTAGAAAACCTTCTGTTCATCTAAGAACGAAAGGCATCTGTCATATGCTTCTCATGATGGTGGGTGCCTCAGCTTATTACCGGCAGGAGAACAAAGGAGGCATTTTGCCCCGAGAATGAAGCAACAATAAACTTGCTCCCGTTTCTTCCTCGGCGAGGGGGCACGCTTCCTTTTGATCTGACGAGCATTATGCCAACATGAGCGATCCTTGTTCAAAACTTTTGCAACCCTAAGGCACGTGACTACTTCAGCACCAAGAATTATGGCAACATTTGCGAGTAGCTCATAACTTTAGGACTGTGGTGATTTATTGACAGCACTGACAGTTGCCTGGGTTGCTTGCCATGATACAGGCCAGTTGCGTTCATGATAGATTGAGGTCATTGAGGGGGAGTGGAATAGGTCCTGTCATATATCCTTCATCAGGTTTTCATTTGTCTGTGAGTTAGGGTTGTGGTAGCAGTGGGAAAAGGGTCTCATCTGTATGTTTATTTTTCTAGCCTGAAGGGCCCTGTTCATTAAACATGCATGTGTTTGATACCTGGAAAGGAGGTATCAGCGTGAGGGATTTGTGACTCAACTCACTGACCTGTGCTGCCAGTCAAATTTCAAAAGCAAAATGTAGAGCTTGGAAGTTTTAAAAAAATCCACACACACAAAGAAAGAAAACAAATACTAGATAGACCACTACGGGTCTTTGAACAGTCACATGGACAAGCCTTTGAAATTGGTGTGCCCGCCACATGTGCATGCCACCTCACATAGGATTCTTCTCCCAGCCCTCTGTGGAGTCTGTATGCTTTGTTCAGCAGTGCAAATCAGCCTCAAGTCCCACAAAGAATGGATACAGATTACACCTCCTCAGAAAATGTCAACAGCATTATTCAGGATTTGCAAACTCAAGCCCTGATTTTAGTGCTTCTACTGAGTGGATTAATTGATTTGCTCCTCTGCCTCTCACTCACACATGAACAGATATCAGGTGCCTTTAAGTCAAGCAATTTAATGCCAGAGCATGCCCAAAACTCAGGACTCTTAATTTATAAAGCCATTCCCTCCAGTGTTAACCAAATACATTTTATCATCTAAGGATTATTTTCCAAAAACAAACCTCAAAAGCTGTAACCTTTTATCTTACTCTCTTCTTCTATCTCATTCAGCCAATCTGACACCCCAGGAATGCACAAAGCAAGTGTGAAGATAGTGCTTTTATCTCTTCATTCTCTAAACCACTCTGGGAAAAACAAATCAACTTAGTAATCATTAAAACAGTGTACAGTCCCCTGAGGCTCCAGCACTTGCAGCCCAGGACTTGGAAATGAGACGTAGATGCCAAGTGTTGCACCACAGTGGGCAGCATGGGTTTTTGCATTTCACACACTGATCGGTGCATGTGAGCTTGTGTGTATGTACATGTGTGTGATGAAGGTTCTGCAGCCAGAGCCAGTGGAGAGGTGCTGGTATCTCCCAGTGAGTGGCACCCCATTGTTCTTACTAAGAAAAGCCCTTGTTTCACAGCTGCAATAACGGAGCAACTCTCTCCTGATGGCACGACAGCAGGAGAGTAGCTCTTAAAATATTAGCCCACATCCAGCACTTACCCATGTGGCTTCAGTCCTTCTTGGGCTTCTGTAAAGATAACAAGAACCATTAAAATCAGTCCCTTTTCTACACATGTCTCATAGCAACCCAGTCCTCCTCACAGCCCAGGTGTGTTTCACTCAACCCATTGGACTTGAGGCTGAGTAGAAAGGGTGGTGATCTCTCATTGACACCATCCAGTGAGGAGACAAGAGGCTGAAGATATCCAACTCTATGCACTAATATTACCCAAACTTCCCTTTGTGATGGGTGTTCTTCTCAAAGGACCTCGCAGACCTGCTAATCCCTATGGCTTAGTGGCTGGCACTCCCCAGAGAGCTTACTGAGACACCAGGGCACCTGAGGAGCAGGTGGTCCTCCTCCCGTTCGCATGGAGGCAGAGATAGAGCATCTCTGCTGAAATCAGTTGAGATTCAGCTCTGCCAGTGGAAACATTGCCTATTGGCCCCCTAACTCAGGGGTTTCTTTTTGCTGCATAATTAGGCATCCAAGGAAATCTGAAAACAAAAGCAGTCAGGTAGGAATCCTTTAAGCAGTCAGGTAGGAATCCTTTAAGTATCAAAGGAGCTAATAAGGTCTGAACCTCCTCTCATTTTAATTTTATCAGACACAAAAAAAGGGGAAAAAAAAGACACACAGCTTAAACATATGCTTCCAATTTTCTCTGAAATAGTAAATGGAAAATACTGCTCTGTCATTAACCATTTTCATACTCATTCTGCAGTATTTAAGGTTAGAGTTGGGTCACGTTTCTGTGGCAACTGTTGTGGAAACAAAAATTCATTGTGCCATGGTTGTGTGTTAATTAAAATCCATAGTATAAAAATACCCCAAGCAACAATTCAAATACATTTTTAGGTGTTTACTTTGAATTCTGGATTGAGTCAGTCATCCATGTTGGCTGTAATCTGCAAAGCAAGAAAAAGACAAATAAGAAGCCCATCAAAGCAAGTGACCTTTTCTAGATCAATCTGAGCCTCTTTGCTCTCTTACACAAATTCCTTACTTTAATTTGCCATGCTAAGGAATTCTGGAAGCTGTTGTAGTTGATAGTTACAGGGAGCTGTATGATTTACGTCTGAAACTTAGGTAAGTCTGACTCTCATGCAATGATATCACCAGTTGTTACACCAGCTTTCACCATTCCTATCCACAAGGTTTGGGAAGCCTCTTCTTGCTTTAGTCTGTCAGAGCCTGGAAAACTTTGGCTTCAGACTTTCCTGAGAAAGAGCCATACCCTATGAACTAGAAACTTTAACACGCCCTTCGGACTTTCACCAAACCTATGGAAACCACAAACTTTCGTGGATAAAACAGTAGCTTAATTTTTAATATCTGCCTAATTTTTAACTCTCTGTGTCACTGTCAAGGAAAAGGGAACAGAAAACATGTCCTCAGAGTGAATATTATCTTTGATCTTTATCTTCCTGGGAATCTTTTCGCTTTCTTTTGAAAACCCCCTCTGAGACAAGGGCATCTACTGTGTATCATTTACCAAACCATAAATTCAGTAGTGATGTCACTCAGGAAAAATCCAAACAACAACTGGCAGCTAGGTTCAAGGAGCTACCCCCTTTGCAATGTCGGACAGCAAGATGTCCACCTGTGGTTGCTTTGCATCGGGTATTTCATGCATTTCTTATTTCCTAAAGTAGGTGATCATCAGTTTTCAATGGCTTGTTTTGACCTCGTTCAATGGAAAATGAGGTGCTATTTCTGGCATGCTTACGAACCTACTGTTTAGTCCTAAAAGTTTTGCAAGAAAAGGGATAATAAATAGTTATTCACTTCCACTGAATAGCTTTGTAGATTATGTGCTGAGGGCAGTAACAGCTGCTTCTCGTTACCAAAAAGGCCTCCTACCATGTGTAATGCTAACACACTGAGTGAAGGTCAAGCCGAGTAGCAGGTTTTTTTTCCCTAACATTGTTTAAAAGCTTTTAAATAAAACCATATTAGAAATACAGTCACCTCTGGTAACTGATTTTCAAAACCAAAGTTAGGAGAGCTGTAAGGTTTCTAAAGATCTTCTTTGTTTCTGATTTGGAAGGCCTTTTCTCTGTTCAAACACGGGGCTGTCTTTATGCTTCTGAACTCTGGAGATTTTTCTGAGCAATTCTTGAAGCCTTTATTCATCTCCTGCTATACTTTTTTTTTCACTCTACTCCACATTTTCTTCACAAAAAGCAGTATCATAATCCGGGTTGATAACTGTTCTTAAAACTTACACATAGCTATTTTTACCTGCAATGTGCACAGCAGAGTTTGCCCATCCCCATGCGTGAAGAGCACACTGAGCTCCCAGGTCTCCTCTTGCCCAGAGGACGCTGGGCTTGGGAAGGAGGAGATGGGCATCCTCAGACAGCAGAGCTGGCCCAAAATCAACACAGAGAGGAACACAGGACCTCAACAGCTTCCTTCTGAAACTGTCTGGATGCCAGCACGTCTCCCTCGCTGCGTGGTTTGAGGAGGGATTAGCACCTACATGAGCTCGTCCCCAGCTGCGGTTGCTCATTAAGGAGCTGCTGTAATTCATCAGTAATATTGTGCAACTTGTTTGTGCTAAGAACCACACTCCTGACACAGCGTTCATCCCAAAAGATGTAAAATAACCTCTGTCCTGGGGGTGGTCTTTATTTTTTTCTTTAATTTGAGAGGAATTTGATCCTTATGATCCCTTAGATTCTCCGTAGATTCTATGATTCTATGATTCTGTGAATGCATGAAAATAAAGCTATCCATTGCACTACCTAGAGCAGAGAGAAAGGGAAAGCTTTTTGTGCAGATAGGAAAAGGGAAAATCTGAAGCCATGACTTTAATGTGGTTTCTGATTATGAAAGATCTTTTAGAAGCTGATAAACTACATGTCACCAAGGAGAGATGCTTGACAAAACTGCCAGTTCGTACTATTAAAAACTAATATACTCTTCTTCCTAGGTCTTTCCTTTGCACAGACATGATACAGAAATGTATATGGTGTGGGTTTGGATTTGAAATGAGAGTAGGGAATAACATTTTCCATCGATAAAGCAGCAAACATTTAGATATAATCACTATCTGATCCCACAATGATATTGCATTTCTTGGAAAAAAAAAACAACCCAAAGAACAGATAGTATCACAAAATTTTTTTCCCTCATTTTTCTGCATTTTAGTTTCCAAACTGCCAGGCCTTCTGCTCTTCCCCAAATGTACATAATTAGTGGCATACAGTTGGAAAAGTATTTGAGTTTTATGAAGTATATGCCACGCTATTTCCTTTTAGATCACCAGATGTTCAGTATTTTCAAAGCTGACTTGGTGCTTAGTTGCAGAATTTGCTTCTGCTGGAAGAGATGACTACAGTAAAGAGACACGGATGGATTTGCCTCTGCCATGGAGGCATTTGAAAGAGAACCACTTTCACCTCTGGGGACCTTCCTTCCCAGCAATACCATATATTTTGTTGTCAGGCTTAGGCAGCTCAGTGCTTTCAGTAAATTAATTTTCTGGTTAAAAAATAAAATAAAATACCACAAGCAACTTTCACACAGCATAAAGAAATTTAACCAAGTTACTGGTAATGCCACAGCAGCTGGTACAAGGTCTCACTCCCAGCTGACCGGCATCTGTCACGTGCTGAATTATCATAATGTCACGACACAAGAGAAATAGAAAAGCAAAGATTCCTACTATGTTATGGGGTTCTCAAGCCCTTTGCAGCCCAAATAGCCTATCTAGGACTTTCAGAAGTTAACACCATGGTGTTTATTTTAGTCCAAGTTGTTCCAAATACAAGCCCAAATGGTTTAGTTTACCCAGCCTTGACTAGGTGGGAAGATTGCCATAAAGGGTTGTGTACTGAATAGAGGTAAGATCTTCTACTGAAACAAATGAAACTTAGAAAAAATTAAAACCTGCCATGTCAGGGAAGATTTCCCAGAAAGTCACACTTTGAAGTCAATGTAGACAACAGAAAGTAAAGGTGACTTAGAGCTTCCCTGGTTTTTTAATGCTGTGAAATATTTTTTAACAAGACCCTGAACAAAGAACACTATCTTTCATTCTGGTCTACAAATCTTGTTTGTGATAACCCTCATGCTAATGAAAAAAATGTGCAGTGCACTGGTTTTAATTGCAGAAGTCAAGACTGACTTTAAAGTTCTCTGGTACTGGTTTGGTAGTCATCACTGTAAATCCCTGTCATTCATCTCTGCCATCAACTTTAACATGAAAAACTACCACAGATGGAAGGATGCACCAAAGTCTCCATACTTCAAAGTATGCTGTAGCAAAAGAACAGCCTCTTGTAGGGCTCTGAAGTTATCTTACTATATTCTTCAGTGTCTCCTCAGATTTTACACTATTCTTCACTCTGTGCCTCTTTACTCCTTCCTCGGCTTCACCAGTAACCATGGTCCGTGGTGCACGTCTCCAGAGCAGGCACTTGGACCACCATTGGCAGCATGGAAGACAGATCAGTAAAACACAAAAAGTAACTGGGAATCCCTCAAGAACTTCCCATTCATGAGTGAACATTTCTCCCAGTAAAAACTGCCCTGTTTAATAAAGGTGATGACATTAAAATAAGTCATTGTACCATAAAGGGACGCAAAGAGCAATATATATGAAGAGATAGCTAGGTAATAGAGTTGTGTCATGGGAAAAATTAACAAATTAATAAATGAAAAACAGATAGCCAGTAGAATCAAGCAAGAGGTACTTTAAATAAAATCTTGCCTTATGACTAGATACAGTCCCAAATAAGGATGACGCCTCATCTATCACAATGTAGTGGGAATTGATTTCATGTCTTCTAATTGCAGAATTAGATATTGCAGAAATTCTATTAAATATTCTTCCATTAGCCATGGAGGATGATAAGGAACAATTGTTAATTTTAAAACAAAATATTAATAGCCTTATTGAGAGAATGACTGAGTTCTTCCTGTGCAGAGAATGAGACTTTTTAAAAAGTTCTGAATGAGGATGAAATTTCAACGATCTAGAGGAAAAAAAGGAATACTGTACTAAAAATGTAATAAGCATGCAAAAGATACCATGGGAAATAATGATTTTGATCTAAACAAAATACTTGAAAAATTTATATGGGAGGTATTTACTTAGGAAGCCATAGTGTAGCTGATGTCAATGTCAGTCAGGTTGATTTTATGGGAAATGTGTCTTGCCAGAAAAAAAACCTGTTGTGGGTTTGGGTTTTTTAAATGAGACTGTAAATATGACTGATAAAGTTAAATATATTTCTGTTATATAAACCAGTGCATTACAGCACTTGACTTACTGCCCTGTACTTAGGGCATGAAAACCTGTTAAATACAGTTGGGTGGGTGGGGATTGTACTATCCACAGCTTTGCAGCAGTCCCTGCAACAGTCATGAAGTTCTCCTGCTTTCTTTCAGGGGCAAGGTATCTTCCTTCATATAATGATTTAGCGCGATTTTTTCCCCATTTCATAAGTGCATGTTGCAGAATCTATCACTTGGTATTTCTCATTGCAAAGGCTTGTGGTGAATAAAATGCTCAGACCCTTCTGAATTCCTCTTGTATGTTTTGTACCCACTCTAAAACCCACTGCATTACCAAAGTAGTGTAAATCATTCTTCACATCAAAGAGAACCAAAAAGTAGTTATGTTTCACTGTTACTGATTTTAACACTCTTTAGCTGGAAGTTAAACCTAATGTTTCTTTCTCCCAGCACTACAAGAAAAAAAAATCTCAAATTCTTGAACATAGATTGTATCTTTTCTGTATCAACTATTTTGAACCAGAGCATCCTTATCTCTGAAAGAGGAAAAATAATAACTTTTGAAGAATGCTTCAGTAAATTGATTCATATCTTAATAGGGGAGGTTTGGAAATTTATGAAAACACTAAAAGAAAATTCTTCTTAAAACATATGCACACATGATATATCTGTTGGAACTCTGTAATCAAAAGTAACCTCATACATTTACCTTATGATGCAATGGACTTCTTTGCCCCTGCCTACCCTTGCATCCTACCCCAAAATTAAAGACCCATATATAATTTTCTGGAAACATGAAAAGCCAGTAAGAAAGAAAATAATGAAGCATAAAAATGCATGGAAATCCAAACCACAAACCCCAGTACATCTCTGAGTAAGTAGTAAGCATGTCAAAATCATTTAAAAAGTGGGGGAAAGGTTTGCAACCTTGTTAAGAATTTTCACGGTCTAAATCTTATTTTCTTTTTTCCCCTGTGAAACTTCATCAGGAGGAAGGATTCTTCCAAAATTGGTACGTACGGGCTGGAAAAATCAACTGCTCTGTCACAAACCAAGACACCATGAACATATTGCTAAATCTACGTGGTTTGGGAATGCAGTTTAGAAAGAGATTACTAATTAATAATTCTTGCATTCCACAAAGCAAAATTTGTCTTTCTCTAACTATCCCTACAGCGCACTTAATTTGCCGACAAGCCACAGCACTCAGTCCCCGCGGCACAAGCTACACGGCTTTGCTCCTATTGTATGAACAGTATTGCACTCACACTTCATGGAGTCTCACCAGTCACTGAGTGCCTCTAAATTGCTGTGAATTTACTCTGGGGAAATGAAATACTGAGCATGTAAATATTTATCCAATGCATACAAATTTTATTATTATTTTTAATTTTACGGAACGATCAGACCATTTGGACAAACGTTTTTGTCAAGTTTTACTCTTAGCTGGAACAGTTCTAGAATCAAGAATCTTGCTGAAAAAATACAGGGAGTTGTCACAGTAATTGTTCTGTTAATTACTGCCATATTGTTATGGTCTTCACTGATGGTCAAGATGAATCTCAAGTACACATATACTCAAAGATCTGCTGATTCCATGTTTGAAACTGTAAAATACTTTCCTTGAATATGATGTAGCTCTAATCTACACCTGTCTTCACCTTGACAACAAATATTAGTAAGAAAATATTCTCTGTTTTTCACCTGGTAATTTAATTTTATGTAATTCAATACTTCAATTAATTATCTTGTGAGGTTGCAAATAGGATTGATAACTCTGGGGATACATATGGTGCTGATATATCTTGCCAAATTGAAGTCCAGCGAGAGTCCTGCAGCAAGAAAATGTAGTTTAATCAAGAAGAGTATCAGGAATTCAACTGAAATCAGGCTGAGAGAATAAGGTAAAACCTTGTGAACCTGTCTCACTCACTTCACTTCTGAGTAGAACTCATCATCTGCTATCCTTGAAAAAACACTTAAAAAAAAAAAAAAAAAAAGGAAGGGGGCAGATAGAAGCCGCCTTTATGTTTTAATCCTGTATTAGGAGAAGCAAAAGTCTTTTCCACTGATATTCACTAGTTATTTACTAGTCCAGTAAAACTAGACCCTGCAATTCAGCTGCACTTGGTGCAAGTCATGAAACAGTGTTCCAAGGAGCTGCCAGAGGTACCTTGAGTTGGGTCACTTTGTGTCTATGCCTACTACTTGTTGAGTGCCGAGTTTGCCTCCCTTGAACAAAGACAACAAATTGTGGCAGAGGTCAGGGTCGAGGTCGGTTCTTAGTTTCTGGATTTTATGACACCACAAAGAGTACTGAAAACAGCGATTTGCCCATGAACTACCAATTTAAAACCCCATTGTTGTTTTCCATGGCTCAGAATCACTTGCAGCTAGGCCTTTAGCTTTGGCAAAAGCTGTGTTGCAGCAGTAGCTCTTCTGGCCTGGCATTCAATATGCCAAATGGACCATTTCAAAGAGAATTAACCAGTTCACTTCGAAAGCTGAACCACGTGGTTTCTGAGCAGAGACAGATAGGACTGTGGGGGGAAAATTAGAAAGCACTGCTTCTACAAAGTGCACTCAACAGCCTAAAATAAATGTGTTTTAAATTCAAAAGCATACCGTGTATAAGTAATGTGTAAGCCACTGAGTTCAATGCTTGATGAAGCATTCCCATGCTTTTCATACTTTACATCTGTATGCAAAGTATGAAACCTATCCCCTGGAAAAAAAAAATACGACCTTTCCCTGTTTCAGTGACTTCCCAGGTGGCATGTTAAACCTAGCTAGCACAGGTGACACCTATCATGCTCCACTCCCCTGGTTAAGGAACAGCTCAGGAAGCACTTCTCACTATATTTGACAATCAAGAAAGTGACCACCATCCAAAATTTGAGTAGTTATCATACAGAGAGTGACAAAAGCTATTAAATTAGCCATAATCTATTATATAGAAATGCATTTTCTCAAATAGCTTGGTTCGTTACGTGGTTAAACTTGGATTTTAAATGTGTCTAAATGAAGTTTTTTGATTACTTCCTTCATAGATAACCTACCATTATCATCTATATCTAGAAATCTTTGCTCACTTTATCTGGCTCTCTTTCTGGAACAACTACTACAAAAATTATTCCTTAAAGTTTAAGATGAAGGTGTTTGAGGCCAGAATATAAATTGAACATAGCAGAACATCCAGCTTCAAACATCTTGATGAAAAAGGGACTTATCTTCTGGATCTTCTAGGAGGACTAATACATCCACATATAAATGGCTCCAGATGGAATCTGAACATGGAATTCGATACACAAAAAACAAAATCACCCGAGAGCACCACAGGCTCCTCCTCTGCTAGATCAAGGCTCTGCTATAGCCCTTGAGATTCACTCCCTACAAATGTTTTCTAACCTCCCCTGCACAGGCCCTCTCCCCACCTTTAGGAGGTAAATTTATAGTAGGACATGCACAGCCCTCTGCCCTTAGAATGCACTCTTTCCATGTAAGGAAAGTAACAAAAGTCTTCTTAAATCCTGTTTAGGGATGGGGGAGGTTGAATCTAGGCACAGTTCCTGTCCCATTTATCTGTTGCTGAAGAATGCACTCCTGGAACATGGAGGTGTTGACTGTCATGTCTCCTCAGGGGAGCAAGAGGGCTTGGAAGAGAAGGCACTGCAGTCTCACATGTAACACTGAGCATCCGCCACCACAAGATAAGTACATTTATCCTTACGATTCCCTGCTGAGTCTGCATGTAACAGACACAGTGCTTCCAGCAGAATATGGAAATAACACTTGCACACCAAGTGATGAGTCAACAGCTGAGGGGAAAAAGAAGACCAAGTACTTTCAGAATGAACAAACCACATTCAAACCATATTACCATTGTCTGTTTTTACTAGCAACTAAACCTCCAGTTTCTTGAGCATTTCTGATCATCCCTGAATTCCATTGGGTTTAGGATAATCATTAACAGCCAGAATGGATGAATGCTGAAAAGTCCAGAGCTTGCAATCCTCTTAGACAATTGTTTGGGTTTTCAAACTAGCATGAGTCTATAAAATTTCATCTTGTTCATTTAAACATTTTTTCTCTTCCAAGAGCAATTCCATTTAAACTGAGAAAAAGCCTGTATGTGTAAATAAAGTAGATAATCCTGTATGAATTCCTTCAAAGTGGCTAAATTACCATAAAAGTTAATGCTAGATGTATCTAAATTAAGATGTGAGGTTCTCGCCTCCCTTCCCTTCCCTTCCCTTCCCTTCCCTTCCCTTCCCTTCCCTTCCCTTCCCTTCCCTTCCCTTCCCTTCCCTTCCCTTCCCTTCCCTCCCCTTCCCTCCCCTTCCCTCCCCTTCCCTCCCCTTCCCTCCCCTTCCCTTCCCTTCCCTTCCCTTCCCTTCCCTTCCCTTCCCTTCCCTTCCCTTCCCTTCCCTTCCCTCCCCTTCCCTTCCCTCCCCTTCCCTCCCCTTCCCTCCCCTTCCCTTCCCTTCCCTTCCCTTCCCTTCCCTTCCCTTCCCTTCCCTTCCCTTCCCTTCCCTTCCCTTCCCTTCCCTTCCCTTCCCTTCCCTTCCCTTCCCTTCCCTTCCCTTCCCTTCCCTTCCCTTCCCCTTTTCTCCTTTTTTTTCTCATCTCTCTTCTATTTTTAGAAGTAGCTTAGACAAAGAATATACCTGTGAAAGAAAATATATACCTGCATCTGCATTATGCAATCACATTTCTTCCCACACTGTGAAATATAAAGGACCTAAGATATGATCATAAATATTAGCTGTGAACCTTCTTTGAATGACTGATATCACTGGAGCAGCAGCATCCACAGGGGAAGAAGTTAACTTATAATTTGTTCCCAAAAAAACCAATTCATTATTTAGGACATATTTTGCACAACCAACTAGAAACTTTAGTTTTGGCTGTTAGTGATTTCCCCCCACCTTCAACAAGTTAAACAGTCTCACCTTCTGTTATTTAGGTATTGCATCCCCCTTTACTATCTGAACTACAGACTAAAAGGGAAACAAACCTTAGCATCAAGATTTGCATCATATCTTTGGCATAATGAACCTCAACTCTGCCACGTGACACTCCAAGATGACAGAGCAATATGCACAGACACTTGTGCAGTGCATGTGTTTAAAAAATAAGCCTAAATTATTGGGATCTTGGCATACGTAACACTTCTGTTACCCAAGTCTCTCACACCAAGTGATCTGTTGGAAAGGTAACAGAAGTCTCTGCTTCAAGGGTCCTTCTAATCATGTCATCAGCTGGGTGACTTAAGACTCCCTGAACCTCCTCTGCTGCTGAATTCCTAAAAACCTGACCAGCCAGTGGTCCTAAATGACTACTACAGTATATGCATAATATCTCACCATTAAGTTTTCTTAAATTACATTCAAAATAACCTTAAATACCTCAATACCATATCAAATACTGTCCTGTGGGACTATTCCTGCACCCCTGGAACAGTTTCTAACAACACTTTCTAAGTGCCTCATCTATAGACAATTCACTCAGTTCTGCAGCAGGAACTGCTTGGGGAATCTCTAGAGTGGATTATCCACCTGTGATGATAATGCACACCTTTAAGTACACAAATCAGTCTGGACACAGCAAGAGCTGCCCGAGGACCTTCAGGACTGTCCAACATCAAATCTTGGAAAACTACTGCACCAATTAGCCATACACTGAATTTGGAAAATGGCCAGGAGCTCTGTCAAGCACCTTGGTTCATATTAGTACATTGTTTCAAACGTTCCAGAATCCCAGCTAGGTTGGGGTCCTGGACCACAGGGAGTATAACAGCATCAAGTGTATTTGCTGTGCATGCAGGCATAGTCCTGATACCCAGCTACACTACCATTAGGACAAACTTAATTATGAAACTCAAGTTTCATAGGCTCTTGCCACAGTGTAAGTTTGGGGTACCAGATGAGATTACATTTTATTAAAAGATCTGTTTTCACTTAACAGGAAAAGGCATTTTTCCCTTTAATTTCTCTCAGGGCCAACATTGTCCTAAATTTGCCTGTACCAAAGTTCATAAGCTTGCACTAAAAGATAATTCAGTCCTGTCCAAGTCTATTTTGCCCATATTGTACATCTTGAATTAGAAGATGACTACAGCACAGCTAAACTCCTTTTGACCTTTATCTCCAGTCAAAAGAGATTTTAGTCATATTCCCCTATTTCATTATTCTTACAGTCATCTTCTGGTTTGGTTTACATTTTTATTCATATACTTTACGTGGGAATAAATTGAATACCTAGAAATGGATGCTGAGAGTTTGGAGATCCAAATTCTTTCCCCTGCCTCTGCCACTGACTCACTTTGTGCTCTTGGTGATGTCATCACTGAACTAGGAATAAAGACAATAATAAAGAGAAGTAGTAATTTTCTCATGGTTGAGTTCAGTCCTTGAGAGAGAATCTTTTCTAGAACCTTTAAAGACAGTATTATATGAAACCACCATGTATTCAGCAAACAAATATGCTGTATTAAGAAATCTTTGGTTTAAAAAATACTATGGTATGTGTAACCACTAGCAGTTTGTTTGATTATTTATAGTTACTATTCTACAAAAGCAATCATTTTGTACAATAAATGAAAACCTACATTAGCATTTCTCAGTAGACAGTAAAGCAAAGCATACATAAATAACATTTATAGATTAATTAGACATAAATAATAATTCATAATAGCCTAAATTACAAGCTTATACCATTCACACACAGAAATCAGTTTTACTGCAGGCATCCTACCATCAAACCAGAATGAAGTTTTATCAGTGCTTTGCATCATCAAGCTCCCAGATCAGAAATCAGTTTTACTGCAGACATCCTACCATCAAACCAGAATGAAGTTTTACCAGTGCTTTGCATCATCAAGCTCCCAGATCTTGCACAAATACTGTTGAAATTCTTCTCTTCCATGACTATTGTTTTCCTTTGTATCAATTTGTCTCCAAAAAAAACAATGGGGGGTGCAGGGTAAGGGAAGGTGTGCTAATGGGAAGATGAGTTAGAATTGTCATTGTCACTAAAAAGTTATCATTCAGTCTCAGAGCATACATAGCCTCAGAGCTTCATTTCATGTCTGAACAATATTCCTGACATAAAATTATGGCAGTATGCTTGGAAAACCTGCAAAATGAAGAACCAAAGAGCTCTGGCAATGAAAGGTCACTCTCATGTATTGCAACTTTATTCTTCACTGAACAACTGAGGGAAGAAAAAAAGGTAAAATCCCTAAGAGATGAAGACAAGGTCATAGTGACTGCAGAAAAGTGGACTCAATATCAAGTAGCGCTGTTAAGTTCTTTTTTTTACTTTAAGAAAATAATGAAGTAAGTCCAATAAGCTGCATCTTTCCCTTTAATTTATTTTGGGACTATATCACATAACAGGAAAGGAAATCAAAAACATTTGTCTGCCTAACACAAGCACAAAACACATTTAATGGCTTCCGTTCCTCTGAAACGTATTTGATGCGGTACTACTGGAGAGGAGAAAATACAGTTAATTTTTTGGGGCAGATGAATCAAAGCTTGATGAATCAAGATTAAGCAATATTATGGGAAAAGAAGGAAGGGAGTCACAACAGAAAAGTTTGTCTTAATGTTACACACCTGCTACCAAAAATGTATGTCAGAATCGTATGTAGTTCTCACTTGTGGCTACAACCATGACTAATCTGACTAGAATAGTGACCAGTGAAATGATACCTTTCTCAAATTTGAAGCAATGCCTCTGAAAAAGCATTCACATCAGCTGGAAAATCCCCAGAATTTCAGTAAATTATGATTGAAATATTATTAAATTAAGTGTTGGCAGATATTGTATAAAAATTGGTTCCAAATCTGCAAAGCAAAACAGTATCTTTTTCTCCTGGTGACTAGTGTGGCTTGTAGAATATACTCTCAAAAAGACCAAGAAGCTTTCAGTGTTGGGGTGGAAGGGGACAAACCATCAACCAAAGCCACCTCAGCTCCAAGAACAATAGCAAAATAATGTCTGTACAAGGCAGGAACAACGCAGAAAGGGGCCAGAAAAATGAGATGGAATCGTGGTTATGGAGAATGCATGAGGCATTTTACAAATGGCACCATTTACCTTATCTTTACACTGTGTGCACTTACAGTGTGCCTCTATGAGTGTGCATAAACGTACATGTTTGTACGTGTGTCTGTATATTCACATACACTGTCGTAAATATGAGGGGCTGGGAGAAAGAAATGAAGGTTAGGTCCCTAAGAGCTGGAAATAGCATTAAACAACCAGCCAAAAAGGCATTTTTGTGGCACCATATTGGAAATACTTCTTTCAAAAATCCACTGACTCACATTCTGCCACTCTTTTCACAGCACTTTGCTGCCTGTGGCTGAAGAGAGACACAAGGAATTTGAGCTCACCGAGAATTTCAAAGAGAGGGAAAAGGTGAACTTAATTATTGCCCTTGGAAAAGTGTCAAAACAAACAAATCCTGAATCTGAGAATAAGGCCAGATGATTCAAAAAATTCAGAGCAGAAAGACAAATGTAAGTGATTGACAAAACCACCAGCTGGAAAAATTGATGAAACTGCAGAAATTGCATACTAAAAGCTACATCTTTGAACTCTATTACCTTTCCCCTCACTTCAACACAGTTATTTTAATAAGGTCCTTGCAAAATATTAAATATTTCACAAAATCTGTACCACATAGTTTTATTAAGGGAGATGTATTGGCCTCTAGCGGTCTTTTTACTACTCTTGTGTACTACGTCATTCCTATTATTTTCAGGAATCCAGTTACTATACTGATATTCAGGACATGCCAGCTGACATTCCAAAATAATAAAACATCTGAACCACCTCAGATGGTCAATAACCAGGGATCAACCTTGAGACTGCAAACAAATTATTATACGCATTTCAATGTAAAGATGCTGGTCAGCTGAAGAGTACCAGATTACAGAAGAACCGTTGGGTAAAAAACAGCCTGGGAGGGTTATAAAATACACCTGAGACTTCTTAAATAGGAGGAGAGAATGTAAAATCACTTTCCTCTTTAAAGCAGCTTATTCTTTTGGGAGTCATTACTTTAAAGAGTTTAATTACACTTGTGAGTAGCTTTCAGAAATTACTAGCTCTACCTAACATTCATTCATGCTGAACGTTACAGGTGGGTCTTTTATAGCAAGTTTCATCTTTCATTTTGTTATACAAACCAAAATGTCTCATTAAAAGCAATGTGTTTGTAGGAAATGAAGTGTGATAAACGTGTGTTTCTGAGCTATTACATTAAACATCATTCTTCTTCTCAGAGCATGAACAAGAGTGGTTGTCGGTACATGCTGTTGTCACAGACCTTAAAAAACCTGATGATCGTTGTGAATAATTGCATGGATCTCTCTGTGTTAGTGTGCAACAGAGGAAGGTCCAAGCCACATCCAGAAGATGCAGAGAGCACATCACTCAAGCAGATTTCTTTTCCCCTTGGTCTTCCCGCTCTGAAAAGTGCAACCCGTAAGTCATAATCAGCTTGGGAACTCTCACAAAATCCTTAGATTTTAGTGCCACCTCCTTGGCTTGCACAGCTCCTGCCATGAGCATTGGCGAGCAGAGTGGCAGAGACACACCTCAGCTATCGATCTGATCCATCTGTGCTGCTGTGGCTGCATAAACCATCAGCCCGGGGCCCCCCATCCTTCACTGCCAGACAGCAATGCCGAGATAAACTTTCTCTGCAAAAAAACACTGCATGTTATGGAGTTTCCTGTGTTATCCTCCAAAGTTGGATCCAAGCCCTGGCACTTAAATTTAGATTAACTGTCTCACGTTTTATTTATTTACTGTTTCCTGAGTTATTAATATAATAAGCCTTCTCCATTTAAAGTCACCCCCCACACGCTGAAAAAGCACGACAAAGACCTCTTAAAATGGCCCATTTCCTGTTGCTGTTACTGCACCTTCTCTGCGCGGGTTTCCTCAGCATAAAATGATTAATTATGTGTGTACGTATTAGAGAAGGTACACGCACATTGCTTTTCCTCTTTGCTAATTTTTCATTGGTACCAAAGATATAAACCACCATAAAGTAAACACATTAACATTAAGTACCAGGAACAGGATCTGCTGGGGCCAACGCACACTTCGAATGACCAACTCCAAAGATTCTTTTAATCTCCGTCTCATTCTGAGCTGTCGGACTTGGACAGTGTTAGAGTGACATTGACTTCGTTTTCACTCCTACAGCAACTCTCATCCAAAAATATTGAAACATCTTGGAAGCATAACGATTTAACTCTTGCCACGTCCCTGTGAAGTCGTTATCCCTTGTGCAGCTGGGCAGAGGGAAGGCTCACCTTCCTCCCTTCCAAGGCATTCCATCTGTAATGGGTTCCTGCAGCCAGAAAATGTGACCCCCAGCTGGGCTGGATCACTGCCCTTGGACTGATTCTAGCATACTCAACATGTTCCTTCTGAACGAATCAGTTGCACACAAACATTATTTATACATACATTGCAACTGCAAATTATGTTACAGCCTAATTAATCTTGCAGGGATAATAAAGTCTAAGGAGGGTCTACTTCTAACATCCAGAATAATCACTGGCAATGACCAGCAACCAACACTACTGGACACAGTTTTGTTATAAATGCAGACAGGAATGTTTTTTCCAACTCTTCCTCCAATCTTCAACCGGTCTTTTTCTCCTGCCTCTTAAGCACCTCTGAGGCACTTATCAAGCTTCTCCCTCTTCCTGTTGCAAGAATTTGGCAACTCCCAGCAATTAGTGACAATCAGCATCTCCTGCTCAGTGAAAAGACTTACCATCAGTCATTAAAAGATTGCAGTCATCCTCCTGTACTGGAAGGTCTGGGCTTGCCACGTATGATTTTATTTCCAGATGAGTACCAGAGCAAGGCTGAACTGGGAGAGGCACCCAGTTTAGGTACCACTCAGCCAGGAGGCACTAAATGTTTGGAGACAAACAGTGCCATGGGGCAGCATGGTGCACAGAGCGCAACTGGATCAACACCCAGAAGTTTTGCAGGTCTTTGTGCCTCCTAGAGAGAAATCTTGAACAAAGCAGGAACAATGCAGTACAACTCTTCCATAGTACTGGGCAAGCCTGTAAAGATGAGCCCAGTGACTACAGAAGGAAGACAATTCAAACCAACACCAGTTTGTTTGCACTGCTGAGATACAAAACTTGAACACTGAACAAGGCAAACTGTGTATCACTTAATAAAGAATGGATTGTTTTGGTTTAAAACTGCTAAATTTTCAGTCTATGTGACCTTCCAATACTTCAGTGATCACGTTGTAAACAAAGTAAGCAGATAGTTGCAAATGACAGTCACAGAATGTTGGGAGTTGGAAGGGACCTTGAAAGATCACCTAGTCCAACCCCCTGCCAGAGCAGGATCACCCAGACTAAATCTCACAGGAACACATCCAGGTGGGGTTTGAATATCTCCAGAGAAGGAGACTCCACACCCTCTCTGGGCAGCCTGTCCCAGCGCTCTGTCACCCTCACAGTGAAAAGGTTTCTCCTCATATTCACACAGAACTTCCTCTGCTCCAGCTTGCACCTGTTGCCCCTTGTCCTATTGCTGCCATCACTGAAAAGAGCCTGGCTCCATCCTCCTGACTGTCACTGTTTACATATTTATATACATTAAGAAGGTCACCCCTCAGTCTCCTCCAAGCTAAACAGTCCCAGCTCCCTCAGCCTGTCCTCATAAGGAAGGTGTTTCACTCCCTTCATCATCTTGGTGGCCCTGTGCTGGACTCTTTCAGTCTAAAGAAAAATATTTATAGTCCCACTCCTCTAGTTCTATCAGGAATAATCCTTTCCCAATAAATCAAAATAAGACATGCCTGTTATCTGGCTCCTTCAGGTATAAAGAGGAAAATCTTTACAGGAAAGGTAGTCTACTGCTGGCTTTGCTCAAACACGTATCATGGACTTCTTGTCCATCTGCATATAAAAAGGTGTGTGTATTGTACATCTTTTTTCACATATTTAATATGTACATGTGTAATTATAGAAAAAGAATGGAAAAGTCATTTCCTACCAAATAAAGTAAGAGACTTTAAAAGTACCTCCTGTAAAGAAATCAGTCTAGAGGTACAGCTGCACAGCTCAGATATCTTAGGTTTAGATGATAGATCATTCTATGCCCTTTCAAACCACAATTATTTACAGCAAAGAGTGTATAATATGCAAATCCTGATATTTTTTCTTAATGTGGTCAATTTTATACCATTTTAATTCAAAGAGAATCAGTATAAATTTCACATCACCAAAACTGATAAGAAGAAAATGGTCATGCTGATTTCACAGGACTGCAAAACAAAGCGCAGCTCAAATGGTTGTACCAACTGTTTTTATATTATATAAAGTTTACCTACTAGCTAGCATGACAATACAGGCTGCCAGAAGCTCTTATTAGAGGGATATAGGAGTCTTTGAACACTACTAGATAGGAACCATCTAAGATGTCAGAATAGGAACCAAACCTCAATTAAAACATTGCTGTTACTAATAGCAAAAAAGGTTTTATCTCTCTATGAGACCCAAGATTATGGTCCCAGGGTCATTGCAGCACAATCTTTGTCCTGTATCTCATGAAGCATCACAGGTTCAAACTCTACCCTCCATATCATGATAAATGTCTGTTTCTGTCTTTCCATAAATTGCAAATTGTTAGTAAAAATGAACTGCAGTCATAACCAGGGAAATTGCAATTCACACATTTCAGTTAGGACCTGAAAATCATTAATTCTCTTTTGCCACCTATGTGGGCACTGAATTTTTGATGGAATTCCTTATATTATACTTGTACACCTTAAGTCCATTGGGTGCTCAAAGGTGCATTGTTACTGCAATCCATAAATCTTCAAAAGCTGTTAGATCTTGCTTTTAGTCATGTGTCACTTTTATGAATGTTAAAGTGCTTTTTAAACTGGGAATCGCAGATGCTTTGCACATTTAATAAATTGATCTCTCCCAAGTTTTAATTTATTCTTTTTTAAGTAGTGCTCCTGGCTTATGAAGCTCTCAGTCTAAATGCCTATACAGGTTTGACTGGTTCCAGGTCAGCAGATCCTTCTCACTCCCTGTAGCACACTTCTGCTTTTCATCCTCCTAACAGACACATCATTACTGAACTGGGATTGCAGGATGTCAGAGGGGTTGCACTGCAAAGCACAGGCATGTCACTCCTTATACTGATGCACAAACTATGTAACTGTATGAATTTTAAAACAGGTAAGTCTGCCTGAGGAGAATTAAACACTTGCTCTTCTTCATCTTTATAAAGAGACAAAAAAATACAAGTTCCAGGTGTATAAGCTGGTTGCAAAACACATGCTTTATGTATTTTAAGATATGTTATCGTTTTTCACTCGCTTTCATGATCAGCATTGGTTAGATAATTATCATCCAGAGATAACTTTACAGTGAAGGAAATCATTTTGCTATAGTATCAGTACAAAATTAGGGTAGTAGGCTGCAGTCGTGTTATTACATGGAACACTTTAGAGAGCGAGTCATTCTCAGGTAAACACAGGGCTGATGAGGCTGCAGGCATCTGACTTTTATGCCTTCCATGGTGCCTGTGCTAATCCTCCCTATAAAACCTGTCAATCTGCAGAAAGTGGCTTCTCACAGGTGAGTTGGACAGCCAGTCTTTTCTATCCCAAAAGAGGGGATAAACCTAAAAGATTTAATTTTTTTTTTTTAAATAATTTTTTAAAATATATAAAATACACTGGTTGAAAGTAGGGCAAAATCCCACTACTCCTAACTTCTAAAGGTTTACATTTTTTATGTTTTTCCCAACAGGGAACAGCTCCATGCAAGAAGCCAAGGTAACAAGCCTTCCTCTGGACTACTGGAATATCAGCAGGAGGAGGCAAAAAGTGTTGCACAAGCACTAGGATGGGGAGAGGAGCCCTCTCATTCACCTACTGAGGAGCAGCAGTTCAAAAGCCATTGTCTCTGCACCTTGTAAGTGCCTGCCTTCCCCCAAACCTTTCCCAAAATGTTGCCAGTGGGTGTGTCAGGTCAGCAAGTTCCAGGTAAGGTCCAGGTCAAGCTTGATTTGTCCAACCTCTTATTTTAAGCGGTCAAGCCATTTCTTTGATAACCTCCAGACCTCGCAGGCTTATCTCAACAGAAAACTGGCAGCAACTTATGCTTCATATCTTCCACCAAGATCCAGACTTCATTATTTCTTGCTTAGCCCAGTATAAATCAGGAGTTAAGGTCCTGGAGTGGAATTATATAATAGTATTAAATCAATAGAAAAGAGGAAGCTTAGAAGTTTATTAAATAATAAATGTTCTCAGGTTTTCTGTAAGTCTGCTCTTGTTGCAGACAGGAGGAAAGAAGTCTCAACCAACAGCTATATAACTTATTTATATTACACACAAAATGTTGCTTTTCCTTTTTTTTTTAGAGAAATTTACAGCTCCATTACTACACTATTTCTATTACCTTATAGCTTTCTAGCCTTAGGTAACATAATCTTTTCTCTCCCTGAAAACAGATAATAAAATGCTTTTCTGGAGTTTGCAGTAAAATGGGATGATCTGCAGTCTTTTACTGAGCCCCAGTAGCAGGGATGTCCTTCATACTGTGATGCACACTGGCCATTCAAACATGAAAAAAGGGGAAAAAATATTTCAAGAGTCTAACAACATAACAAAAATAATCCTAACAATGCTTAGTCATCAGCTAATAATTAATCATAGAATCATTTTGTATAGAAAAGACCTTTCACATCATCAAGCCCAAACATTAACGTAGCACTGCCCAGTCTACCACTAAACTATGTCCCTAAGCACCACATCTACATGCCACTCAGTACTTGGCACAATCTCTTCCCCTTTTTCTGAGCCACATACCTGAGCAGCAGACCAGAGTGTGGAGGCAGCCCTTTGATGTGACCTCCATACCAGTAAGGGTTATGGCCTGGTACACCTGTGCTTGAGCTTTCACATTCTCGTTCCCTCATAACTTGGGAACAATAGTGACAATCCATCACCTCCTGACAGCCTGGTGCAGCTGTGCTCCAGCCCTGGCCCAGCAAGAGGGATGCCAGAAAGGTTCTGAGGCTGTGCAGCTGGTGGAATGTCCCAGAACACGTCATCCAAGCTGGGCCAGAGGAGAAAGTAGCTGACAAAAGTCAATTCTCTTGGACCCCATAAGTAGCAATTCTAAGTGAGACCCTTTGGAGCTCTCCTGGATCTGAGCAGGCTGTGACCAGCACCCCCTGAGCTGAGACACCTCTCAAACACAAACCTGGGGAGAATCATCTGCCAGGGAGAAGCCAGGCTTCTCAAGTCTCAATGACTGCCCACTGAGAAAGGCCAACATGGTGTCTTCACTCTAAACTCAAGGAGGGAAACCCTAATGATGAGCTGGATTCCTTCATCCACCCCTCTACTTATATATATCTTCAGATACATACATTTGCCTCTATGAGGGAGGATGGCATGTATCACTGTTGGTATCTGTTTGTCTGATGTTTTATGCTTTTTTTTATAAACAGACACACACACACACACTCTCTCTTTGGTTTAAGATACTGTATAGTAAGTTAGTGTAAACCTTGTCATCTTCAAATCTGCATTTGATTATATTTTACCAAACAACTTGTAAATCTTTACAATTAGTCTATCATTAAACATTGCTAAAATATAACATCTGATCTACCTATACTATTAATAAATTCTGAGTTGACTAAATCATAACTCTTTCAAACACCTTTCACCCACAACAGTGACCCTACTTCCCTGGGTAGCCTGGTCCAATGATGGTCAACCCTTTTGGTGCTTAAATTTTTCCATAATACCCAATCTAAACCTCCCTGGCACAATCTGCATAGGGAAACATTTGGAGAACATAGCACAGTCACTGACTGTAGATGCCTCCTCCAAAATGATGATGATACTGGGTCCCAGGAGAATCTTATTTTAAAACCATGTTCAGCTGAGCAGAATGAGTCCAGTTCTGCCTAGGTTATCCTGATCTGAGGATTCTAGAATACAGAACTCAAAGATGCGCTAAGTCTCACACCCAGACAGGAAAGGAAAACTGCTAGTACTGACACATAAAAACCCAAAGGAGAGTGTTTAGAGTCAGGTGATACCGAGAAGCCTCATGAGAAATGCTTCCAGATATGAGTGAGGTCCAAAAACCCACCAGGCTGCCCTCAACCTTTGAATGATCCTAAAACCCTAAATCTCTGTAAACAGACCAGGTGATCTTCTATAAACAGATTAGTTTCTCTAGAAATCTTCTAGCACTTCATTTGCAAAACTGATAGTGTGGGAGATAGGAGGATACTCTGGTGTCTCTTCAGATCATATAAATCTTTCACCTTTTACTAAAGATTTCCGTGGAGAGGAACACCAATTTTTCAAATTCAGATTAGATGTTAGAAAAAAATTTTTTACTGAAAGAGTTGTCAGGGCCTGGAACAGGCTGCCCAGGGAGGAGGTTGAGTCACCTTCCCTGGATGTGTTTAAAAAAGGGGTAGATGAGGTACTTAGAGATATGGTTTAGCTTAGGATGGGAATGGGTGGACTTGATGATCTCAAAGGTCTTTTCCAACCTTGTGATTCTGTGATTATATAATTCTATGAAAATTAAAATTAGACTGATTTTCATGATCCTCCATATTTCAGGAAGGAGTTTGAGGTGTTGACATTTCTGGGTCCATGACACACTGACAGCAGGGTAGGTTCTTGAGTCTCCATTTCCATTATGTCTGTCTCTTTTCATTTCCATCTCTATTTCTTCTTTCCATGTTGGAAGGCCAGTAAAAACTTTGAAGTACCCTGGCCAAGATTATCTACTTTAGAAATAAATATCTTAGCTCAAGCAGTTTCCTAAACTGTAATTTATCCTTTGAAATATACTTTGATAGTGAAAACTGAAACTTGGGATATCCTATCCCACATTTTATTCTGGAGAGTGACTTGCAAGTAATTAGAATAATTGATTCAATGTCCATGAATAGCAACCTATTAAACAAAAAGGCTCTTTTTAAAAGTCACCTCTGCATTTCTTTTTCATCCTGGCGTAAAAACCAAACATTCTTTTTTTTTTTCTGTATTTCTATTTCTATTTAAGACTCTTTCCCAAGAGTCTTAAAGTACTGTACAGACACGAGCAGATTAATCTTCACAAACTTGTATGAAATGTAAATACTATCTTTTTGAAGATAAGAATGGTTGTATTAAAGTAGCACATCCCATTTTAATTCAAAAATCTTCCTTTCTTACCCATAAAAACAAAGGTAAAGAAAAATGTTGCTTTTACAATGGAGAGAAAACATGTGCAGGGAAAAGGATTATCTTTGTTTATGATGTGTTGCTGAGTTCTCTACTTTTAGTTGAAATTTTTTCTAAGCTCACTGCCAAAACTATATGGTGCTCTTTATAACACAGTGCAGATGGACATTGTGACATGGAAAGTGTAGGGAGTGACATTCATCACTGAAAAGATCATATTAGCAGTCAATTGGTCTCGCTAAAATGCAATCAAATAAAAATACAAGTTCTCTTGTAATCAGGTTTTATTCATTGCCTTTCATTTCATTTTTCAATCCATTTATTCCATTAGGAAGGAATTACTCTGTGGTTACCTACCACAGTCACGTTTATTCATAATCTGGCAAGAAGTATTGTTTGCTGTGTAAAAGTTTTCATCACCGACCATTATTGTGGTGGTTTGAATCAATCATATCAACTAAAAGCCCAGTTGTGACTTCCTGAGCTCATTGGGCTTTGTCATCATCAGGCTCTCTTCAAAGAAATGAAAGTGCATGCAACTAAAAGCCTCAGCTTACATGTAGAGATGGACAAATGAGTGGGTTTTTTTTTTTATGTGGAAGAACAAATTCCCATTTTAGGGTTAACTTGATATTTTTGACTGAATGTGTTTTGTTTTCCAGGATGTTCAAACATTTCTAGGTTTCCTTTACATTTACTTTAAACATAACCCATTCCAAAAGTAAACAATAAGAGGTTTTCTTTCCAAAAAAATGGCAGTAGAAAGCCTCTTTGCACCTCTGAAAAATGTGAAAACTCTTTTGAAAATGCCGTAATAAATTCTTCTAGATTTTTAAATATTCTCCTGTGTTCTTTTGAGTTTCCCATGTCCCATTTTGCTTCCTCGGCGAATTCTACCTTTCCTTTCATTAGAGGAGAAAAAGCATTTCCCACCTGGCACTTAAGCAATGCTGAAAGTTTGCTTAAAAATGCATCTGATCCGGCTGTCATTGTTCTCAAGGTACATATGGGACAAATCAGAACAAACTCAAAGAAGGAAAAAAAAAAAAAAGTGTTTCTTTTTTTAGCACCTATCTCAAGTCAAAACTTTTCATCCCTACACATACCTTACCAGAAGGTGTTTCCATTATTGGAAGATAAATAACATTCAGTGTTGCATTCACTACTCAGTTGGTATTGTCACGAATTCAAGTCTACATACTGAATAACTCAAAGAAAATATTAATGTTCATATCAATTAACTTTTAATGACTCCTTAACAAATTCCAAGTACTATTTATTCTTATGACTCACTGCAGGTCCCCAGGTTTTAACAAACTTACAGCACTGGCTTTCAAATTACATACTGAAGGGCAAAGAATCCTGTTGACTTTGGACTGAGAGGTGCCTGAGCATTCTCAGAAGTTAAAGGATTTATGTTCTGAAATGCAGGTGACAAATACTAGTCACAACTTTATATTTTGGAGACTACACATCCTATTCCAAACAGCCAGCAATTTGGGGGCATCTGAACAGTAACATCCTATGTAAAACTTACAATAAAGAACACAGCAAGGCACTATCCAATGTAATAAAAAAGTAATCCTAGAATCATGGAACATCCTGAGTTGGAAGGGACCCATAAGGGTCATGAAGTCAAACTCCTGTAGTTTCAGATTGAAAAACATTTAAACAGTCTATTGTAAAATTCGTCAATACTAGATATCCCTGAAAATAAATATATTTAAAAAGGATAGGTGATAAAAATCACCCTCACTTACCTAAAACAGAACATTTTCTTTTTAATAAAAAGTGATATAAAGCCTCAGGCACTGTTTGTAGGGAAGAGGGCATTTTTCTTCTCCACAAGTTATTGCAAAATTCTTGCCGGTTTTTTTTGAGGTGGAGGGGAGTTTTAACCTTTTTGTAGGGATAGGGAGCTATTAACCTTCCTTTGAAGCATATGCTATCCATCATTTTCTGAGCTCCCTTTTTAAGAAAGTACTTTACACAACATACACTCAACTTCACCTGTGGCTTTAAGGGCATGAATTTTGGGGTATTAGAATTGCTTATCTGAAATGGGGCCAGAGACAAGAAACTGAGTCACAGGAACCTTTGAACGTAAGCCTGGATAGCAAATCCAGTCCTCTTCGCTAACCTCCATTTCCAAATGCAATAATTTAGTCTTAAGTAAACACACTTCCTAGCAAAGAAGAAAGAATCACTAACAGAAAAATTAAAAAGCTTTAGCTATCATACAGAGAACAGTATTTGTCACTCTGCAAAGTGAACCCTAAATGCAGTGCAGACTTAGCAAATGCACACTGTTGTGAATGATTTGGGTTACTAGGTACTGGAAGCCCTATAAAAAGAGCTGTTAGACATAACAGTGAAAGAGAGGAAGCTCATTGTGATAATGGAAATGCATTTTCTAAAGGTGCTTTTGTATTCTACTTGTTCACTAATAGGGAGACTGTTAAGTGTAATAGATTAACTATAAAAATATACACTGTTATACTATTTGAAATTATCTAAACTGACATTACAGCATAGGGAAAAATAAAGTGCAAGTAGCTTGCAAAGGCGTGTTCACTGCTCTCAGGGAAGGGAGAGACCATTGTCAGTTAGTCAGTTGCTTGGGGTACTAGCTCATTGCAAACAAGATGCTGTGGATAGAATAGAGGAGAAAGAAAACCTGTGAACAATTTACTCTGAAAGTTTTAGAGAAAAAAAGGCTTGTGAGGATAGATATTGAGTATTGACCATGTACCATCAAATTCATGGACTCTTCTCAGTAATACTGAAGAAAGATTCAAGATCACGATGCCTGTAACCAAATGTGTCAGCCTCATGCAGGTAAACACAACTTGCTTTTAAATACAGATGTCTATATCAAGTAGCCTTGGTAATGTTATTTAAGGACTGTTACAGATTAAGGGATTTTTTTAAGAATAATATCTCCTCAATTCACCTTCCATACAGAGTAAAAATACCGATTAGCACCCCAAAAACACAAGATCATAGAATCAAAGAATCATAGAATTGTAGGGGTTGGCAGGGACCTCGAGAGATCATCGGGTCCAACCCCCCTGCCGAAGCAGGCTCCTTAGGACATTTCACTCAGATAGGCATCCAGACGGGTCTTGAATATCTCCAGAGAAGGAGACTCCACCACCTCCCCGGGCAGCCTGTCCCAGGGCTCTGTCACCCTCACTGTGTAAAAGTTTTTCCACATGTTGGTGTGGAACTTCCTGTGCTCCAACTTGCAGCCATTGCCCCTTGTCCTGTCTCCACAGACCACTGAAAAGGAGCTGGCTGATTCCCCCTGCATCCCCTGCTTAAGATAATTATAAACGTTAATTAGGTCCCCCCTTAGTCTTCTCTTCTCAATACTGAACAGTCCCAACTTACTCAGCCTCTCCTCACAGGGGAGATGCTCCAGGCCCTTAATCATCTTCATAGCCCTTCTTTGGACTCTCTCCAGGAGATCCCTGTCCTTTTTATACCAGGGAGCCCAGCACTGGACACAATACTCCAGGTGGGGCCTGACCAGGGCAGAGTGGAGGGGGAGGATCACCTCCTTTAAAAATAACAAAAATATCGTCGGAGAATCTCAACTTAGAATCATAGAATCACAGAATCACTTAGGTTGGAAGAGCCAAGTCCAAACCACATCCTGACTCTGCCGAGCCTACCTCTAGACCATATCCCCAAGCACAACATCCACACACCTTTTAAATACCTCCAGGGATGGGGACTCCACCACTTCCCTGGGCAGCCTGTTTCAGTGCTTGACAACCCTTTCAGTAAAGAAATTCTTCCTGATATCTATCCTAAATCTCACCTGGTGCAATTTGAAACCATTTCCTCTCATCCTATTGCTTGTTACCTGAGAGAAGAGACTAATCCTCACCTCTCTTCACCTTCCTTGTAGTTGTAGAGAGCAATAAGGTCCCTCCTCAGCCTTTTCTTAAAGCTAAAAATCCCCAGTTCCCTCAGCTGCTCCTCAGAGGACTTGTGCTCCAAACCCTTCACCAGCTTCTCTCGACACACTCCAGCATTTCAACATCCTTCTTGTAGTGAGGGGCCCAAAACTGGACACAATACTCAAGGTGCTGTGTCCAGAGCTGAGTATAATGGAAAATCACTGCCCTACACCTGCTGGTCACACTATTCCTGATACAGGTCAGGATGCCATTGGCCTTCTTGGCCACCTGGACACTCTGCCATCTCACGTTTAGCCAGCTGTCCAGTAACACCCCTCGCTGGGCCCTTCTCCTCCTGGGAGCTCTCCAGACACTCTGCCCCAAGCCTGTATTATTGTGACCAAAGTGCAGGACTCAGCACTTGGCCTTGTTGAATCCCATAAAGTTGGCCTCTGCCCATTGATCCAGCCTGTCCAGGTCCCTCTGCAGAGCCTTCCTGCCTTCCAGCAGTTCACACTCCCACACGATTTGTCATTGTCTGCAAACTTACTGAGGGTGCACTCAATCCCCTCATCCAGATCATTAATAAAGATGTTAAAGAGGACTGGCCCCAGCACTGAGCCCTGGGCAACACCACACATGATGTGCTGCCAGCTGGATTTAACTCCCTTCACCACAACTCTTTGGACCATATACAGAAAACATAATTAAAAATTTAAAATAATTTTTGAAGATTCTGCAGCGTAATGGAGCTATCTCACTGGTTTACAGTCTTCCACAATTCAGAACAGAGCATAAGCCTAAACTTATTTTGTCTCCATTGCGCCTCACCCTGCATGCTGAACCACTGCTCCAAATCTTGTCCAGTTCCACATTGTTCCTCAACTCATAAATCACAGAATTTTAAGAATAAATATTGCTGTTTTGTTAGTATCTCTCCTCAGCCTTTGTGCTTTTAGTTGGTTACTATTCTTCCCAAGATGAAGAAAACTGAATCCAGGTCAAGAAATTTTTACTTGTCTTTGTTCCAGGAGTGTTCCTTTACTTCAGTTTTTCCCCACATCATCTGCACCCATAAATTTACTTTTTTTCATCTCCAGGATGTTGTAAGAAATTTTCACACCTCTACTTAGGCCCTTCCTATAGATGCCCAGGTGCCCAGCCTTGCTTAGGGTGACTCAAACACAGTCTGCCTAAATTTTCAGCAGCAGACAATAAAACTTAAAAAAAATATCATTGCCTGGGCTGTTTCTTTTGACTCCTGTTTCTTTTGTCTCCAGAAAACTTATTCCTATTTTCAACCTGCTTCAAAACTGACAAGACATTGCTCTTAATGTCTTGGACAACACTGCTCTGAATGTCTTCTACATAATGAAGATTGCACAACAGTGAACAGCTAATCAAGGCCAAGTCCTTTATTTGACTTGTAAATGCCTCTGGCAGTCTTCCAAAGTCAGTGCAATTACTACAGATTTACAACACTTTCAAGTGAGAGGTACAGTTGGTCTAGTAAATCCAGAACACATAAATGCTGAAAAATCACAAAATTGTCACCATTTAAGTAAGTTATGTGAAATTCAGGGCATCTAGCTGCACTGAGAGAAATGTAGAGCTCTCTATATATAACATCTACAGATTTAGGAGGTTGTGTGGTAGCTCCTTTTAATACCAGGGGCTTACCAATGGAAACACAAGAAAATGTTTTTGTACTCTGTACAACAGACAGAGCAAGTTTTTGTGCCCTGCAGCTATGGTCTATATCACATCAGATTTCTTACACAGGGTCGTATCAAGTGTGTTTGCTATGTGACCTCCTTCTGCTTAGGGAAGGAAATTCTGTCATCAGACTTTTACCTTGACTTCATCAGACTTCAACAGGAACTGCATGTTCCCATCCAAAGAAAAATTTGACACAATTTGAGCTGTTTCTTTCTACATTTTGGAGACAGCATGGATGCTGTCAATTCAACGGGGGAAAAAAAAGAAAGAGTAGGGAAAAAAAAAGGTAAAATGTAAGAACAGTGCCAATCTTTGCCAGAAAATTTAGCAGATTATAGTACGCAACAGCTTGGATTGGGAATGTGTTAGATCTGTGAACAGGAATCACTACAAAATTAAAAACTGAGAGAGAATTATTTGGGGTGTTGGGGAAAGCTAGACTAAAGGACCTAATAAAAATATCTTGCAAAATGTTTATTGTACTGTGCTCCACACCACTCCAGCAAGACTTTTTCTAGTAGTCTAGTTTCTTTTTCTAGACTTCCTCATGAAAGCTTTCCTACCTCAGTGTTTCACAGCATCACCAGCAACACATGCTGAGATTGTACACCGTCTTCATCCTGGGAGCTTGGATGTGAAATCTGATGGAAACTATCACAGAATCACAAGGTTGGAAAAGACCTTTGAGATCATGGAGTCCAACCATTCCCATCCTAAGTTAAACCATATCCCTAAGTACCTCATCTACCCTATTTTTAAACACATCTAGGGAAGGTGACTCAACCCCCTCCCTGGGCAGCCTGTTCCAGGCCCTCACAACTCTTTCAGTAAAAATTTTTTTTCTAATGTCTAATCTAAACCTGCCCTGGTGCAGCTTCTTGTCATTTCCCCTTGTCCTATCACCTGTCACCTGGCTGACCATCGCCCAGCTCTCCACAACCTTCCTTCAGGCTATCCCCACAAAGGTCAAGCGCATTAAATGACATTTAGGGTGTGAAGCGTGGAGACTCAGATTCCCTACCTTTGCAGTAATCCCTTTTAAAGAGAAAGTCGTTAGTGTCTTACTCAAATGAAACAACCCAGTTATAGCACATGAGACCTAAAGCACTATTATGGATTTCATCTTAATGATTACTCAGTTCTTGCTCCTTTTTATTGCAGCAATAAATGATCATGTTCAATGTCCTTTTATTAACTACCCACTCTGAGAAAGAGTGGGAAGGTTTGTTTGCAGCTGAAGGCTAAAGTGTTCATCACCACTGCTCTGGTTGGGAAAGAGCAGTGAAAAGAAAATAAAAAGTATCTGACAATAGTGCTGTCTTTTTTTTCAAGCACACTTCTTGAGAACAAGAAGCACAACTCATCCATCAGCCATTTCAAGAGCTGGCAAACTCACACGTCTGTTGTGCTCCTGAAAGTGCTGCTCTTAGAGACTTCTTAGGAAACCTCAGCAATGGTGCAAATCCAGATCCATTAAGGAAAACTCCAGCAGAGGGCAAAAGCAGGGAGAGGAAAGAAAACAAGCATGGCCTTGGAAGAAGGATGACAAAGAAAGGCAGGCTGTCAGGACTACATGGTCATTACCCACCTGGTTTTTAGGATGAAGCCACTCAGGTATCCTTTCTGACCTCAGGATGATGAAGTCCCAGGAGTACCATATAAGAACAGATTTGATAGAAATCTCAGCCACAGTGGCAAAATTTAACACTTCCACAGCAAACTAGCCTTTGGCTATTGCCACAGCACAGATGTCCACCACGTGGACACACATTGAGCCATGCAACTTGTCCTCAGAGCCAGAGAACAGGCCTTGGCCAACCTTATTTACTCATAAAGGCACAGCTGTCCTCTTTTTCATAATAGTTCGGAACATGCTATGGTTAGCTCAATTGTGTCTCATCTAACACTGTTTTTCCATCAAGTACAAGCTTAACATATTCCTTCAATAATGTCAGTTCATAATTTTGTTGAGATTTCATACTTTTTCCTTGAAAATTTTGCAAACAATTTGTTTGCAGTAGTCCCAGTCAATGTTTTGTTACCCCTGACAACAGCTCAAAAGCTCCTTTTCCAAATTTCCTAGCATTTTTCCTCCCTTTAGCTCAGACAGGCCCAGGTGATGTTCTGTAAAGCAGAGGGACCATTTGGTAAACGCAGCAAAAACAAGAGTTGGCAACCGACTGCCAGCAACAGAAGGGACTTTTTCAGTAAACATTTTCAATGTATTCATAAATTGCCAAGCCAAAAAGGGGGGAGGGGGGAGGGGGAAAGTGCAGTCAGAGCTGTAGTGCCCCAGAGAATAACAGTTGATTGTTATTTACAGGACAAGAAGGATGTGGCTGGAGCTTTGTTACAGAGCCTCGAAAGTTTTCTCCCCAGATCTCACTTACTTTTACATGTTGTCATTGTAGACTTTTGCATACCAACAATCTGATAGCAAGCATGCAGTCTTTCAGGCAGCAACTGCTACAACAGTCTGCGGGTACTCCCTCACAGCAAAGAATCTGCTTATTAGGAAAAAAAAAATAAATTAAAGAATCAATTTGCTTTCAAAGTCTGCTGTACTAAACCTATCAGCCCGTATGCTCGGGAGATCAAATAGCATGACAGACACAGAGTATTGCTGCATGCAGATATCAAACCTCAGGCTACATTTTAATCACAATCAAATACTGCAACACCAGCTGCACAGGAGGAGAGGAGGGGGGAAAAAAATCACCATTTTCAAGTTAAAATAGCTCTTTCTTCTCATCAATATCTTGCACTTCAGGCTTGTAAACCGACAGTGATGTCAGTGCAGTCACTAAATTACCAAGCAAGAAAAAACTTCAAAACTCGGAAAGAGGCCCTGAGGGAAGGGATATAATTGCCAAATTAAAAACTCCACTCCCGCTCTCCCAGCCACAGAGAAAGCAGGATGTTTCAGCTCACTAGTCTAAATGCTTCCAAAGGAGAAGTACTCAGAAAAATAAAAATTTAGTAACTTTATGGTCCTGTATCTATTCCCATCTCCTCTCAAAGAAGGCATTCATGATCTTATATCCCCATGAAGGTGTTGAAACAACAATTTTAATTCCTCTATCCTTCAGCCACAACAAAATACATTTTTCTAGCATTTACAAAAAAAACCCCCACAACCCATCTAAAATAACAGCTTGTCCAGCAAGAAATAACCTGAGACTACTGAACTGCAGCAAAAAGAGAAGTCTAGAGAGGGTCTTAAAACGATTACGAGAAGCGGTAATGTGGCTCCTAAAGTATGAGAATGCACAGTCCAGAGAGGACAGAGCCTGTCCTTTTGGGGAAGGGATCATCAATTGTATTCGGTTATGGTCTCATCTTATGTCGTTTCTATTCCATTTTTTCTCCTGAGTAATTTAAGCTGTAACAACGACTGGCTCTAAGGAGTTGCAGTGAGTGCCAGAAGGTTAACTCTTCAAAAAAAAAAAAAAACCAAAAAGAATCCAACTCCTCTGATAAAAGGAGAGGCCAAATAAATTAAAATTTTGGCAGATGTGTGAATAAACCAAATTCATCTTTGGTGTAACAATGGTCTACTCCACTAACATAACCACAGGAAAGAATATGAATCATTATTTTAAACATTACTGAGTAAAATGTGTTCTCGTTTCACTGAATTACATTTGATTCCCCAGGACTTGAGGTATTGAGGGTATAGAGGAGGAACTCTTGATTTCCACATGATAATATACATCACTTTCACTGAAGATAAATCACTTCTGCGTTTCAGGGTTGCATTTAGTAATGAACATAGGAATCAAAATGCAAGCCCAAGTGCATGTCCCCAACATTGCCACACCATGCATTGGAAAAACGCTGATCTGGAACCAGGCTGAAACTTCACAGCAGCTCACGACCCCAGGAGAAGCCAATATTCTGTTCATGCACACCCCACCCCCTCACTAGCTCAGGCACAGAGACACTCCACAGGCACACCAAAGCCATCGCTGTGAATGCAGAGGGTAATTGCAAACACAGTGAGACGTGTTCTGATGCACAGAGAAGCTGAGTAGAAAAAGTTTGGGCCCTACAACTCAGTCAGAAACACTGATGCTTATGGGGATGAGCTTCAGAGCACTGTAGTACTGCTTTAAACCTGGTTTTAAAAAAATAGGTAACTTAAAAAGAAAAGGTAAGCCGCATGTGTAGACCAGCATCTTATCTAATCAGCCACTAATGCTTTTGCTGCTTGGACAGGGTTAATCAGACATGCATAAAACTATTTCCTGGCACTTTTGGAAAGCTTCTCTGGTGATGATTCTGACAATATGAAAGGTTTCAATTTCGCATAGTTTATATTGGCCTGAAGTGTACTGAATTTTATTTTATCACACCCTATGGGACACATTCACTCAAAGTCTTTTTTTTTTAATACAGCTTAGAGCAAATCTAGCAACCCAGTCTGCCTCTCATCTGTGAACATAGAAACAAAGATTAATAAGGAATTAAGAAATGAAGTAGAAAGAAAAACTTAGAATACGTACATTTTGCAAAAAACATTTGGTTTATTTTGTGCATGTGTGACAAGGACTTTTCTGGTCAGGATTGGACAGATAAAAGCACTGCTAACTTCACCAAGTTTTTCTCCAAGGTCTGTATCTCTGTGGCTGTGCTGCCCAGAGTGGTTTCACACTACTCTGTGAGATCAAGCAGATGTCAATGACACTGGAGCAACCCAAGGACGAGGTCCACCCAACCAGCCAAGGGCTGCATGACTACTTCAGCACCTCCTCCGTTGCCACTTAACTTTGCCTGAACAGCAAAGTAACTCTCCTGTGCACAGAAACAAATGGAAGGACAAAAAGCATAACAGTGAGCCAGGTCACCACTTCTGGTGACTGTCACAACCCCTCTTACGATGTAGAGCAGCTTTAAATCACTTGTAAATCATCGCTTTTGCACTCACCTCATTGTGGATTTATATCTCTAAGCCAAGTGTAAACAAGACCTGATATTCAAGGGCTTGATTCCACATTAGAGGACGAGGTTATATGTGTCTTTTTGCTGTAAGTTTAGACATTCCTATAAATATTTTTTTTAATTACTGCTTACCATATAAGGTCAGGACTAGCAGAGCTTGCACTGACTGCACAACTGGGTGTACACAGAGCTGTAATCTGTACAACATCCTTCAGGATCCGGATTCAGTCCAAAAGGACATATCCTTTGCAGACTTTTCTTAACTCTTCCTACCCATTCTGGCAGAAAGGAAAAGGCTAAAATTGCTTTTGCTAAGGCTACTCATCATAGCAAAAGCATTCCATTAAGCAATAGTATTTCCATTGTCTCATACGTCTTTCTTCAGGACTGCTCTGAGCACATCTCTGAACAGTTTTCATTCTTGAATTATAGTCTAAAGTGTGCTGGAGCAGCTGGAGTGAAGATGAGCAGCTCCAGCAGTTCCCTAAAACTGAAGGATAAAGGCAGCTTTCATCTTTGGCTATACAGATCACTCTCTCCGGAGCCATAGATTTTCTGTCACTGATATCTTCTCACCTGGCTGCCAACAGCAGTTCAAACCCATTTAGGGATCTGAATTCAAATTCTTGAACCAGACTGTGCAACATCTCCTCAGAAGTAAAGACTGTCAATTGCACCTGTACAGCACGATCCCTGGGATTCTGGAGAACGACGTGCAGAGCACTGCTGGAGTCTCTGGTCTTCACCCTGGCACGGACATTCATATTCAACTCCTCCAAGTATTATAAAGACTTTTTACAAATAAGAAGTAATAGGTGAAATAAAGACTTTTGTCCTTTCTAAAGCCTCTAGAAACATATATGAAAGAAAAGGTTGGCCTTTTAAACTTTAAAAGTCACATCAGAAGCTCAGACCAGTGCCAGACCTTCTGAAACGTGAAGTGTTCCATGAGGAGAAAGGTCTTTCAAGAATACATCTCATGTCCAGCTCTGCCCCATTTCAACAGCTGCTAAAACACTGTGGGATTTTATTTTATTTTTTTAACACTCCACCAAGTTAATATTCACTCCTCTCCTGCATCCCTGGAACATGTTGGAGTTATGGAACAGATTCATCTTCCCAGATTCCTGAGACTGAAATGTCTAATAATGGGTTTTAGTGTTTTGTTTTCTTAAGCTCATGTTGGAAGTCCACAGCCACCCTTTGAGCTCAAATAACATTTTCTGTACTTGGAATTAGGGACTCTGGCTGCTCAACATGGACTCTGTCACCAAAATGACATAAAATGCATAAAGCAATACATATAAGCTGTTTCCCCTTGTCCTCAATGACATGAGAGTCAGAGGAAATAAGTCCCTCTGGGACTGGGAAGAAAGAATTGCTGTTATGCAGAAAGATGACGAGTGTAAGTGGTTTAAACAAGTTAACTGTATAAAATAGGCATCCTGATACTCAGCATTATAGTCTTGTATTTCTTTTCTTCCAATGTATAAAAATATAACTCAAGTTCTGTGTGAACACCTATCAGCTTCTATATGTAATTATAATGGTCTTCATATTTGGTGTTATTTTCAAGAAAACACCTAGTTTTTATATTTTTTTTCTAATTGTGAGTTACCACATGAAAAATACTTGTTTTTTTCTATACCTAGCTGTCTCCAATAAAAGGGGAAGAAAAAAAAAGAAGATGAAAAACCCTAAGACGCAATTCTCAGAGAACCTTTTCTCTTGAAGTGTGCTATTCCTGCTTGGAAAAGTGATTGTTTTAAACAAGTTGTCATGTGCAAACATCTCCCTGTGTAACCTAGGAATTGCCTAGGTCCTCTGGATATTGCTAGGTAGTTCACAGACACTACTCCAAGTAGTAGGATGGCTTTCGTGAAAGAAAGTTTATTCTGCCATGTTGTAGGTATTAGTGGAGAATTGCCAGGAACAGTGATGGAGGAATATTATGGATGTTCCTGCTGTTTGTCATGGAGGGATGGAAGTATTTGAGATGTGTCTTTCTCTAGTTACCCAAGAGAAAAAAACCAAAGGGAGAAAGCTCAGATATAGTGAAGACAGGGACATGAGAGGCTAAGTAAGTACAGACAGAAAATGTAATTCTTTACTGCCGCAGTGTCTTCTGAAAGCACCCAGAAACCTTGTCTCCACCTTGACTCACAGTTAATTCTGTCCCCTGCACCCTGAACTCAGCAGAGTGCCTTGTTTTTCTCACATGGCATGCAGAAAGAGAAAATTCAAGGTGATTGTTTCCACGGCCTTTCATTTCTCCCTAACAAGTGTCAGATCATGAGGCTGGGCTCATTTGACTCTGGACATGATGGGCCCTGGCTGGGAGGACAACTTACAAGCTTTCTCCATGCAAGTCTTCTTGCAGCAGTGAGAGGAAACCTGAAACTTTAAGCACCAAAAACATTAAGTACATAAAATGCTTCCATACAAAGTTAATTGGTTGTATACCATCAAGTTTAAAAGCTAAGGTAAAAATACACTTCAAAACTGGGGTACAATGTCAACTGCACAAGTTCCAGAGCTCAGGAGCATCCCTACTGCACCTCAGATAAGGGGGGAGATCAAATATCAGCAGAATATCCTGTAAAACCAAGTCAGTGTTTAGATAATGTTACCAATAGCAGTTCTACCACTCACTTCTTGTATGGCAAGGGAAAGATATACATACATTACATGAATTATTTTTCAGCAATATTATCCTCAACACGTAGCTAAGCTTACTCAGGCAGAACATGCTTTTTTGCTTTATGCCTGTTCAGGAAAAGCAGGAAACAATGAAAATAAGAAAAGATCTAGAAAGATGACCTGCAAGGAAAGAATAAAAATATTTGAGGTTGTCGAGTCTAGAGGAGACAGGTGGGAGACATGGTAATAGTCTTCAGATATAAAGCAGACAAATGGAAAGATGCAAAGAATTAGATTTTCTCTATTTCCTGATGGACATGAAAAGAAGTGGTAGATTTGAAGTAAAGAAAAGAAGGTTGAGCAAGGTAAAACTCTAGCATTACAATGACCTTCCTCCAACTGGAGAGGGAGGAAACTGAAAAATCTCTAGAGCTGTGACAAGACTAGTAGGTAAAACAGTGCTCAGAAGTATTCCCAGACACTGGAATTTCATCATTTGTACTATCACCCATCAAAACATGGTACCTGGAATGCCTCTGCCACAGCCAGGACACCCACAAACCACTCCAGGAATCAGTGCCCATGCGATGGCTCATCCCATGCAAAGGCCTAAGGAGCAGTTTGCATTGGGACCTTTCAGCTGCACCTATTCTCAGAGCCCAGCAACGTTCCTGAGCTTAATCAGGACACAACTACACACTCTTCTTCTAAGAAGCAAGGATCACACGCATGTATGTGTACCTGTTGTATACAAGGTGTGATCACACAGGCAACACCATTAGAGGAAAACAAGAACTGAACTTATTGAACTACATATTCTGTATAACACTGTCACATTGCAGTATCACTCACGTGTGAATTCGGCACTTGTTCTGTTACGTGTGGTACCGATTGCCCCTTAGAAAGGAAAAAAAAGCACTTCTACTCAAATGGGGGTTATAGCAAGCAGAAATCCCTTTTGTTCTATTTTTTAGCGAAACCTCTGAGCACTGGAACTGTACAGAACACATCTGAATTCTTTTGCAGATTGCAGTTTTGGAAGCTGTGTTTTTCTTTCCCACTAATGATCTTCTTCCCCAGCCACCTGAGAGTCAATCACTGTCTTTGCAGTGTAATGGCCTCCAACGATCAAGGACAGCCACAAGAGACACAACTTTATCCCTCTCTCTGGACCTGGGCTCTCCTAGCAGTCACACTGGGGTGCAGGTGCAAGGAAGAGAAGCATCTGCAGGTTACCTTCAAGTCAGGCGAAGGACTGCCAGACAAGAAGAAAAAGAAATCTCTGCCTCCTTTCAAACCTGAGTGCCTTTTCCTTTCTGAAGCACACCTGCACTTTCTCAAACATAGGTTATGTGACTCCTAAACAAAATCAGACAAAAACAATGAACAGAAAACAGTTATTGCTTGCTAGAAGATGAAAACTTATTCTTTCTGCTTTTTTTTTTAATGTTTTATTTCATTAACACAAAAGGAACATCTACTTGGAGAAAGGGTTGTTGTAAAATGCATTTAAGTACAGCTCCTTGTTCAGGATTTATGCTGAAGTTGCCCTACTCCAGAAGTTCTCTTATCAGGGAGCTATAATCCTGAATCACCTGCCCTTTCCTGATACACTTCATTAGAAGAAGACATAATAATGTATAGCTGACCAGACACAGGAAAAAAAAAAACCACAAACTATTTCTCATCTAATAACATCAGTATTTTGGATGCTCATCCTCTTTATTCAGGGAGGAAAGAAAGAACTTCACAGTCAAAAAAAGATGAAAAAACCATTTTCTTAAGTAGAAACATATGTATTGTTTATCACCCTTTTAACTTCAACTATATTCCCCCCCATGTTACATTTTTAAACAAACACATTGACCTAGAAAGCCAGGTTTAAGTCTCCAAACAGAATGTCTCATCACTTTTAAATTTTCTCTCCCCCTAAACATTACGTGCAGTGGGATTCATCTAAGCTGAACTACTCCCAACAGAAAATCTTGTCAAATCCATATGTCAATGAAGTTTCCTAAATCTACCGCTGCTTTATTGCAGGAATAGATGACACTCCACCCTACTCACCAACTCAGACTAACGAACAGGTCAAGTTCTACCCCATCCTAATCCTGCTGTAGCATTTGTGAACCATCTGTACAGAGAGGAAGCCAGATGAGTGAACACAGCTGTCAAGAGAATTTGTGTTTCCCTCTCCTCCCAAATCTCAAAATAGCCTTTCGGATCCATGAGATGCTTTGTTCCTTGCTTGTATTGTTCTCTCTGGAGCAGGAGTGCTGAGCAAGACATGGACATCAAGATTAGAATGACAGTTGAAAAACTAAAATGCCTAAATGGAGGGAGGAATGTACTTCATGCTGACTCCAATGAAGTGTTAATTTGAGTAAATTCTAAGGAACTTGAATGGATAGGGATGATTCATCATACTCTAAGAAGGACAGGGGTTAATAGGTAGCATGCAATACATGTGCAAAGGTTTTATCTCTTCTTATTTTAATAATATCTCTTCTTATTTTAATAATATCCTCATTGTCAGTGATGGAGCTTCCACAGCTTCCCAGAGGAAAACTGAACAGTCAAAGTCTGGAGAGAAACCTTACAATTAGAGTCAGACAGAAATTTTCCAACTTTTTTTTTTTGTTAGAAAAATGCCGATTCCATGAAATCATTATGTTCCCACGGTACATTTTGATTTCATCAAATCTTCAGAAGGAAACCAGCTGCCTGGTTCCCTGCCAGTTTTCCAACTTGCCCGGCAGCCCACCTTGCAGGACCCAAGAGGCACAAGTGAGAGCAAGTCACTACCAGACAGTCATCACTGATTACGGCTTGGGGGAGATATGCACATTAGATTTATAAAAGTTGCACAGCATCACATTTACCAAAGACTCCAAGTGTCCTATAAAACACAGAAGAGGACTAGGGGAAATATACAAGGACCTGTGAAGTCGAAGTCTAGCTGAGCAGGATTCTTCCTTAATGCACACTGAGTGAACAAAGATGATATACCCTTATGAGGACAGGAGAGGCAGAGGGAAAGATGGAGAATTATTCAGATCTGTTGAAGAAATAAACCTTAGAGAGAGCACCATCTTGGTCAAATAACAGGAGTGAATTATTAGCAACATAAAAGTCAACCAGGAAAATGTCATGGCCAAGAGAGTTATTTTTTAAGCTGTGCTTCAGCATCTTCAAAGAGGGATCCCACAACTCCTGAGCGAAGGCTCCAGTGAAATCTGAGGAAGTAGAAACTTTTTTATCAGTCTAGGGTCACTCAGAAGTACCAGGAGGCAGTAATACATGTATGGTTCCTCTGTCTTCTAACTAGAGTAGTTACTGGGCAGGAAATGATGGGGTAATCAAGAAGCGTAAATGGGGTTCAGCACTGGAAAGTAGTTGCCACGTCACCTAAGGGCGACTTCCATTATACACATGTTGCTGGATGAGAGTAGGGATTGGGGCATGACATAAAGAAGATCAGGCAAGTATTTTCTCCCCACTGCTCAGACTCAGGGATGCCTATCATCTTTAATATGATTTTCTTTAGAAAAAAATTAAATGCAGCTTTCCTACTATCAGTTTTTTAAATCCTTGCAAGGTAAGAGAAAGCTTCAGTCCCTGTTGAGGATAGGCAGAATGAACTGGGGATGTTCAGCCTTGAGAAAAGAAGACTGAGAGGGGATCCTATTAATGTTTATAAATATCTCAAGTGTGGGACACAGGGGAAAATGGCCAGCCTCTTTTCTATGGTCTGTGGGGACAGGACAAGGGGCAATGGCTGCAAGCTGGAGCACAGGAAGTTCCGCACCAACGTGCGGAAGAACTTTTTCACGGTGAGGGTGACAGAGCCCTGGGACAGGCTGCCCAGGGAGGTGGTGGAGTCTCCTTCTCTGGAGATATTCAAGACCCATCTGGATGCCCACCTGTGTGACCTGTCCTAGGGAACCTGCTTTGGCAGGGGGTTGGACTGATGATCTCTGGAGTTCCCTTCCAACCCCTACAATTCTGTGATTCTGTAATAGAAACAGCCCATCACTCATTGCTCTGCAAAGCCATAAGGAAGCCACACTGCTGGAAAATGCAATGTGTTACTAATGGGTCTTTCTAGCCTACCAAATCTTCAGTGAGTCATGTCAGTTGCAGAGACCAGCATTATAGAATAACGTGGCTAACGGCTTTGTGTTTGAGAGGCTAAACCAAGTAACAGAGTGCAACTCTTACTCTGTCACTGTTAAAGATATAATCATAGTCCTACTGAATAAACCATTGACAGACTTAGAGAACAACTCGCCTCAAATCTGAGGCCACAAGAAAGGCAGAGTCCAGAAATTACTGCTGAAAAGAAAGTCTGTGAATTAATCATGCAAGCAGGCTAAAACATTAATAGTTTTGAACACTGAAGGTGAAAGAACTTTTGTTCACCGAAGGTCACTCTTCCAGCTCAGGGGGGAATTTTAAAGAACACATGTTGGAAAATTGGCCTCAGTATTTGTGTTATTTCACCCCTGGGCACCATTTGCAGTGTAAAGCAATTAGTCTGGTAGCCAATGAGCATCTTGGTGTTGAAACCCTCCAGGAAAAGTCAGCATCACTTAAAGTAACAATACCTCACTGCTGGACCCCGGTTCTCATGAATAAGCACTTACTCTTTATAAAATAAAATAACAATAATTTAAAAAAATATTCTGTGTTGGAACCCGAACAAGACAGATTGATACAAAAACTACAAAAGAAAGGCGACTGCAACCGTGAACCTCAGAGCCATCACATTTGGAAACGGGAAAACTAAGGACAGTGTTGTTTTATTGGGTGGAGATCAGTGTGAGCGCATGTCTGGAACAGAAGCCACTGACCAGCTTTTCTGAAAAGAAAAAAAAAAAAAGAAAAAAAAATCCTCTCAGTGTGAGCACGGAATCCTACGCCCAGCTATGATTTTACAAGGATTTCTGTGAGGGAAATACAATCAGAGCAGCTGTGACAAAGGACGTGGTGAAATAGGGAGAAAGTCTGATTGTCATTCAACCATGTTTTACCATTTCCTTAGCTGTCAATTTAAAAGAAAAGTTAATGTAAAATAATTTTTTCTCATCTAGTTTTATATAACGGAGGCAATACTAATCTCCTTGGAATTTGGTGCCTCTCCAATGTTTATCACACCATTTATCATCCAGATTTCCAGCTTGCAGAGATGTATAATATGAAGCACAACTGTTAAATCACATTACTCTGCTGGCAAGAAATACCATCTATCGCATGTAAAAGGAGTTCAGTGGCTGATTTAGCCAAATGATTACACTGGTTACTTAATATGACAGCAAAGGCAAAAAAGGCTTTAACCAAGATAATGTGCACTGTATGAATGTGTCTAATGTGTATGCAAAAAAGACCCACGCTGAACATTATTTTTATAACAAATATGAAGTACTACTGTGGGGCATGTTTTTAACCACATTTACCCGCTTTTTCAATGATAATGATATGAAGCTAGCCTAAGCCATCCTAAATGGATAGTTTATTCCCCTTTTACAGAAGCAGCTTTCTTAGGAACTCTCCTGAAGATCCACTAAAATTCACATTCTATGAAAATAATATTCCCTGAGAACATGCCTGGCCCACACTGGGTTCTGCACACTCACAACTTCTGTAGGGTCCCTTGAAAATGTCCCTGGAGGAGGCAGATGTACGTACTGTACGTTCATTGACATCTGCAAATAAGAAATGATATAATGACCATCAGAAATCACAGAGCATCAGGAGTTGGAAGGGACCTTGAAAGATCATCTAGTCCAACCCCCTGCCAGAGCAGGATCACCCAGACTAAATCTCACAGGAACACATCCAGGTGGGGTTTGAATATCTCCAGAGAAGGAGACTCCACACCCTCTCTGGGCAGCCTGTCCCAGTGCTCTGTCACACTCACAGTGAAAATGTTTCTCCTCATATGCACATGAAACTTCCTCTGCTCCAGCTTGCACCTGTTGCCCCTTGTCCTATCACTGCCATCACTGAGAAGAGCCTGGCTCCCTCCTCCTGACTGTCACTGTTTACATATTTATATACATTAAGAAGGTCACCCCTCAGTCTCCTCCAAGCTAAACAGTCCCAGCTCCCTCAGCTGTTCCTCATAAGGAAGGTGTTTCACTCCCTTCATCATCTTGGTTGTTCTTTCCCAGATGCAATATTTTATACCTGTTATATTTCATTAAAATTCTCCCTGCCCAACTCTCCAGCCTGTTTGGATCTTTCTGGATAACAGAACAGCCTTCTGGTGGGTCAGCAACTCCTCTTAACTTGGGTGATCAGCAAACTTTGTGGATGGTGCACCCTGTTCCCTCATCCAGGTCGTTGATGAATATATTGAATAGTACTCGCCCCAGTACCGACCCCTGAGGGACTCTGCTAGATACAGGCCTCCAGCTAGATTCTGTCCCATCAACCACAAGTCTGATTTCTTTCCTTCAAACAGTTCACAGTCCACCTCACTACCCAATCCTCCAGACCACAGTTCAGTTTAGCCATGAGGGTGCTGTGGGAGACAGTGTCAAATGCTTTACTGAAATCAAAGTAAACCACATCCACTGCCCTACCATCATCTATCCACCTGGTTATGTCTTCATAGAAGGCTATAAAATTGGTCCAACATGACTTCCCCTTGGTAAAACCGTGTTGACTGCTCCTAATGACCCTCTTATCCTTGATATGCCTAGAGACTGCACCAAGGATAAATTGTTCTATCACCTTTCCAGGGATGGAGGTGAGGCTGACTGGTCTGTAATAGCTCAGGACCTCCTTCTTGCCCTTTTTGAAGACTAAAGGGACATTTTCTTTCTTCCAGTCCTCAGGAACCCCTCCTGTTTCTCACAGCTTACCAAAGATGATGGAGAGTGGCCTAGCAATGACTTCCACCAGATCACCCAGTACCCATGTGTGCACCATTTCAGGACCCACGGATTTATGTATGTTCAGATAAGTAACTAATCCCTAATCAAATCCCTAACCCAGCCAGACTGATTGATCCCTAACCCAGTCCTCATCAACCAAGGCAAACTCCTCCTTTATCCTGACTTCCTCTGGGGCCTCAGGGGTCTGGGGCTCCTGAGGACAGTCTCCAGCATATAGAGACAAAGCATTAATGCTTAGAGAGAGCTAAAGGTCAACTGTCAAGAGGATGGGGACAGATTCCTTTTGGTGGTGCCCAGCAGCAGAACAAGGAGCAATGTGTACAATCTGGAACACAGGAAGTTCCATCTAAACATGAGGAAAAATTTGAGGTAGACAGAGCACTGGCACAGGCTGCCCAGGGAAGTGGTTTATGGAGTCTTCTACTGTGAAGATATTCAAAACCCACCTACTTGGGATCCTGTGCAACCTTTTCATCATGGTCCTGCCTTAACAGGGGGGTTAGACTAGGCAATCTCCAGAGGTCCCTTCCAGCACCTATTGGTCTGGGATTCTGTTCCCTATGGGGAAAAATCAATGGGTGCAAACATACCTTCAGTATTTTGTGTGACTGGCACACTGCTAGCATACAATACAAATTCTCTTCTTCATATTGCAGATGTCTGCCAGATGTCCTATAAAAAATTTCATCTGATAACTAATTATGGACTTTGGATACCTTAGGGCAGAGTTTGCACCACTAAATCATAAAATAAGACTCCAAACCTGAGTCTTTGTAGGTTCACAAATCACATAACCCCAGGGAAAAGAGGCAATAATAAAACTGAGAACAGTGACCTAAGCATTTACTAGTGGCATGAAGGTAGGTGAGGACCTGAAGAAGTTCATCAACTCAACATTCCACCACCAGATACCAGCTGTATCACTTCCATAAACCCCATCAACCTTCATGGGACAGTCAAAGTCCCCTTCTGCCTGCCTGACACGTGGTTTATGAAAGCAACACAAGGTCAAAACTGGATTACAATAAATCTAGGAAATATGAATCGGAGGTAGAAAGTATATGCTGTGGAAAAGAGATTTCCTCAGAGCTGGGACAAGGCAGCAGGGACATCAGGACTCAGGAGCTCTAGCAGAGACTACCAGGGAAGTCAGCTGGACTTGGGGTTCCATGTGGACCAAGGGCTTATTTCAGTTTGCAGCCCACGTATAACTAAGGAAGCCTCCAGTCCTTCAGTAAGATGCTTCCCAAAGCAGGGAAAAAAACCAACCAAACAAGAACAACAGACAAACAAACAAAAAACCCCACCCAAGAGAAAATAGCTTAGCTGCTTCTGCATAAGGACTTCTTGGTATACTTACCCAATGGTCAAGAAAAAAGATGCAACAGTGCAACTAAACATGGAACTGGGAAGACAATGGCCCACTCATAGCTGAGCCTGTGGGAATGACAGGCTAATGACTGACTAACACGAATGACTAACAAGTTCCTTTGAAGGCTGAAGTTAGTTCCTGTTGCTTCTTTTCAAAGCACCTTCCATCAAAACAAGAACTTCAGAGCTAATTGGCTTCTTTGTGTACCGAGTTTTGGTTGTTTCAAGTTGTCACAAACTGAAGTGATTTACTTAATCCAAACCCTGAGTCAGAGCCCATTCTCTCTGAGGATTACCCAAGCTAGTTCACAGTTATGTGAGGTGGTAGAAGAGTTGAAAGCAGTGTCCAAATTTCCACATAGTAGGTAACATTGGGTGCCACAGAGAAACATAGTCCATTTTACGAATGACAAGTAAAAAGTAGTCTAAGGTAACTGCTAAGATAAAAAACTGTCAAGATATTGGAAAATAGACTGTGTCTGCAATTTCTCACACCATACTCATTAGCTACTAAACCTTTCAACAATTCACTGCATATACCCAATTCACATTTTACTGTAACAAAGGGCATAGTAGGGATTACAACAATTTAGAAGCCACATGACACCCTGTACGTAACATCAGATGCATTTGATCTCTGAATCTACCATATTTATTTATCAAATAGTTGCCTCTGTGATAAAATACTCATGGTAACTGAAATAAGCAACTCAGGGAAAAGAATTATACAGCAGGAAATGGGGAGCAATCACTGAGGCAGCAGAGGAACTAGAAGTCAACATGGGATTGTAAACCTGATTGAAAAAAACCAAAAAAGGGGCATTTGATGTTTGGGGTTTCCATGTCAGAAAGAGCAGAAGAGGATAACAGTGTCAGTTTGAGGCAAAGAAATTGTGGCTGAGACAGTGGGTACATTTTCTTCATAGTATAGACAGGGAAGCTTCACATGTAGAGAGACATTATGCATGTCTCATTATCAGACTTCAGGAGATGGGTTACACTGGATACCGGGTGCAGACAGTGGTGCCTCTGCACAGAGGAATAGACTGTAGAGCATCTCTGGTTCTTTTCTAACCATCCATTTCTCTGGCCAGAGAACAGTAAAGACAAGAAGCTTACCTTTACATTGACAGATCTTGTGCCATGAAATTTGTCCAGCTCCTCTGGTCATATTTTGTCACTTCCTGACAAGATTCAGCAGCTCCTGAGAAATCACAGGTTGTGGTGCATCACCCCACCAGCTAACTCTGCCCTGCTCAATGGTACCTCCATGTCTTTACTAGAGCTTTGTCTGCCCTAACACCATACCACTAACAGAAAGACTACCTGATAACCAACTTCTCTACGGTCCTTCACACCTCCACACATGATGTTTTCAGCACAGCTCATGCATAGTAGACAGCTGTCACCTCTTCCAGTGCTGAAAGAGATATGGTAGAAGGCTTTGGTGTCAGAGCAGCGGTAACTCCTGCATGAGAGAGGGCTCAGCTGATATACTTATCTCTTTCCTTTGTCCACATACGTGTAAATCAGGAACAGAATCACAGAATTACAAGGTTGGAAAAGACCTTTAAGATCATCAAGTCTAACTGTTCCTGTCCTACGCTAAACCATATCCCTAAGTACCTCATCTACCCATCTGTTAAACACACCCAGGGATGGTGACCCTGGGCAGCCTGTTCCAGGCCCTAAACGATGCAGTGGGCTTTAGCACAGTAACAACTCTGCTAGTTGTCTCCCACCACTCAACCTGTCTTCTCCTTAAGAGGGACACAGCTATCAGGCATGGACACCATCCCTTAGCTTCTGGCCTATCCCTGGAGGTAGGCATGAGGTCTCCAAAGTCTGTACCTTCACTCCATGATAAGAACTGAAGGCTTGAAATGAGCTTTCTGAGATTTATGGCAGGCAACCCTAAGTCTGTAAGTACTGAGTTTATTGATTTGGGTTTTTCACGGGAAGGGGGACAGGGGTACCATGAGGTTAGAGGGTAAGCTGTTCCCTAAAGTTGTTCAGTGATACAGGTGATGATTGTCATTCTGAATTGCTCTTGTAATGAACATACAGATACTTCAGGAGAGAGAGGGAGAAGAAAAAATAAGCCAGAATGATACTAATACAACTCCTCTTTTATACTTGTTCTATTTTATTTCTACACCCACATTCATCCTCCAAAAAAAATCTAAACTAAACCTTTCAGAGATGTTTTTTATTAAAAGTAAAATCAAGGTTGCAAGAAACAACAGGGATAAGGAAAAGCTGGGTAGCTGCAAATTGTGCAAATTATCATTTGGGAGAAGAAAGATCAACAAGATAAATATACTTTAAAAAAAGAAAAAGCAAATACCATGCAATAAGCAGAGTCTATAAGTCCCCTCCTCTGTCCTACGAATTGTTAACTTTGGCAGTGAGCAACTGACTGGCTGCAAATTGGATTCCAACCAAGCAAAATAATAAGCAGGGTTTCAGTCAAACCCTGCATGATAATAATGCTGAAGAAAATACTAAGAGACATGTACAAACATCATCTATCATTGTGTAAGCTGTTGGGTTTTTTAAGTTAATTTAGTGCTTATGAATTCTTCCAGATTTATGACCCCAGACTGAAGCTTTCTGTCTTTTCCCTATATAGAGGCAGACAAAGCATCCACCATTTACCTAATCAGCATGTAAAATCCACCTAGGTGGCTGGAAAACCCAGCACAAAGAGCTGGCACAAAGACCAAGAAGTCAAAAGCCCTGTGTTTCCTGAAATCATTCCACTACTTCTGCATCAGTAACTCAGAAACAGTTGAAATAAGTTGTGGTTATTATGGGAAAAAAAGTCTGTAGCTTACAACACCTCAGAGATGAAACAGATATTATAGTTGTATGCATTGTCAAAAAGCAAATTAAAACTTTGGGTTTCAGTATATTAGCATGAAGAACAAAAAGCAGAATAAAGCACTGATATTTTGCCTGCTACTTAATGACTGGAGGAAAGAAAACTTTTGAAATCACACATGCCCACAGGATGATCTTGTCTTCAAAATTAACGTTACATGATCTGTAAAAATTTGTGAAGTTTTGTTCTAATCATGAAATGAGAAGGACTCCTGATCAATGGTAATATCATTTAAAATAAAGTACATCTTCAAAGGCTGTTCAGATCAGAAAAAAACCAGATGAAATCTGTGAAAGAAGTGTAGCCCAGAAGTGATGAAGGAAACAAAAGAAACATGAAGAATAATGTTCTGTAGTGGCAATAGAAATGCACAATCACCATCCTTCTGACAGATGGCATGGCTGCTAGGAGCCATGGTACTTCATCAAAACACACAGGAGTAGACAGAAATTAAAAGGGTCTATTAATGTTCTGAGTTAAGAAAATGAAGCAGTATCAAAATAAACACAATAATTTGACTGTGAGGAAAGTTAACGACCCCCAAAGAATGAATCAGGAAAATATTAGCATAATATGAGAGATACAATCCATAGAACCACCATAGATACAACCCTTACAATAAACATAAATGGGATTTTCCTAGAGCAGGAATTATAGATAATGATAAACTTAACAAAGATACTGAAGGTTAAAGATGGATGTATTCACTTGGAAAGGACACAAACTAATGACAGAAGATATTTCAGATATTAAAAAATATCAATGGCACAACACAACTTTTGAAGCTATTAAGACAGAAGTTGATACTTCATGAAACCACAGCCCATCTGATGACAATTTGAAAAAGTCCATTTGCACAACATGGTAGAAACTACCATATCTATGAATCTATAGATTCATAGAACAGTCTGGGTTGGAAGGGACCCCAAGGATCATAGAGTTCCAACTCCCCTGCCACAGGCAGGGCCACCAACTTCAGGCCTAGGTCTACACAAGGGCCCCATTCAACCTGGCCTTGAACACCCCCAGGGACAGGGCATCCACCACCTCTCTGGGCAGCCTGTTCCAGCACCTCACCACTCTCTCTGGAAAGAACTTCCCTCTAATATCTCATACAAACCTTCCCTCCTTTAGCTTTAATCCATTCCCCCTTTTCCTGCCATTTTCTACCCTTTTAAAAAGCTGAATCCCCTCCTGTTTCTCTGCTCCCTTCAGGAACTGGAAGGCTGCAATGAAGCTCCCCCACAGCCTTCTCTTCTCTGGGCTGAACAAGCCCAGCTCCCTCAGCCCCTCTTCGTGGGGGAGGTGCTCCAGCCCTCTAATTGTCTTTGTATCCTCCTTTGAGCCCTCTCCAACAGTTCTACATCTTTCTTGTATTGGGGGCCCCAGATCTGGACACAGGACTCCAGATGGGGCCTCATGAGGGCAGAGTACAGAGGGACAATCACCTCCCTGTCCCTGCTGGCCACCCCTCTCCTGATGGAGCCCAGGATACCATTGGCCTTCCGAGCTGCAAGAGCACACTGCTGGCTCATGTTAAGTTTCTCATCCAGCAGAACCCCCAGGTCCTTCTCAGCAGGCCTGCTCTCAAGGAGCTCTTCTCCCAGTCTGTATCTGTGTCTGGGATTCTTCCAGCCCAAGTACAACACCTGACACTTGGCAGTGTTGAACCTCATTAGGTTCACCTGGGCCCACCTTTCCAGCCTGTCAAGAGCCCTCTGGATGGCTTCCTTTCCTTCTATTGTGTCAACCACACCACTCAGCTTGGTGTCATCTGCAAACTTGCTGAGGGTGCCCTCAATTCCATCATTGATGTCATTGATAAAGATGTGAAGGAGCACCAGTCCCAAGGCAGACCCCTGGGGGGACACTGCTTGTTACCACCCTTCAGCTATACATAGAGCCATAGACTGGTGTCATTTTATGTATGTTATTTCTGATATCCACTCAGTAAGTAGGAAGCCATTTTAAATTTACATTCTTCCAATGGCATTGGCTAGAAATATTTCCCTGGTACACAACATTGTGCAACTCCTCAGCCTGACCTCAGTTTTGAACCATGGCTAATGCTGCCAAGAGCAACACATGTGGCTCCACAGCCATGATCCTGCATGCTACAGCAAATCCTACATCCCTGCTACATCCTTGCCTTGGTTTGATTCTCTGCTGTAAATAATCAGCGCATGTAAGCTCATCATTCACTTAACTGTACAGCCTGAAAATTGCAGCAATAGACAATTATTACAATAATTACGAGAGTAGTTTGGAAATTATCTTCCTTTTGATACAGACCATCTCCTGCTGCGCTTCAAAGAATGCACAATTGCTGAACCTAGAAGGGTAAATCATCTTAAAGAAAAATGACAGCTACTTCTTTGAAAGAAGAGACAGCTAGTTTCAGCACACTGCTAATCTCTGTGATTTCATGTTACAGCTATCATTTAAAGCACGCTATAAAATAGACACCTGAAGAATTATGGAAGTAATTATTCCTTTTGTAGTTTTAGAAGTTTAAAAAAAGTATTTAAAAAACCCCCTTCAGTTATTGAGTAACAATTTTCTTCTACAATATTTCAGAGAAAAGAAATGAAACCAACTTTGTTATGGACAAAATTATTTAAGCAAGGCACTTAAACCTGTATTTAGTACTCCAAATAAAAGTGTACAATGGTGACCTCCAAATAACCCCTGACTTAAATGCAAACCTTAGTTTCAGCTGCTTTAATAGCTCCATAACTCCAGCACAGCCAAGTTTTCCTCCTGGAGTTTCATGATGATGTTCATTTATTCTGGGGAAATAAGCAAGACATCTACGATGACATCATAATTTTCCCAGTGCAGCACTCATTGGAGAGTGTCCTAGCAGCTCTAGCTAGGTGTAAAAAACCTAAATGAAGCTCTGTCACTGCTTGTTAGGAAGAAACAGATCTGGTGGTTTCAGTTCATATGTTGTTGGTTATGTTTCCCAAAGAGTAATCACCAAATGTAAAACCAGCACTAGCAAAGAATAATGGGAAGAGGAAAGCCATGTATGCTCAATGCTCCTCAGAGAAGTCATAAAACTCAGGCTGGCAGCAGCTACACACTGCTGTCCATGCAGCTGATAATTTGTCTTGTATCCCATTAATCAGCATTTCCCAGGTAAATTGAAAAGCATGCAGATGACTCTTTGTCTTGAATAAGTTACTGGCCTGAGTGCTCTTTTACAGGTTCATTACATCCCATTCAATGTTTAATGCTGAGCTTGATTATGTCAACTTGTCTCCCAATTCCTTGTCGATCTGTTTTAAAAATTGCTCAACTGACAAACCGGATTAGAACCCTCTGATGACCAAACTCCAGATGTCCCCATCCTCTCCACAGCAAGGGAAGAAGGAAAAAGAGCTAATCAGCAAGCTGACAATGAAGAGATGGTAGAGGTGACAGGGCAAGGCCATGAGAAAGCTGAAAGCAAATTTCTGCAGCGGTAGCAGGGACACTGCTGAAATTGTCAAGAGAGAATGAAGCATGGGGCATAGGAGCTGCTGTGCAGAAGAGACCTTCTGTCCCAGTCTCCCATCCCAGCACTGTCTACAGCAGGTGCTTAGGGAATGATGAACAGAATCCTTCTTCCATTAGGGAATCCTTCTTGTTTTCAGAAAATCTTTGGGGGTATCCAAAGCTGGAAACAGCATCCACTTCACCAAAGACCATCTTTTTGCAGGATTTGTATATTTTTAAGGTCATTTATGCCTTTTCCAGACTCTGCATCTCCTAGCAGCATGTACCATAGTGCACGGGCACATTGCAACCTTGTCATCCCGAGATGTCCACCAAGCAGTCCACAGAAAAATAAGGAGAGATTGCTCCTGCCCCCTGCTTTTCCTATGACATCAGTGGTCTCTTTCATCATAGGTGTCTCTCATTTCTCGGTTCAAACACCCAGCTAAAAAGTCCTCTTCAGATTGCAGCAGGATTATGTAACCACTGCCTGCCTACACTGGGCTGCACCTAGAAATGAGGTCAAGAAGATCAGAATTCACTATATACATATTTTGTTATAGTAATTTGATATGACCTTTCTCTTAATAATAAGAAGAAGGGGGAAACTATTTGACCATTTAATGATAATTACAAAATTATTTGTCCACTGCACAGTAGTTCAGAGTACTGCTAGAAAAGGCAGAGGATCCTGTAGAGGCCAGCACCATGCCCACATGAAGATCTCCCAGTTGGGCAGAGAGAGCAAGAAAATGGGATCTTGAGATCAAGGAAAGAGCCACTGGAGAGCAAAATAAATGGCTGTGTGTAGCCTTGAGAGGGAGCCAAATTCCAGACCTAAAGAACAGAGCTAAAGATTCGGCAAAGAAATTACCTGTTTCTGCTTGGTTAGTGAGTTAGGATTTGGAGATGAACAGGATTGCCTGACTGATGGCACTCTTGGTTGAAGCAACCTGCAAGTTCATGAATACCAGCTAACAATTTAATTTATTAGACACCAATATACTTGTGTCTTACATCTGAAAACAAGCATTATTGGGGTATGACTGTATTTCTGGGTACTGTTGTCAATAAAAAAGGCAGCCAGGTTTGAGAATTATTTACACTTTCAAAAAGAGCTGGTAGAAAGTGAGAAAGTCGATGTCCTTTCATAGAACCCTGGCAAACAAAACTAAAACCCTTACATAGCATGAGCATAAAGACAACTGTCCTGTTCCCAAGATGTGAATTTAAAAGAAATTTATTAATTGAGAAAGGAAGGTGGAAGAATACGTTGCAAAAAGCCAACAACAAATAAATCAGCAAAATCTATTAAGGAAGACTTCCATGCCTAAGAGAGCACTTGCCAGGTCCTAGCCCTCATCCCCCTCCTGCCTCTGTGAAGACTGATGAGATAACATATTCTAGTACTTGGTCAGTCCTCTGTCACAAAGTTCCCCAGTGTGTTTTATTGTGCATGTTACTTCCAAACTGTCAACACACTACCCTATCCTCAGAGGAAGGATGTCAGCAGGCAGAAAACCCTAGAGTGGTCCCCTGCCCACAGACACTTCTGGCATGTTCCAACTCCCTCTTATCTCAACCCACACATCCAAACTTCATTTGATCAGGTTGAGTACTCTCCTTAAAAGCATTGGTGCAGTATTCCTACACCTCAAAACAGTCCTGCCTTTTAAATTATTATTTCAAGATGTTGCTAAGCTAAAGTCAAACTTAAAGTTACCAGACAAGAGTATCCCCTCCACTCCATGAAGTTACTCTTTTCCCTTCTTCCAGCAACAGAGTTCCCTGTCCTCTAGGGCTTCAGGTATGTCACACTACATTAAAAAAAAATAATGGTAACCACAAACATAATAGGAAGCAGGTTTTTGAAATATTTGTATTCTGCACTGGGCAGAAACTGAAAATGTTCAAAACACCCATGAAAACCAAAAGATATTTGCCCCAGAAGAGGAAATGCAAAGCCTGGGAGAGGACATACACTACCTTTTTCTTCTCCATTCCTGCCTAAGGGCTTGTATGTGTAGAGACATTTATGGCACTCTGCATTCATATAGCCTGCAGCAGAAGTGGACAACCCTCTGAGACTAAACATCCCATTAGGGAAGAAGAAAACAGTGCAGCACTAAGAGTCAAACACATCAGCTCCTCCCACAATAACTTTTTTAATCAGTGTCCCACAGAACAGTCCTTACTTTCCACAATCTGTCTCCATGTCCCCAGACCAGGAACACAACCCCATGCTATTCCTCCCACCAGTCCTCCCCCAGCTTCAGCCCAGGACAAGGATTTACCCTACACATCTACATCCACGGCATCCCTAAAAGCTGCTGCTGCCCCAAACCAGCCCACAGTAGAGGAGGGTTGAGTCTCCAGCCTGCAAGTACCAGCAGATGTGCTGGCAACTTGGACCCACAACCCCTCCACCGCTATAAGATGGGATATGGACTTGCTGCTAGTATCACCTACGTACTGTGGTGTTTCCTGCTGCGCAACCAAGAGCGTGCGACCTTGGGTGGCAGGTCAAAATGACAGTGGGATTATCTGATTTATTCCCTGTCCTTTCATTCTCTCAGAGGAGCAGCAGGGCTCTGTGAGCAACTACAGACCAGGCAAGTGCTCGGCATGTCCCCTTCCATCATTCTGCAAGCTCTGCAGCCTGATGGACCGCTCCGAGCTGCCTCCACCATTGCTGTCAAACTCACAGGTAGCAGTACAGACATCAGTGCATTCTGTCATTTCACCATCTCCCTTGCTGTCTCAGACCTCATATCCTGCCTCTTCACAGTGTCACTGATGGTGAGAAATGCTTCATTGTACAACACACAGCAGCTACGCTGAACTAAAGAGCAGCCACTTGGGTACATCTTTCCAGGAAATCCATGTCCTGAGCTCAGCAGACATCCCTCAGCCTGCAAGGATGCACTCATTTCCATGCTGTCGCTCCTTTACTTTGCACAAGCTCTCTCCATGGACGACAAACTTCATCCATGTCAGTGCACAGCCCCACAGTCTGAGCTGCAGAAAGCTACCTGTGGTTAAGGTCAAAGAGGCAATGAGTCTTGAACAGAGCTGTGGTCTCTCATTGCTCTTCCAGCAGTACTTTGGCCTGAAGGTGCAGTACCCAGCTCTTAATTTGTCCTTTGGAACGCCATCAGCCTGCTCAGCAGATTCAGGCTTAATTGTAAAACCTCAAGGGCAAAAGCTGGCTGCCAGTGACAGAGCTGTTGTTGTGTGGAGTCCACACAAGTACTCTGCCATGAAAGAGATGACAGATTGCAAAGCCACATCCTCTGCTGTATTCATCCTTGATGCATTTGCATCTATGACCACCTTGCTGTCTTCTTCAACCTCCCTCTTCGTAGTCCAGGCTTCATCTCACAGACTTGTTCTTGAGCAGCTTCTACAATTTCTTTCAAAATTATTCTGCATGAGGCAGTTTCTGTGCTGAGACAAGTCCGGAGACAAGACGCAGAGAAGCCTTATTCGAACACCTTTTTCTTAATAATACTTAGTCCCATTTAATTTTACCATAGAATGGTTTGGGCCGGAAGGGACCTTAAAGATCATCAAGTTCCAACCCTCCTGCCATGGGCAAGGACACCTTCCACTAGACCAGGCTGCTCAAGGCCCCATCCAACCTGGTCTTGAACACCTCCAGGGAGGGGGCATCCACCACCTCCCTGGGCAACCTGTTACAGTGCCTCACCACCCTCATAGTAAAGAATTTTTTCCTAATATCCAGTCTAAATCTACCCCCTTCCAATTTAAAACCATTCTCCCTCATCCTATTTCTGCATGCCTTTCTAAAACATCCCTCCCCAGCTTTCCTGTAGGCCCCCTTTAAGGGACTGGAAGGCTGCTATAAGATCTCTCCAGAGCCTTCTCTTCTCCAGGCTGAAAAACCCCAACTCTCTCAGCCTGCCTTCACAGGAGAGGTGCTCCAGCCCTCTAATCATCCTTGTGGCCCTCCTCTGGACCTACTTTAAAAGGTCTATGTCCTTTCTCATGTTGGGGGCTCCAGAACTGGACACAGTACTTCAGGTGGGATCTCACAAGAGCAGAGTAGAGGGGCAGAATCCCCTCCCTCGACCTGCTGGCCACGCTCCTTTTGATGCAGCCCAGGACACAATTGGCTTTCTGGGCTGTGACCATGTATTGTTGGCTTATGTCAAGATTCTTATCCACTAGCACCCCCAAGTCCTTCTCTGCAGGGTTGCTCTCTAGCACATCATGTCCCAGCCTGTATTGATGATGAGGATTGCCCCAACTTAGGTGCAGGATCTCGCACTTGTTCTTGTTGAACCTCGTGGTTCACATGGCCCCCTTCTCTAACTTGTCCAGGTCCACTATGTCAACTACACCACTCAGCTTGGTGCAATTGACACAGTTTCCATCCTTGATCAAGCCAAGCTAAATCTCTTGCTGGCACTACAAATCACTGCTTTCCTGCCCAGCCCTACCTACCCTATTTTCTTTCTAATGCATTTTGAACCTATTTGTTAACAGGATAGGTGTAGATCTGTCTCAGGGATAGAAAAATATTTGATATGTAGAGGTCATGAGGCTGTGGTGAAACTAGAAAACTTGGCATTTTTTACATGAAATGAGGAACTCAGCATTTTTACATGTGGATGTGGGCTTGTCTGGCTGGTGCTGATAGCGGAACACTGTGGTTGTGAAACTCAGCCAGCCACCAACCTGACCACAAAAGACATCTACTCAAGCAATAAAGGTCAAATGCCTGGCAAGGGAGAGGAAGATGATGAAGGCAAGATGCCACACATGCGTGGTCCAGCAGTGTTAGTATGGCAGAGTTTGTCCACGCACTGGTCCGCCTTCTGACACGTACCGGCCCTACACAGCAGAACACCCCAGGCATAAAAGACCAGTGAAACAGCAGTGAGACTGAAACACCCACCACCAAGACCTACGTTGTCTCCATGGGGACACCCGCTAAGCCTGTTCCTGCTAGCCTAACCCAAACCTTTGGACACCAATGGGGCTGCTCAGCATCCTGTTCTGGTTGGCAAGTATAACTCTGTAAGTACACATCTGTGTAGGGCTTTTGTAACAGTGATATAACTTGTAGCTAACTTTGTTTTGCTATTAGGGAAATAAAGTTTTCATGGTGGTTGTGTAATGGTATTGGTTGGGTGGTTTTTGTTTGTTGGGTGGGTGGGTGGGTATTTTATTGCTGAATCCTGAACCTAATGAGAACCAGGTCTTCCTATGTTTTGCTCTAATACACTTCTTTTTTACTTCAGATGTCAAATGGGTTTTTTCATTGCTTTGTGTAAATATTAAATCTTAACTCCACAAAAGACAGTTCACTTTAAGCACTATGTTAATATTTCCTGAAATGCATCCATATTTTACAATTTGTATTTGAATTTACATTATAGTTCCTCCTTTTTCTGTTTTCTTTGCCATTTTTCCTGATGTTATATGAAAAGATTTTCTCCTTGATTTATAATTTTACCTTACAATTCACAGAAAAGTTTCCAGCTACCTTCTGAAACAAAATTTTCTTTAATGTCACTTGTGGAACTAGAAAGAGCAGCAGATTACACAGCAGTTCAAGGTTCAAATTAGGAAGTTTATGAACTGCTCCTCTTGACATCTGAATGAACCTGTTACTCAACTATTCTTGAGAAAAAACAGGATTTTCACTTATTTAAACCAGAAAAAGAGCAATAGGGTAGAGTAATTATGTCAACTACTCTTTCCAAGCAGCATCACAATGAAGTTATCTTCTGTTGTTCCTGTGAGTCATTCTTGGGACATTTGAACCAAAAAGGTGCTGACCTGCATCAAAAGAATCAGTAATTAGAAACAATAACAAACACATTGGGATTCAGACAATTACATGGGAAGGCATATTTCTACTTGGAAGTTAAAGTTCTGCCTATTTATAATCTCCTTTTACAAAAATAAAAGCAAACAAACACAGGAAGTAACAGTCCAAGCAGCAGAAAATATGGTCAAATGTTAAGCTGAAATTTACTAAGCAGTCAAAATTAATTAGGTACACAAAGATCACTGAATTCATTTGTTGAAAATACCAAGCCTCAAAGACAACAACAATCTATGTATATCATTTGCAAACAATTGTTACTAAGGCATTCCTGATGCACAGTTTCCTAGGTCAAGTAAGTACCTACTGCTGCGTTTAAGGTGGAGTTACAGCATTGCTGGAAGCTAAAAATCTTTTGGGGAGATGGTGATAAAGTTGAAGGAAAGACCTGATTTCAGGGACCACGACGCATATGGCAGCCCCACAGGTGAGGCAGAAGATAAATATGGAAATGGTCATCACTGCCCAGCATGGGATACTGTGCTGTTTGCTCCCTGGTTTTGCACCTCCCATTCAACAACTCATGATAGTTGAGGTAGTTGGGGCAAGGAGATGTCTCACAAGCAGCTTTTCTTGACCTTGAGTGTAGATATATCAGTCTATTTGAATGGCTGCCATAACATACTGGTGATAAAAACGTTTCCTGATATTAAAGCATAATAGAGCAGCAAAATGGGGGAAAGAGGGAAAAATCCTTCCAGCATGTGATAAAAATCAGGAGAGAATCAGCAGTTTTCTGCAGCTAGCAGGAATTGGCACATCAGTGTCAAATTCTACCTCATCCAGCTATTGGGAAAGCTTTTAAAAAGCGTTATCCAATGACAGCCTATTAGTGATATATACCCCACCTAAGTCATATGCAGATAGGTTTTATTTATCTGCTTTCAATTGACTCACCAGTGTTCTGCTTGGAAAGTTACCATTCCTGTTTAGCAGTTATTTGTGATGGAGACCACAGGATCTTTCCTAGTGGTCTCCATCCTTTCCTAGGATTTTCATTTTCACAGGTCACTGTCAAGTGCAGGAAATTGTTGTTGCTCATATTGCTCATTATAGGATAGCACTTGGATAAGATGAAAAACTGTACAAAGTAATGTCATAGAATGCCCATGTTTCAGGGGATAAAGCACTTGCAAATTCAAGCTATAACGTTCTGATATCCTTCTATAAACCTCAGTCCGCTCATGCACACAGCAAGCCTATCACTCCATCAGAGAACACCCTCCATTATAAATAACTTCCTACTTCAAAGACTAACAAATTACTTTGATGCAGTTTTAAAGTCTGTGTTTTCAATTCTGTAGCATTTTTGCCTGATGGGAAATCATTAAATAGCCATGAACACCTTGTTTGCATTTACAACTGTTGCCTCTGCAAGGAGGCATTAGCCCCTTTGCCCTCTAAGATACCAGCATCAGTAGCATCCACATCAAACAAGCTTAAAGTAAACGAAACTGCACCCATGCCTGTATCTTTCCAGGAAGAACTCAGATTCGGAGTGGTCCTTCCTTTCTTCTCATCCATCATGCAGTTCAGCAAATCAATGAAAAATCATGGCTAGAGGTCCTTTGTAATCAACAGAAGAAAAGTGACAAAAAAGCGAAGTAACCGACTATTAATCACATCTCTTTGATAACCCTGACCTACTAAAGCATAACATCTGTCTTGTGTTTTTTGTGGCTGGAAGCCAAAGCTGGGATCAGGAAACAACTATTTCACTGGTCAGATGTTAACATAGCACAGCATGTTGACTTTATAACCACCCTATGAGCTCAGAGCATTTAATGGAACTGTCTCTTATTTGGCTCAGGCCCATTTATTAATATTACCAGAGTGAGTAACTCATGTGATCGGACATGCACTTAACAGACTCATGTCTAGACAGACCCAGAAGTGCCTACTCTTTTCCACAATGAAACAAAATTCTGAAGTTTTGACTGGTAAAGCTGGAACAGTTGTTCAAATGCAGACTAAAAACATTCCCATCAGTTCCTGTCAAGGTAGACACATGAAACAGCAATTACTGAACAGTAGCAGGCAAGGGTTTTCAACTGTGGACCAGATGGTAAAAACTGGTGGCACTTATGCCAACTCAATGAGAAAGAAGTGGTTATCACAGAAGTGATGTCACCAGAGAAACAAACAAATTAATTATTACAGTACTTGAAAATGGAATTAGCTCATAACTAGCAAATCCATCTAAGTTAGCAAAGTCACCTGCCACTTCTTTGTACCACTGTGGCTGGTCGCGGCTGTTTGCTTAGCCGCAGTCTGCATCCTTTATTGACACAGACAAGATTCAGTTTTCAGGGAGATTCAAGGGACTAACAACACCAAAACCTTCCAGAAAATTTTGCTTTGATGCTATAAAGATATAACTTTACAATCCTGATCCTGGCACATGCTTTGAACTACTGCTGGTCGGGTCTCATCAGGGACAAGTGATGCCACAGACATACCCTATGGTCTTTGCATCAGCAATACCAGTCCTAGACTTTAACAGTCACATATATGAAATCAGCCTCAACCTGCCAGTCCTTGTTCTCCTGAAAACTTCCACTAGGACTATATCCAGGACTTAGCATTTTCTCAGTAACTCTTTATAACTGCATGAAACTATATTTCTGATAACACTTTCATTAGTGGTTTTTGTTTTTTCAACAATCCAGTGCAAAACAATGGCAGAATGACATGGAATGATGCACCAGAATTTCTTCAACTTGGCAGTTCTGCTGATCATGATCTTCATGTGCTCAACTCGCAGCTCCTCGTTCTTCTACACAAAATTAGTCCTTGCAGAACTCTTCTTGTTACTGGCATTTTATGTTGCACAAACAGATTATGCTTTGAGCAAACAACATGGTCAAGATGTTAGCAGCTGTAATGGGTTTAATTTAAAGATCGACAAAGACAAAGGTACATGAAGATAGATGAAAAAGAACCTGAATCAGAGCCCAAACTGATCAGAGCCAAATTCTATGTAGTATTCACCCTATGCCATTAAAGCTGTATGGAAACCTGTGCATCTGCTAAAACTGAACTGCCATAATAGTCAATGGGAAAAGGTGGGCTGTTCCCCCCAAAAGCATTTCCTCCTACTGTCTTCCAAGGGGTGGTTTGTCCCTTGTCTCCACTTAATTAAGGAGTTTAGATAAGTGGATGATTTTCTCACCTTGCTTTTGAGATGGCTAAACTTCAAACATTAGACATGTGTGAACCTTGCCTTCACTGCAGTCTTGAATAGATAGAAACCAAGTCTTCGTATGTCCAAATGTATATAGAGTCACTGTACCATGTATTTTGAGCATTCTCATTCATTTCACATGGGATTTAGCTGTTCATGCGTGGACATAATATGCCTATTAAAGTAAATTGGAGATTTGAGAAAACAAACACATCTTGCAAACACTTGAAACATGGCCAGCTCTTTCACCCACGCTGCATAATACGTGCTGTTTAGGTTACCCTGAGTATGGCTTTCTTTATTTTTTAGAGGTATTTGTCTGATTTTCTTGCCTCTGTTCTCCATTCAATAAACTTTACTAAATCATTTAAGCAACGAACACCGGTGTCACACCGGAACATGCATTACTTTGAACAAAGGCAGGAGTACACACCTGGGAGGCTTGTATTGTTGCCACTTCCCCTACAAACACAGCCATTCAGGTACAGCTGACACTGTACTTCCATATGGTGTTAAATCCCAGATCAGAATTACTCTCCTGAATCACAGTTATCCTCCTTTAAATATGCAAAATATTTAAGCGTGTGATTAATTTGAAGCATTCATGGCTGGTGAATGTTAATCATTCTCCTGGGCCTTTGCTGGATGACAACTTATTCAAATGAGAAAAAAATTCTAGCAGATCAGCAGGGTATTGCCTTGTGACATCCTGCTTCCCTCTAAATACAGGGTACATTTTTTAAAAAGCCCTTTTTTTAAAAAGAACAACAAAACAAGAAAAATATAAACCACCCAGCAGCAACAAATAGGCAGCATACAACATTTGAGCCTACATTTCAACACAGAAGGCCCTCAAATGCCAGCAAAGTGATTGCAAACCAGGTGCAATCACAAGCTGGTATCTCATACATACTACAGAAAAAAACTTGCACGCATGTAATCCAGTCCATCACTTCATTTTGTATTGATTTCTGTAGAAACTGTGGATCAATTTCTGTAGAAACTTGCTAACTGATACCTTTCAATGAGGTTTCTCAAACACTTAAGATCATAAAAAACCCAACAGAAATTAGAAGTTGCAAGGTAACTACAATTTTTGTTCAAAACAATAGGATTAAGAGCTTTTTTTCCTTCCTGTTTCAGCTATATACAGCTCACTGTACAGTACACACCATGGGACGGAGAGCAAATGCGTGTCAGAAGAGTATTTAGATTAAATCTGAAGTATGTAAGACCACAGTTCACGCAGTCTGTCAGCATCCAGTCTGACAGCACTCAGGCACAATACTCAGATGTGCACCTCGCCCATCACCACTCCCATGGCTACCCAACCTGTCAGTAAAGCTGTCTGGCAGGAGTGGAAATAAGAAGGCAGCTGGGCTGTTTTCTATTTTTTTTAATTCTTTTTTTTTTTTTTTTTTTCTTGTTTTTTCTTCTTTTTCAACCAAGGCAGGGGTATAATTATCCCACCACAAGTCACAGGTTTTTGTTCTCCCTGAGCATGCAGTCAAGGGAACCTCAGCAGAACCAGGCTCCGAATTCCTCATAACCCAGGCTGAGACAGGGGGATCTGGAGTGGAAAAACACACACACACACACACACAGAGAAAAAAACCCCACCTCTGGCCACACTAAACCATCCCACCTCAAAATTATCAGAGTGAAATTAACTGAGAGAAAAATTAGCTGGGCACAAAGAATTGCTTTAAACAGTCCAAGATTTTTTTTCCCAGCATTGACTTGTACAGACAGCCTTCAGTGTGTTTGTCTCACAATAAAAGGAAGTATTGAAACCCTGAAGTCTTTGGCGAGGTGGAACAACTGTCCCCTGGGTACCTGTAGTTGGGACAATGATTTTTAGGACAGTGGGGAAAGCACAGAACTGGGAAGAATGTAAATTCCTGCTTTGCAAGGGGGGAAAAAAAGGGCAGGAAGGCACTTGGGTGATCACAATGCATAGCCTGTGCAATTAGTTTTTGCAGAGCGTATGTTTTAATGAAAATAGATCTTTAACCAAAACGAACTTTACAATGAACCTGAGGATTTTCCTTTTCCTTCTTTCCATGCCCTCTCTTCGAGCAAGCATAGGTTAGTGCACATGAACCGGACCCAGGAATACCATGTTTCCCTCTTGTACTTCAAGCTAAAACTTCCCAGATAACTGAGGATAGAGGAAAGTTGCTTCTACACACCATCCTGCAAGTCCTAGAATGCCTGAGGACACCCCATGGCATCCCACTGGTGTACAGGCAGGTGCAGGCTCTGCTCACAGGGGCTGCAGACCTTCACCATTGCTACCAGAAAAGCTGAGGAACAGGAATGCCAGGACTTCAGGTTCAGATGAGATGTTAGGAAAACATTTTTTACATTAAGAGTTGTGAGGGGCTGGAACAGGCTGCCATGGGTGGGGGTTGAGTCACTATTCTTGGATGTGTTTAAAAAAAGGGTAGATGAGGTACTTAGGGATATGGTTTAGCATAGGATGGGAAGGGTTGGACTTGATGATCTTAAAGGTCTTTTCCAACCTGGTGATTCTGTGATTCTGTGACTTTGGGTCCCCCTCCCATGCCATTTTTGTCTGGCATGCCTCCGTTTATCTCAGCCGGTGTGCTCCTGATTTGTACCATTGTAAACAAAGAGGCAGTTCCTGGGCTGGTCATTGGGAAGAGAAGCGTATTTCTGTAATACACCAAGTCTTTGAAGTATTGAAAGTCAGGAGTTTCCTGACAAGAAAACTTGCTCATAATCAGTCTTCCCTAAAGTGGGTGGGTTCTCCTTTTTAAAAGACTGCTCTAAATATGAACTTGCAGCACTTGTAGTTACTTTTCACAGTATGCAGCTTTGTATGTCTGATGGAGCCTTTCAGTACACATTTTTAAATGCTAATGGACAAGCAAAATTAATAGAAAGGCTTCAAACTCTGCAATTCCTAACTCACATCCATTTCCCCGAAGTCAACCCTCTTGACAGCTGCCTCAGCTGGCAACAAAACATATATAAATACAGACACAGTTGAGTTTGGGGTATCTTTGTTAATATTTATATAGCCTGCCACCGGGTGTTTTCAGCAGCACAGCTGTTTCCAGCTGATAACTCTCTGCCTCCAATCACAATTGTACAGTTTTATTTCATGAGGGAATATGTATAATCATAAACACGATATGACTGTCCTGCCTGGTTTATTAGTCTGCATATCTCCAAGGACCGTTTTGACATTCCAGATACACTGTGTGTTCAATAAATTGTTCAGGGACTACCAGGTTTCAGAGCTCTCCTATAATATTTTTAAATAAAATTGCCAGTGCCCTTATTACTGGGATGCTGGTTGTAATGCCAGACCATTAAGGAGTAACACGTATCAGTCTCTACGAGCACATAGGCATGCAGATAGGTAGGTAAATTAATAGATAGACAGATAGATATGTGTATCCATACTCATACAAATATATATGCTAAAGACATTTCAAGAAAGTATAATTCATAAGTGTTCAGAAGCATCTAGCAGGAAATAGACTTAAGATTCCTTCCCCTCTCCCTCATAGCATCCAAGTAGCCATTGGTCAGCTGTTCATCACCAGTGAAACAGAGGCCAAGTCCTCCTCTTGTGACATCGGGAAAGCACCATGGGTGTCAAAAACTGAGATAAAAATCTGGCCCTGTATCTGAATCTGCTTCGGAGGTTTGTGACCCCTGTTATCAGCCAGGTAGTTTTACCTTGCCACATCAACCACAGATGATAGGGGACGAAAGGACTCTGCTTGAACGCTGGTGGAAGGTGAACAGAAACATGATGTCGCACTGCAAGGCTGGCCCACAGCACACCATGACAAACCTGTGCTTCTGTGCACAGTCTCACCGGTTCTGCTTTGGATGCTGAAGGACTGGTTACATGAAAAAAATTTTTCAGAAATGGCCCCAACATCTTTCGGTCTCCTTCATGTTTCTGAAGAGGGGTGCAACTCCCTGTCTGTATAGCCCTCTGAAAAACCACTTTGATGTGGAGCTCAGCTGAAGACATACCCTGGTGCTAAATCATTTATGCAGGAACAGACAGTGAGCCTGGTGTGTTACTTACACATATTGTCTTCTCAGACACTGACATTTCATCTTTTTTACACAATAAATCATCATCTTCTGAGTCAAACTGAGGATTTTCTTCTAAGCAAGAGAACTGACAATGATACATTTCAACATAACAGGATTATAAAACTGTCAGCCCCAGCTCTCTTCCCCAATCTCTATCCCTGTCAACAGTGGGTGGCTGTGGAAATTTCAGCCTACAAACCAGTCTACTGGTGAGCAGGTTTTTGCAAGTCTGCAAAGATAAAGGGAAGGAGGAAGAGAGTGAACTCCTGTGTGGCTCTAGTACCAAGCCATTCATTCTTTTATACAACCATATGCCACTGCTTTGAGCGTCACAGCTTCACCGTGGCCAAACTGGAGGCATGAACCAGGGTAATCAAGAGCTTGAAACCTTCCTTGACATAAGCCACAGGTTGGTTTGACTTACAGGGCTGCATATTAGGTGGATGCTAATCATTACTAGATAGGCTTTGACTTAATAGCATGTAGCCTCCCTGACTGATGGTCAGTGGATTTTCCCTGTCAAAGCAACTCTTGTGCAGTTGCAGCTTATCTTTTTCATTGCAGATGAAACAAGGAAACCTGCTATATAAAAGTGTCCCTATAACTCACCCACAGCCCACAAACCCTTGTAACCAAACCATAGCTATCAACAGTGTACAGAACTCAACACGCACTTCCATAAGTCAGTTACACCACTTAAAATGTAAAGGAAGTGAAAGAACTGGGAACTAGAGACATAAAGCCAACCCATCGTCTGCAGCTATGTCTAAACTCATCCCAGGACAAATCAGTAAATGGGCATGCACAACAGATAGAACTGCAGTATAAACACATATGCTCAGTGAATATAATCCATAAAAGACTTCAAAACAAAGCAGAAGACAATATTCAAGCTGTTGTATTTTAAAATCATTATTAAATTAACTGGAATCCAACTAATCCATTTTTCCATTGAAGTAAAAATCCCACCAATTAACCGAAGAGTACAATGAAGCCAGAAGCACATAGTAATATATAACGACACAGAAGTTTTCTTGCTATAAGAGATTTGACAAGCACCAAATGCTTAAGAAGAAGGTTCAAAGACTGTTACTGAGGGCCAGGATGGGTGATTTGTTGAGTAAAAGTCTCTTATTAATTCCGAGACATTGGAGATTAGTTTTAAACCTCGGGAGATTTTGTTGTCATGCCAGAAGCATCCAGTTCCAAATATTCTTTTTACAGAAGTGATTTTTCAAACTTTCTGACTTCTAAATTTAGCAGCATCCAGTGGTAGTGAGTCCACAGACAGGACACACTATAGGACAAAGTATTTATGACAGCTTCAAAACTGAATGCCTTCCCCTTTTCTGTGTTACAAGAACAAGAGAATTGTGACCCTCATTGCTTCTGAATATCCATCGACAAATTGCTGGTCCTATTACTCTTATCACACAAACTATCTCAACTTCTTCAGTCTCCCCTCAGAGAGACATTTCTCCATTTATCCCCCAACACTTCAGATACTTCCTCCTCAGCCGCTCGCAATCTGGAACTCTTGTTCCAGAGCTGCAACCATTCTCTGAGATACAGGAAAAAAATGTTGACAGAACTTGTGAATCACTATTCTTCTCTAACTACTGCCCAGGCTTCCTTGTATCTCCTCCAATAAATTTATCCATACTCTTCAGAAAATTTCAGTTGTTCCCTTTGTCAGCATAAGTTTTCCCACTGCAGTGAGCTGAAAGAATGTAGAGTCCCAGTATTTCTTCATGTTAAATTTGGGCATCTGATCCCGTGGAGAGACTTCTACTCATCTCTTTACATCCATGCAATCGCATAATTTTTAAACATTAATCTTTTTCTTGAGATAAAAATATCAAGGCATTAATCTCAATTATTCATGTGGGGTTAAAATATGCTACATTGCAAAAAAAAAAGTAATTGTCCATTTTAACCATTGTTTAGTAGGTGGCTTTCCACTGGAAACTACCAAGCACTTATTACATACCCATGTAAGAAGGATGCCTCCTATCTCCTACCTTTTTTCATTGGACTAAGCCGCTGCTCTGAATTTACTCCTGAAATCTGCCTGGTACCCTCTCTCCTGAGCCCCAGATGCGTGACCAAAAGGCAAAGCGCCTCCAGACAGAAGAAAAAGTGTCTGATTCACCCCACTACGTAACACTGTACGAAAGTCCCTCCATACAATCACAGTGCTATTGGCTGGAAGGGACCTCCGGGGTCTCTAGTCCAACCTCCTGCTTTAATAGGGACTATTAAACCACTAGACCAGGTCAGCAGTGGCTTTGACCACTCACTTCCTGACTTCTTGAAATCTCAAGATTTCACAGCTTCTCTGGGTAACTCAACACAGTGTTGTGAAACCCTTCTGGAGGAGAAGGCTTTCCTGAAGCCCAGCCCAAGATGTAATTTGTGGTACTTGCACCTGTTAATTTCTTTGGCAGGGATGCACCTTTGGAGGCACCCTTATAAAACACCTTTAAATCACCACTTGTACTTTTTCAGGTGCCTCAGGAGCAATCACCCTCTCACATGCTCCTCAATTTCTCCCCTTGCATCAGCCTCTGGGACTGCAGCAGGTAACTACCAGGAAAACAGGGAGCTGCAGATGTCTTGGGTCACTACAGAAAGACCATTTTCATGCCAGTTCTCCCAGGGGGAACTGGATACCTCTTGCCAGCTTATAGATGAGCAATCGCCTCTCGGCTGGAGCTGACATAAAGTCAGCCACAGACTGGGGGTTCACAATTGCTGCCTTGATAACCCCAGTCTTTGCTGTGGCTGCTAATGATGAGAGAAGTTGGGCTCCTAATCGCAGTGCCTCCAAATGTTACATCACTGTAATTTCCAATATAATTCCTTTCTCCATCAACAAACAGCATAACAGTTTCTAGGGTAAAAAATTCAGTGCAGCTACAAAAACAAAATACTGACAAGTAAAAACACTAAAATAGATGTATAACCACAAAGAGGGATTTTCCCATGAAAACCAAAGTAGAAAAACAAATCTGGAAAAGGGTTTGGAAGAAACCTCATGTGATTCTTTTTTTTTTTTCTCTCCCCACCCCACACCCTCCCCCCCACCTCCTTTTTCTGATGATAATAAATTTTCCACAGGATTCAACCATGTGAAAAATCTCTAAGCAAGCTCTTCAAATAGAATAGTCCCTGAAGCACTGGGGTTGGGGTGGGGGGCAGGGGGAGAGCAAGGAAATAAAAACTCTTAAAACTCAATGGGTAGACATTATTAGATTTTGCTTAGTGTCCAAATCAGCTCCTGACAGAAAAAATATTGCCTTCCATTCGTGGAGCCTAGAGGAACAGTGTTCATAGATATCTTGCTCCCTGTAGTTAGATTAGCATGACAGATCCGTCCCTTTTACCAGCCCTCTTGGCTTCACAGCAGATACATATATGACTAATTTCTAGTCTGCTTTTTGCTGTTTTATGATCCTGCATCTCCTGGAACCATGCATTTCAATAACCTCCATCTTTCTAAATTGAAATAAAACCTCTATTTCACCTGTTTGGTTAAGTGAAATGTGTTTAGTCCAACAAGATACATGACTCTCTTGTCGCACTGATCTTCAAAGCGAACAGTGACCACCCAACCATATCAGTTGCCCTCTGAGCTTTAGTGACACCAATGATCTTCTCAGGCACAGGATCCTGATTCAAGTGTTTTAGTGATGCTACGGAGCCGTACAGGGGGACAAATATTTCCCTTAATTTCAGTTGTGGCATACCATTCTTATATTAACACATCACATCTTGTTTCAAATGTCCCAAATGCCACATATTTCCACACTTTTCGTATTTTCCATACTTTCCTTCCAGTTCGAGTCCACCACTGCAGTCACTTCCAATTTCTTTTTTTCATCCTATTCCCCTTACTTATAACCCCATGTGCAATACGGAAGGCACAGAAGGTGACTTCAATCTCTGATACAGCGGCGGCTGAAGGAATGGTATAGACAGACAATATCAGCACGTAGTTGGCAGATGTAGACTCTTCTTGATGCTAGTTCGGTTTACCTCATCACCAAAATAAGACTCCACTTAAAGAAAGATCGCTGTCCTCTTCTTTACTTCATCTTTTATTTATCTTTTATTTTAGCACAAAAATCAACTAAAGAAGAAAGCACTTAAATATATTATTAAATAAGCTGCCTTCAACATTCACTGCCACTCCTAGACACCACAGAAAAGCAAAATGCCTGCTTCTGGTTTCATGTATATTTTTCATCTGCATGGCTCCACTGCAGCATTGCTTACAACTTAACTTAGAAGTGAAGAAAAAGCTCAAAGGGTTGGAAGGACAATATTTCTAATCAAAGAGTTTATTGTCACTGTTCAACTATATTTAAAGCAGAACTAAAGAGCAGATGAAAACTACTCAAGCTCACTCAGAAGGAAGATATTTTCAGTACTGCTATTCCATCACCTTTACCACAGCTACTTTTAGTCCATGGTCTGATAGTCCTGACACTGATGTTTCCTGTAGCCATTAGCTTCTATAAAACAGAAATGTTGCAACTTATTAATCATAATCACATGAATTCATTAACATTTTTAACACATTTTTAATAGAAACAGAATATGACAACAGATTTCGCTCTCAGTTACAATTTTTGAGTTCAGCCAGTGAAACTGTCATGTATTTCATCTTCAGCCCAAGCAGGAACAGAATCTACTTCAAAATAACCTGCTAAGTATTATTGTCACAGTTCAATGATATCATTTTACTTCACTTCAAACCTTCAACTTCAATCTAAGTAACTCGTACTGGCACAAACAGAAGAGTGGGACAACTACAGACGTTGTGTCACAACGCAAAACCCATGATGGTCACCACCTGCTACTTCACCTGCCATTTCTTTGCAGACTCTTCTTGTTATTTGTTATTATTGTTACCATAAATGGGCTTCAGTTTACAGAAGTGGGTGATAACTGCACTGATATACAGAGTTACATGAGGTAAAGGAATTAATTAATCTGTTCACCACTTACTCTATGTCAGCCCTCATTTACTGTCATCATCCTGTTTGAACCAGAAATCAGCATCCTGTGATCCAGAATCTGTCTATATAGGGAAGCTGTAGAGATCCATGTACATCAGCAAGGAAACAATTGGTTAAATGTGACAAAATAAACAATTTTAGGTTGTGTCTATTACTTAAATAGAGATAGTGCAGTTTTCTTAGGCACTGAACAAGTCTTTCTCCTAAAAGCTCCATTACCCCAGTTGAGATAGGCATATTTATTGATTTAACATTGATTTATGATGTAGTGTATGCCAGAGGAGAGCAACTGTAAAACAATTTAAGAGAGTCCACCAAAAGCAGTTGGATCAAGATCACTACATTCTGAACGAGTTAGTTGAATTAGTTCAGCTTTTACATCCAGGATGACTTAGAGCTTTACCTCACAAGGTGTTACAGCAGCCAGTTCTCCAGCATGTTAAAATTAATGGCAGGCTCAATTAAGATATCGACATTCTCTATATATTTGCAAGAAAAACTAAGAAATTTCCAAGGAACAGGTTTCCTATCTCTCTGGATGCATTTTGTCATAGAGTCACAGAACAGCCTGAGATGGAAGGGACCTCAAAAGGTCATCTGGTCCAACTTTTGTGGGAAAGGGAGACAATGACATTATCTGGCATCGTCTCCAATCGCATCTTGAAAATCTACACTGATGAGGCAATGTCCATTTGATCTTCTCCAGAGATGGCCATCTCCTGTTTAGAAATAACCCCCATTTTATGCACAGCCTACAGTAAGAAGACTTGACAAGAAAGTCCTGAAGTCTCCCTGGTCAGAAAGATATTCCCTTTCTTCAAGATCATGAAGCTGGAGAACTCTCTAAAAGAGGGGTTTTTTGCCCGTGAAAAGTCCAGAAAATGAAGGCTCAAAGCATCTGGGGTTAGAGCAAATGCAACAGATGTGAGAGACACACATTGAGCCAGTGATAAAGAGAAGCATCTTGAATTTATATCTCACGTGAGTAATCAGCTGACTCTTGGTTTATGTTTTTCTCTCTTTTGGAGTTGTTCAGATCTGCACAAGAAAAGCAATGCATTGGGTTATAGCCATACACTTACATGCCCAGTCATGGGATTTGGGGTGTTTTCTTACGCAGAACAGACTGTCGCTGTCAGAAGACAATTAGAGAAACACTATTTGAATAACCAATAGTCCATCCATTGGGGGTGCACCGGGGATGCAGGGCTGCGTTCAAATGCTCCCTGAAAATGAAAAAAGAATGGACTAGGACCTGGGCACTCATACTGATGTTTAAGCACTGGGATTTTCCAGGAGCAGACACACAGTCCCACCTTGGTGGTTTAAACATGCTTTGAATACAGGTAGAGCACCACATCTTACTTGTGCAGAGAGGAAAACCTGCTTAAAGCATCTTGTTTTAAAGTCAATGCTGCTTCCCCTTAGAAAGGGTATTATAGAAACCAGGGTGTTTACAGGGTTAAGTAGCAACCCATGGACTCTTTAAAGGATGCTAGTGATTCAGCACAGGTAGGTCTGGGTGCCTGAAAATGCAGAAAATGCATATAAGATGAGAACTTTCTACTCCTTTTTAAAGAAGACAACAGGCAAATTAAACCAGGGATGGAAAAAGAGGCCCAGGCCCATCCAAGGAGACAGGATGAAGCCTCCACCTGTCTGCAGGGGCCCACCAGAGTTCTGGAGAGGAAGAATGAATCTGACATTCATGTTTATCCCTGCCACATGTGCCCACCAGAGAATATTACCCCAAAAATATGGGACCAGTTTGAGTAGGGGGCCAGCCTCACTCACTGCCCTCTCCCAGAGACGTGTGCCTCGGGTCACTTGGCAGGGTTTGGGGGATCAAGCCAGGCCTGTGCACCAGCACTTGCAGAAGCCTGCTGCAGGCCATGGGAAACCATGACCTACAGATCCTCAACCCCATGAACACAACCACAGGCACTGAACCTTCTCAGCAAATATTTCTGATAACTCTTGCACAGGCCGAAACAGGACCAGCTCTGAGCTGTTCACAGACTGAAAGAAGAGATGCATTCATCTGAGAATTTCATTACAAAGGATAAATCTATCAACCAATACTTCAAGTCACCTCTTTTCTCAGTGACTTAAAATCACATGGCGAGATTCCCAGCAGAGATACAAATGCCTCAGGGAGTTTTCGGGCAACTACTGCCATTGTTGAAAGTCACTAGAATTCACAAAGCTGCCATTTAACCCCAGTCCTTAACTGTCTAACTTCTCTAAAGGTTTGCATGCCTAGAGAGCCTCCGAGTTCACAACACTCAATTGTTTGCCCTTACCTCCTGTAAGCCTGGAGCAGGTTCACTTAAGGGGTCTTTCTTTGCCTTCGGGGACAGTGGTTTTGCCCTCAGAGTGACAGAAAACACAGTGGTCACGGAGCTCTACTGAGACATGTCCTAAACCGGGGTGAGGGCCACCTCTTCCACTGCCTGGGAAAGAGACCTGCTTCTTGGTGCGGGTTGGTGGAGTGCTGACCACTTCCCTGCTACCACAGTGACAAGATGAGGGGGTTTAAGCAATGTCATCACATTCAAAAGTCCTTCTTGCTAAAATTCAGGGCCTCCTGAATCCCATCCAGAATTACATCTGAGATAGTGAGGTCTGGAAAAAGGCGGGGGGCAGGGTGTTTATATCAGCTTCCTTGCAGAAAGTGTTCTGTCTGATCTCTCACTATCCTGGCTGCCTTGCTGGTTCTTTCCAGCATGACCATGCCATTAATCTCACACCCTGAATAAATACCTACTAATTATTTGGAGGTTTTCCCACTCTCATATGGAAAGTCCTTTCTGTCCAAGGAGCTGCTGTTGTTTATTGACCAGTGGATTTACTTGAGAATTTAAAAATTCTTGCAACATACTCAATTAACTTTGAAACAGTCATGTTACATTTTTGTAACAATGACGAACTACTTCCTGAGCAAAACAATGAAATGTCAGCATATTCACAATATTTCAACATTATGTGCTAATCCATTTGTATCCACAGTGTTGTTTCTAGAAAAAAAAATAGTAAGCTAGCATAATGCAAAGGGTACTTTGATATATTTTTCTTTCTGTTTTTCCTCTTTTTTTCGTTGGATTTTTTTTTTTGGGGGGGGGGGTGCTGATAAAAGTATTCCAGCACACACCCTGTATCAGTCTCGATAATTCAGAAATTAAACCAATTTTCTTCTCAAAATGGGAGGTCAGAATAAGCAAAATGGCTATCTGTAGTTCAAAAACAAGGCACAAGACTTCTGTGAGGAGATCAGCTTCAGCGCACCTAGAGATGTGAGCTTGTTCAGTTTACTCTATCATAGAAACACAGAATCAGAGAATCACAGGTTGGCAGGGACCTTTAAAGGCCATCTAGTCCAAACCCCCTGCAGTAAGCAGGGACACTAGATTAGGTTGCTCAGAGCCCCATCAAACCTGACCTTGAATGTCTCCAGGGATGAGGCCTCCACCGCCTCTCTGGGCAACCTGTGCCAGTGTCTTACCACCCTCATAGTGAAGAACTTCCTAATGTTTAATCTAAACTGACCATGTTCTTTTTTAAAGCCATTGCCCCTCGTCCTATCACTACACACCCTTACAAAGAGTCTTTTTCTACCATATTCCAGACTGCTTCCACCGTCCAGTCACTGCTTTGAGCTTAAAAGTCAGGAGAGATAGACATATTTCCCCCCAAGTTTAGGAGGTATCCACATCCTCCTATTTTCTTCAGGCTACCTGGTTACATTAAAACATGAATGGGCATCTTGCAAGTATGCCCCTGTATGGACTTTCTGTGGGCTTTATTGGCAGCGGGACTTACAAGTAAATGAGCTGTCAATGAAGATTCCTTTCCCAGCAGTGGACCACTTCAGACTCAAGTTGATGTTGTTCCTCGGGCACTGCTAGAGGAAGAAGAAACATCAATCTCCCAGGTCATAGTGTGCAGCACCCTTTGGAAACATCTCTGTGAAATAGCCCATCACCTGAATTCCTCTGCTAGATCCTGCAGACAAATGCATCTGGATACTGTAGGACATGATTTTGCTTCACTTCTGGTTTTATTACCATGGCCAAAAATTGTTGTCTTCTACTCAGTCCCTTAACTTACAGAGAAGGAACAAATCCAACTAATCAACCCTACTGTAAAACGTACCCATGAGCTAGCAAGAATTATCCATGGGAAACCTCTTTTCCCAGCTCCATTTGGGAAAACCTTTCAAGACCGTCTTCAAAGAGACCCTCTTTGGGAGAAGATAATGGCAAAAGGAAGGAAGAAGGCTCAGCTGTGATAATAGGAACTGGAGAATTCCTCCAAAAGCTATTACTGATCATTGCTTCCAGGGAAAAATATTCCCTCTGGATAAATTCAGCTTTCTGGAAAAGTGTTTAAACTTAGCACATCCATTTAACTGGTGCTTTGCTTTCCAGCATAGATAAAAGGTAATGACTGACATGAACTACATGAAATCTTCTCACTTATCCACACCTCTGGAAAATATGCCAGGCCCTACTTCCTTCCCAGCTTCAGTGAGGCCCACATTTTCACCCTGACATAATCTTTCCCATGTGTTCAAAACATTGAAGGTCTCTTTGTATCTGGAGAGCAATCAAGTGCGCACATGCCCTGAAGATGTAAAGTTAATTTGTGTCTAAGGAAGATCTACTGGAATTTAGGAGCAACTCTTGGCATGCTTTGTCAGACGTTTATTATACATCTGCCTTTATTTCTTCCTGATGAAACACCCCAGAAATCACGTCTGTTATCCGAGTGCCAATGCACCAGGACCTTGCACACATTAAGCATCTCAAAACCTCTTCACAGGACTGTAGCCTGAGGCTGAGTTAAGCAGCCAAAGAGCAGGAGCAGGTTGTGGCAGCCCAAAACTTGTGAGAGAAGCCCGTCCAAGTGGAGGTGATGCCGATGATCAGCTAATGGCTTGGAAGGGTGCTGTCTCTGCTAGTCAATTGCAAGCCTTGGTGCAAGATGCTTGTAGAGAGTGTGAAAATAAGCTCTACTTGGCATAAGAGGCCTTTTGGGAATGAAATGGTGTAGCCTGGACTGAAATGCTTGCTTGGCATGGTCCCAGGTTATCACAGCTAGCCTCTGTACTAGCCCCATGAAGAGAACATTACTGGGGCTGTGGTTCTTTGCCAACAGACGTGAGAAAGCAAGGCAGCAGCTGCACATGCAAGCAAGGTTAACTGAGCTTCCCACACCGTGTTACACTCCTCCCTGGACAACCACAGCGCTTGAGAAACCAGCCCTTGGCCTCAGTGGAAATGAGGCTAGTGACAAATGAGATCCTGGGACAGGAAATGTAAGGGCAGCGCATGTGCCTGTGCAAGCTCCTTTGAACTGCAAAGATATTTAGTTAAGAATATTTCAGGCACCATTTATTCCATGTGCATCTGTGATTTTGTCTTCATTTTCTTTTCCTTGCTGAGCATCACCCTTGCAGTTAAACTATCGGTTTCTGGGGGATTTACAATCAGACGAAATACAAGCATCCCTAAAAAATATAAGACTGTTATCTTTTTACACCAGGGTCAATATTCTCACAATTCCCATCTTTCTCTACTCAGCAAAATGCGGGGGGGGGAGGGGGCAGCAGGAGGGAGGAAAGGCAAAGAAACAACTGCCTTCCATCCCTAAGAGTATGGTAAATCTATCGCAACAAAGGGCCAAGGTCACTGCTTTCAGGAAGAATTTCGTTGTCTTTCACATGCAAGCTGAGGTCCTTCATCTCCGCGGTGCTGACAAAACCTACCCTCGGGCTGCAGGAGGGCTGGGATTGTCACCGGGGAGAACACAAAATGGTCAGGCTTTATCCGAATTTAGAGGATATGAAATGCAAGGAAAAGCACTCACGGCACACACACACACGAACCAGTCCTCTTTGTTTCTGTTTTACCCAGGAAACATAGAGCTAGATATGTGGGGGAAACACACACACAGACACACACAGAGGACACTTCTAAATGTCTCTGGATGCGGCCATTTTAGAGCCCTCTGTTCTGACAAAATCCTTTAAAGGAAACAGCGAAGGCCACAGTATGAGCGAAGGTTGGCACCATCCAGTGTTGCTCCATCCACTAGGCCAAGAAGCTTCCCAAAAATCTGAATCCAATTTCCAGGATGCTGAATGGTTGCTTGCCTGGTGACAATGTACCAGCAGCTTCATAAGCTTTTTATTTTCCTTTAAGAAACCAAGTGCCCTGGATTTTGGATGAGAATTAAAACAACCCGGCTCCCTCTTGCTGTTTGTTCATTGTTCATAAGCTGTTCTACATTTGTCCCGTTCAGCGAGCTATTGTTCCAGAGGGGCACTGCAAACCTCTGCAAGCACAAACTCAAACCACATTGTAAATAGCACATGGCTTTGTTTAATCCAGAGCGAACCCCTGGGCTTCAGCTGGAGAGGCGGTCACACCAAAGTGACCTGGGTTTATCACCACCCTCGGACATCGCCCGCTCTGTTCCGGCGCCGGGACGTTGTTTGCCTTATTTACATCTTGTTTTTGAAAGCCCGGCAAGATGAAACGCTTCACCACGCTGGCTTTGCCACGGTTACGAGGATGTATTAAGGCTTTCCCATCAGCCTTGTCCTGTAAAAAGCCCCGCGAGCACAAGCTCCCGCGGCTGCAGCTCGAAACGCGGGCTGCGGATGCCCTCTGCTGCTGCGCTGCTGCCGGTTTGAGGGACTTGCTGCTTCTGCAGGGAGCGAGATTAGGCTACTAGGTATCATTTTCACTCCTAATAAACATGTGTGGCTTGTCAACAAGCTATTGCAAATACTTTCCAACTCAGAAATCTATTACCAGGCAGCAGAGAGAACTGTTCATCGCACTGCTCTCTCCCTTCCAGTTTAAATTCTAAGTTTTCTTTCTTCTTTTTTTTCTTTTTTCTTTTTTTTTTTTTTTAAGATAACATTCTGTGTCAGTATTTCAGCAATTTGTACAGTACCATGCAAAAGGAGAGAAGGGTATTATAGTAAAAATACTAGTCACCAAAGTCTCTTAATTCCACTAGAGTTTACAGAAACCAGTCTGGCTTGTCACGGTGCTCTGAAAACACGTTGCACATTTGAATAAGGGTGCTGTGTGAGAGTTTGCTGTGATAGATAAGTATATGTAAGTATACAGCTCTTAATGGTGCTGTGCACTGCACTGTAACCCTTTGCTCACCCCTGCCTTCCCTGGGAGGAAGCACCCACCACTCACACGCTTGTGTGTGAAACAAGCACACATGTGCAAAGCATGCAGCTCAGGACTGCCTGCACACATGCAGGGAAGCTAAATCTGGCATTGTATGGAGCAGCAGTGAGCCAGGTCATTGCTCTGATGGTGGGAAGGAAACCTCAGCAGCCAGTGGTCCCCCACTCAGAGGAGCCAACTTGTCTGATCCCCAAAGAAGGACAGCAACAGGGTAAAGAGGGAAAATAATTTCTTCTTTCTTTTCTGTGGATAAACAAACCTTGCCAGCATAGAGCAAGAAGTTAGCATCTCTCTGCAGCTAAAGGAAGTTAAGCTCTGTGGGATGATCCCGTAGCATTGTCACCCATTTCGTTTTCAGAGTTTAGCCAAAATCTGGGGACAGTCATACTGTTCCCATTAGGAGAAATAATTGATGAAGAAATCAGATATTTCTCTGATGCACTCCTATTTTTCTGCAGAGAATGTACAAAGCCCTATTTCCCTTCCCCCATTGTGTTCGACCAGCAGGAGACAAGACTTTTCCGTTCAAAACTCCAAGACGTTTTCCAGCTCTTCCTGAAGACTGTTTCTTACCCTTTTCCTTATGGACATACTGCACATATGGACATGTGGCTTTGGCTGTCTGCAGCCTTTCTCAGCAGCTTTTCCACCCACATATCTGCACTGCTCTGAGTGATTCTTGCTGGGCACAGAGGATGTGCTCGCTGCTCCCCCAAGAGCTCAGCACTGCTCTTTTATCAGGTCTTGCCCCCCAAGCCTTCAACCCCAACATGTGCCAGCAGAGCTGCTTGCATCACCCTCCCTCACTTTGTGCGAGCAGTGTGGGCTTAAACTCTTTAAAAATAGGTCTTTGCTACCCATTTGTTTTCAAACCAACTATGGTAAGCAGCAGATGCACCAGCAACTTGGCCATCAGACCAAGTTCAGGGGTAAAAACAGGGCAGTCAGCAATGAGGAGCCAGGGGTGGATGAAGATGGTGCCCATACACCCTGGAGGGATGAACCAAGGTAAGGATGCCTGTGCACATCCTCCTCCTGCCACCTGCCATGGACAAACACATGCACACAGAGTTCAGTGGGACAATGTATAGGCTCAAGTGTTTGCCTTTTGCTGCTAACCAGCCCTGCACCTGCCTTGCACTTCTCAGATGTGGCAGTGTCCTGACAGAAGCCAGGTGCAATGGCAAGGAGCTCCCTTAAGGGCTTACCTTTCTCCTTCCCCTGAACAAAGGACAGCTCTCCACCTCCTCGGTGTTAGACCTTGCTCAGATCCTAACACCATGTTTTGGCAGCACTTCAAACAGGGTGCCTGAAGAAGGTTCTCTGTCAGTGCTCCCTCCCTGAAATAAAGATTTCCTCTTGTTATCGGGTACTAAATTAAAAGGTGATAACCAGGTGGAGAAAGCAACCTAGAGAGATGAATCCCCTCTCTGGGCATGAAGAAATCTGCCCTTGCAGAAAACAAAATCTTAAAACAAAACAGAATAAATAAACCTTCCCTCACTTGTGCCTACAACACACAGCTGTAAATTCAATGCTTTCTGGAAAAGGTCATGGAGTCCATCTGCTAATGGGTTTCCTGCCTGAGGGTATTTACAGGGAGAGTACATGTGATGGACAAGGGCCATCACGGGTGAAAACAATTTGACAGCACAGAAGATGAAAGTGGAGAGTGACCAGAGAAGCTCAGAGCAACGTCCTTTGTCACTGTAATGGCTCAGACACTGCACACTTCTGGCAACTACATCTGAACAAAGAAAGATGCTTGAAGAAATGCAGCTGATGAGGGCTGACATTAAAACTGCACAGCACAGCTCCAAGCAGAAAATGGGAGGGAGGGAGGGAGGGAGGGATGAGCAGGCACACGTGGTACCATGCTGATGTAGTAAGGAGCCTGCAGTTAAGGATACCATTTTCAGGTAAATAAAAAGCAGATTTACAAGAAAACTGGGAAAAACTTCTTAGATTATGGAAAGCAATAAAAAAATTATCAAACCCATCCCTTTTATTCCTTTTTGAATGCTGACATCAGAAGATAGATGTATTAAGAACCACTGAAAGGGGTCATGTGGAAAAAGTGCACAAGGGAGGGTTTTTGTCCTTCGGAACATAGGAATTGCATACTCTGAAAATCACCTACTGGCTCTTAATCTTCACATTATCTACCTCCTCATCAGTCTATAATTAGAAATTGCTTTGATCATCCTATCTTCTCCTGTGTCCCTGCATTTCCTCTTCCATGCTTGCCACAAGCAGCTCCATCAGCAGGAACACAAATGGCAGTAATCCTCAGAACTCAACCTTTAAATTTCAAATCCTAGGTGTTCCTTAATCCGGACAGTTTCCTGAAGGTAGAGGCAATGGTTTCTTTAAAGAGGCTTTGAAATGTAGTTAGTGAAGCCTGATCTACTCAGCTGTACCTCATGCGCTGTCCTTTGCCATGCATCCATATAGAGCATGCAAGTGATACCAGAATCACTCTCCTGTGGTGAAGAGGACTTATCCAATATAATTTTGCAGTGATTTTTTAAATACCATTAAGACAGCAGCGAAGCCACTACCAGGTGTGAAGCCTGAGTCCATGCTTTAATGCAGGCCACAGCTTTAGCTGGACACACAAGCTTTTTGCTTCACTCCTCGCAGTGCAGTGGGAAACAGTGAAAACAATACCGTCAAAAGAGATCTCGCTGTCACTCTTCACTTGGCAAGTACTTTCAGACTGTTTCAGTCACTGTTTTCAAAATGTCTGGAGGTTTTTTTGCTTGCAATAAAGTCACGCAGCTGGCAACTTACTCGCCTTTCTAATGTTTTCCCATAGTACAAGCATTGTTTTGCCCTTCCTCTGCAGGCCACTCTGTTTCTCATTAGTCTGTGTTTGTCTCTTGTTTTATGCATGGCAACTAAGCTCCACTACCATTACACTCTCAGTGTTCATCATTGCCTCTTTTCTGCTTTGCTGTCGCAGAAGGCACCGTTAGGGCAGTGTGATATAGCTTCATCACCAGCTCCATGGCACCCTTGTTTCCTACGAATTGGATGGGGGCCTGAGCAACCTGGTGTAGATCCAGGCCTAGAGGTTGGTGGCCCTGCCTGTGGCAGGGGGTTGGAACTCTGTGATCCCTTCCAACCCAGACCATTTTATGATTCTATGATTAACTCTCAGTCTGCAATAGTAAGAAGAATTGGATGCCTGAATCAGCATATTTATATTTATTGAGTAATTAGGGCGTCAGGTGAGGCCACTGTTTCCCTTCCCGCAAAAACTAAGCCAGGGAACGAGGCACCTGCATCTTGCGTGGAGCAGGAGCACAGCCAGGAGGGAGGTTCAGCCATGGGAGCACGCAAGCTCTTTTCAGTCCTGCAGTTTAGTCAGACTTACAGTGTCACATTTTCTGACAGGAAAATTCAAAGCTCCTGAAACTCAGAGATGTGTTAAGAGAACAAGTAACAACTTGGCATTGGTGACTGTGGAGGAAAAGTCACTGAGACAACTTGAGTAAAAGTGATGGACAAGGCAAACATTCCCAACAGAAGATTTTAAAGAATGCTGAGGAAGTTGGTTTCTTCTGCTCCTTCTCATGCCACTCTGAAATTCGAGTAGCAAACAGCAGCTTTCCATGTGCTAGCCACAGCCATGATCCTGAGGCACTATGTGAAGTCTGACAGGCATTTCAGTCAAGCACCCTCTTCTCATCACTGAGAATAACTCTGAAGAATGAGGTTCCAAGCAGGTGTCGACATTTGCTCTGTCATACAAGTTTCTCAGGTTAAACAACACTGACAGAAAGTCTTTCAAGTGTTTTCTATTAGTATAAGCTGCTACTGGGTAACACCATCACTTTTCATGCATAAGACCTAAAAGCTTGTGTGCAATTTCTTAATTTAATGCAGTTATTTATGCACTTTTAAAAAGCTCAGATAATTGTTCATTTCTACTATGTAAGAAGCAGTCAGTTAAGGCAGCAGTTTTCACCTTACTCTGATTTTGTGTTGTGTCTTTCAAAACAGCCCTTAGAAAATGGGTATCTCTTTAAAGGTACCTGGAAAATGGAAATACCTGGATACTAAAGCCCAACGATTTTGACATCACTGACTGTCTACCCCAGCCCAGTGTTCATTGTGGGACATAGAGCATAGCCTCCTATCCTGGAGGAAGTGAACATGACCCTTGCCTGCTTTTGTACAACTTTTGGAGGCGACAGTCACAGCAATCAGCTGGCTGCAATGTCCAACCACCTCAGCTTGAGACATCCTACACCCAGACACAAATTAGGCTCTGTCCCCTGACACAGAAGCTATCCTAAAGCACAGTAGCTTTGCAGGCATTTCCATGGAGAATCTTGCTTGGGTAATGAACAATTAAATGCTTATTTTAGATTTCCCAAAGAAAGTAACTGCTGTCATGCTTGCTTGATTAGAAAATGTAAATCCTTCAAATTCACTGATGTTTCTGAGATGTGGGAAAATCTGGGAAAATAATTAAGAAATAAATAAATAAATACACAAAAAGACTTGTCAAACGGATGTTCTCTCTGAGGTTTGGTTGATTTATGCCATCCCATATTCACCTCACTATAGAGGAATGTCCCTTGGGGAATGCTGCAGCCCTGGTCCCATTGGATGCCAGCTCCTGAATGGTGTACCAAGGACCTACAATCTACAAATCCAACAGGGTACAATGAACTTTAGTTCAAGTTTCTTTGTAAACAGTAACTAAAGGATGTGATGTCTCTGTCCATGATTATTAAGTCTAAGAAAAGATAATCCAGTCTTCCAGAACAAACTGGGATGTATATTACTAAAAATTCTGGCTCCAGCAAGTGTTGGATGAATTTCAGCTTAGGTATCTAAGCTCTTTGCTAGACCTGCGTGTCAGGGCCAATGAAAAACAAATTTTGTATGGAAAGGAGAAGAGGAGGGGGTTGTAACACAGGCCTTTATCATGGTGGCCAAAGTGCATTCCATAAGTGGCTGTGGGCACCACAGGCAGTAAGCAATCATCCAAAGTAGAGCTGAGCTAAAGTGCTGGAGACAAAAGCCCTGTATGGCAAGTGCTAGGTGGCTGTAGTTACTTTTATTTGAAGGTAGACCTCTAATGAAATGTTCACTAGAGAAACAGCCACATTTACTGCCCTGCCCCCTGCATAACTTGGTCTTGGAAAGCATTTACAGTTTTAAAGCTAAAAACAGATTTTCCCATCAATTATTCCTTTGTAACTTGTGAAATTGATAACGGCAATTTAATAAAGGCTAACTCATTTGTCCCTCAAACAAGAAGGTCATGTCTGGTTTAATCATTAGCTAGGTCTAGATGAAGAATCCTGTCTAATTGCAACCCAGATGCAGACAGAGCTGGAGTCACAGTCAGAGAGCAGTGCAGGTGAATTTGGGATCACAGTTTCCGCATGTCTGCCCCAGTTTCTAAGCAGCATGAGATGGAATTTCATTGTAAAATTATACATTCTTGAGACATTCTATGCCAAAATTAAGCCAGCAAGCAGAGTTTACAGCTTTCTGATGATCTTTTTTCATTTGGTTTGCAACCAGAGATGGACACAAGTGAACAAGTGACATACACAGTGTGATTGTCACCCAGTGACCCAGACTTGTCTCCTCTGAATTTACATCAAACATTCCAAGTAATCTGTAAGAAGTCCAGAACTGCACAGAGTATAAAGAGAACTGGTATTAACACAATGGGTCTGCACAATGGATTTATAAAAATTACTTGCTTTCACTTGGGTGTAAAGTCCAGTCCAGTACAACATTTAAATCACATGCTTGCTTTTAATTCAGTAGAGCTTAACTATATGCAAATTTAAACCCAAAAAATCATTGCCTCACTTGGGATTTTTTTCCCCATCATTTCTATCGCATATAATTCTCAGTGAAAGAAGGGGGAGTCTGCACCTGCCTACTAGCTCTTGCATCAGTACCCATCAAAAATGACTAACAACTTCCCACCTTTTTTTTCATCTGAACCAAGCATTCAGATTAGAGGTCTGTAGTTACATATGTGTGTACTTGTTCCAGATGAGATAGGGTTCATTTTCTTTCTCATAAAGTGCTGTGGTTTGAAAGTAGGATGGGAATACTGTTGATAACACCCTGATGTTTCAATTGTTGCAGTGTCTACACCAAGTCGAGGAGTTTTCAGCTTCTTCCGCCCTGCCAGGTGCAGAAGAACTGGGAGAGCACAGCCAGGACAGCTGACCCAGGCTGGATAGATCTGGGGAAGCAAGCTGGAGGTGGGGTCGCTGCTCAGAAACAGACTGGGCATCAGATTGTTTTCTTCCTTTTGCATGTGGTGAGCAATTGCATTTATATATCACTTGTACTTTTGCTAGATTATTATTGTTCTTCTTGTGGTGGTGGTGATGATAATTATTATTATACTTTGTTATCCTACTAAACTGCCTTTATCTCAACCCATGAGGTTTTTTCCATTCTCCATCCCATTCCCTTGGGTGGTGTGGGTAAGTGAAAGGCTGCCTGGTGCTTAGTTATTGGCTGAGGTTAAGCAATGACATTTGACTGTGCATTGACTGTCATTATGGATAAGCTAAGGGAACTGTTAGGCACCTTATGCCTTTTTCTCTTTTTTTGCAAAGTAAATTTATACTTTTCCAGCACCATCAAATATTCCTAATCAAAGAAGTTAATCACTGAACTTGAAATAGAGCTAGTATTAAATTTAAAGTCTGAAGAGGTCTGAAGAGATAATGCACACTGCCTGAACTGGTTCACTTGTCATAACTT